>JAQHUG010000045.1:8024820-8083824 GCA_028555095.1 Dicrostonyx torquatus
GAGAAGGGAGGGAGGGAAGCAAGGAAGGAAGGAGGAAAGAAAGAGAGGGAGGGAGGGGAGAATGGAGGGAGGGAAGGAGGGAAGGAGGGAGGGAGGGAGGGAGGAAAAGACAGACATTTAAACCCTAGTTCTGGAGCCACACTGGCAAGAGGTCCCATCCCATTTCCTGTCACCCTCAGATGTGCGCCTGCCCGCCACAGATGAACATCATACTTCTGGGTCAGCAGCACATGAACTCCTGTGGCAGCTGCAGGAACCCTGTGGCCAGCTGCTAGACAGATGTTGCTACGGCTTAAATATCCTCACTAAAACTTGTGTTGAGTATCTCCATGTTTGAGTTAAAGTTGGGGCCTAAAGGGACCTTTAAGAGGTGCATGGGCTCTGAGATCTCTCCTCTCCTGGGTGGGTTGGTCCATTCATGAATTGTGGGTGAAGAGTTACTTCAGAGTGGGTTTGCTTGAGCCTCCTCTCTTGTATGGCACCCCTCTTATCCTATAATGTCCTGATCAACTCTGTGCAGTCCCCACCAGATGTGGCTTCCCTCCATCATGACCTCTCAGCCTTCAGAAACATGAGCCAAATCAACCTTCATTCTTCCTACATTACCCAGTCTTGTGAATTTTATGGAAGTCACGAAAAATGGGCTAAAACAGGTACCTGAGTGCTAAAACTCTTCAGATGTGACTCCTCCTCACAAAGCCCCCTGAGATCACAGGATGTGTTCCACCTCTCAGAAAGAGCAGGAAGCTCGGGACCCCTCTGGAAAGCGAACAGCCATCCCATACTGGGGTTTGGAGGTTTCCAGAAATGTGGTTCTTCCAGGTCAACCAAAATGGGTGGACCACCCTATGTGGGCACCTGAGCGTCTCCAGAATCACATCCTCCCAGCTCTCCTGTAACTCTCTACTACACACTTAGCTATTCCTGGCACACACTGATGAACACTCTGGAAAGGAGGAGTCCCTAGAACCTTCCTGAGCATGGAATACCTGGGAATCTCATTAAAATGAAGAGGCTCATGAATGGCTACTGAGTTTCCTTTGGTGGAGCAGGGTACAGTTGCACAAGAGGATGTCTACTGAGACAGTAATAGCATCAGGAGAGAATGGTGCTTTGAAAGAAATCGTCTTTCAAAGTTTTGCCAAGCAGAACTGCTTTTGCCTGTTTAAATGTTACCCAGTGTGTGCCTGTCTCAGTCCATCACATGGCACCTTGCATATGTGTACAATTTTGTAATTTTTTTTGTTTTTTTAAGACAGGGTTTCTCTGTGTAACTGCCCTAGGTCTCCTAGAACTAGCTCTTGTAGACCAGACTGGCCTTGAACTCACAGAGATCTGCCTACCTCTGCCTCCCAAGTGCTGGGATTAAAGGCGTGGGCTACTACCACCTGGTCAATTTTGTACCCTTACCTATTGGTTAAAAATAAATTCAATTTTTAGAAAGGAAGGTTCTAAAGTTGGGTTCTGGGGAGTTGTTTTCATTTTGTTTTGTTTGGGGGACAGGGTCTCATGTATCCCAGGCTAGCCTTAAGCTCACTATGTAACTAAGGATGACTTTGAGTTTTCCACCCGTCCATGTGCACCACTATGTCAAATTTGTGCGGTGCTGGGAGTTAAAGCCAGGGCTTTATGCATGCTAGGCAGGCGCTCAACCAGCAGAGCTATGGCCCCTGCTTTTCTTTACTTTAACAGTAGGGTGGAGTGCAGGGCCTCGCACATCTGAGTGACATCCGGGCCCTGAATCCATAAGATTTTCAGATGGGGCAACTCCACTAGTAAGTGCCTGGTCCATCTGTGCTTCCATGCTGGCGAGCATCCCTGCATCCCACACTGAGCACAAGCATGTACTCTCGTATTTGCACATTTGCTAATACCCAAGAAGCTATTGGGTAATGGGGAAAAAACTTGGTGTGGCCTCTGCCCTCAAGGATTGTTAATAAACTATATGTGAAACAGCCCTTATTGGAAAATAACTGAAAAATCTGGGGAGAATAGTAAAAGTCTTCTTGAGGGTAAAATGAGCCTTCAAGAAGATAACTAACATGCAAGGCAAAACCTGGGGTAAGAGTAGGATCCAGGAAGGTAAAGGGAAGCTGCGACGTCCACCCAGAGTTGGTCACTCACCCCCGAGGGCAGAGCTCTGGCTTCCCTGGTGTCTTGGGGCAGAGGGAAGAGCTCACAAAGTCAAGAGTCCTCACAAAATGAGACTGGAATGTCTGTCTCCTACCAAAGGGTTAAAATGTTCAAGAGTTTCGTGGTCAGGCCGAGGACTATTGAAAGGACTGGGGAAAGCGATTGCCTCCGAATGAAATGCTAAGTCGAAAATGGAAAAAGTAACTGCTGAAACTCTGAAGCCATCAGCCTCCATTACACAGTACTTAACCAAAGCTCACACATCCTGTGTGGCACAAATGCTCCCCAACCCAAAGCTTTGAGTGCTCACTGCCAGTTAGTGCTCCCCAGACACCTGGCAGGAGCAAGAGTGTGTGTGCTCGCGTGCATGTGCATGGTGTGTGTGCATGCACGCACGTGCACTCACATCTGTCTCTGTGCGTGTGTGTGTGTGTGTGTATTCTGTCTGTGTAGGTGTATATGCATATGTGTCTTTAGGTGCCTGTGTTTGTCTATGTATATCTAGGTGTGCATGCGTCAGTCTGTCTGTCTGTGCATGTATGTATACACTTGAGAAGGACCCTTAGCAGCCTTAGCTCTTTTAAATTTAGAAATCTAGGGAAAGCAGCCTACCCCTGCTACAAAGCAACCAAACCCACAAGGAAATAAGGCCCCCAGGCACCACAGCAGAGAGGAAGCAGAGACAACAAGAATACGCAAGAATCATATCAACAAGAATTCCAAGGGCCTTAGTTTACCAAATACATTGCAAGGTAAGTACATCTGCTACATTAAAGAAGAAAGTCTGAAAGCACCTGCAAGGAATAAGAGACAGAGAACGGCTAAGCAGATGTGTAAATAAGGAAACTTCAAGAAATGAAGAACTGAACACTGAGTAGACAATGCTTAATAACAGATTAGACACAGTCAAGAGGACATGGGTTAAACTGGAGGATAGCCGAAACTAAGTTCCCAGCACAAAGAGGGACAAAGGACTGCCTCTGCAGAGAGAGGAGACAGACAGAGCCCATGGGCAAATTGCAGTTTATAAAGGGAAAAGGGGAGCCCCTCCCCAGGTTACAATGAATGGGTTAGTTTTGGTTGGACGCATTAGTTAGGGCAGCCAAAAGGGAGCTTCTGATTGCTGGATTTCAATGCTTTGGTAGCTGGACCTTGGTGGTCAACCTCAGGATGAGGAAGTGACCAAATCAGGTGGTGGATAGCTTTAGGAATGTAATCTAACAGGTTAGCAGGAGAAAGGAAATGGGGGGAGGCTAGAGATCTTCAATAGTTGTGAAGAAATTATCCAGAATTGAGCAGAATGAGCAAGGAGACAGGGAAAGTTAAAGGAATTATTCCATGGGCAGAGGACCCTGATGACATAAATAAAGAAAGCAGACTGAGCTCAAGCATGCAGCTGTGTCTTAGTTACTTCGTTATTGCTCTTTTATTGCTTTTATTGACACTATGATCAAGACAACTTATATAAGAAAACATTAAATTAGGGGCTTGCTTACAACTTCCAAGGGCGAGCCTATGACCATCATGGCAGGCACGCATGGCACTGGAACAGTAGCTGAGAGCTTACATATTGAGGCAACACCCATGAGACAGAGAAAGAGATAGCCGGGAATGATGTGATGTCACCCCAGGAACACGCCTCATCCAACAGGCCACATTCTACCAACTAGGGACTAAACATTCAAATATATGAACCTAGAGAGAACCATCTCATTCAAACCACCACCATCCATCACTCAGCTTTTCAACTGTGAATGTGATATGACCATGATCTTTGTGTGTCCCTCAGGTTTTGCCATTTAGTTTAAAGATTTATTGATTTCATTTTATGTGTACAAGTGTGAGGAGATTTGAAAGAAAATGGTCCCATAGGCTCATAGGGAGTGGCACTATTAGGAGGTGTAGCCTTGTTGGAATAGGTGTGATATTGTTGGAGGAAGTTTGTCACTGGGGTGCAGGCTTTGAGGTCTCAGATGCTCAAGCCAAGCCCAGTGACTCTCTCTCTCTCTCTCTCTCTCTCTCTCTCTCCTGCTGCTGCTTGCTGATTCAGATGTAGAACTCTCAGCTCCTTCAAGAGCACCATGTCTGCCTTCCCGCTGCCATGTATCCCATTAGGATAACAATGGACTAAACCTCTGAAAAGTGAGCTACCCCAGTTAAATGTTTTCCTTTCTAAGAGATGCCATGGTCATGATGTTTCTTCACAACAATTGAAACCCTAATGAAGACAAAGTGGTGTGTGTGTGTGTGTGTGTGTGTGTGTGTGTGTGTGTGTGTGTGTGTGTGCAAGACCCATGGAAGCCAGAAAAGGGCATTAGATCCCTGAAACTGGGTGATTATGAGCCACCGTGTGGACGCTGGGAAGCAAACCTGAGTCATCTGCAAGAGAAATAGTGTTTTTAACCACTGAGTCACCTCCCCAGCCCTGCCTTTGGCTGTGCTGTGCTTATTTTTGTCCTTTTTGGAATTCACTGAATGGTCTGCATATGTGGGTTTATCATTTTCATTTAGAGAATTGTTGAGCACCTCATCTCATCTCTTCCCTACCATGATAGACCACACCTTGAACAGTGAGCAAAAACAAACCCTTACTTAATAAGTTTCTTTCAGGGTGTTTTGCCCCAGTAATAAGAAAGAAGCCAAGAACATGGTGGGGTGCTTGCCTGGCATGTGCAGGGTCTTACATTAAATTTGCTGTGTCACTGGAAAAACAAAACCAAATGCACAAGACAGTGGAGCAGAAATCTGAAAAGCATTGAAAAAAGAACTATCCACTTGAATTCTTAGTCCAGTGTCTTAGGTAGGGTTTCTATTGCTGTGAAGAGACACCATGACCATGAAAGGGGACTTGCTTACAGTTTCAGAGGATGCTCAATGTGGTGGCAGCAGTCGGATGCTGGAGCAGTAGCAGAGAGCTTTACATTCTGATCCACAGACAGCAGAAGAGGTGGTGACAGTGGGCCTCCAAAGCCACCCCAATCTCTGTGGCACACCTACTCCAACAAGGCCACACCTCCTAATCCTTCTGGGAAACAAGTGTTCAAATATATGAGCCTATGGGGACATTTTCATTCAAACTACTATATCCCAATCCCAGGCCCCTATAGGCTTGTAGCCATATCATACTGCAAAATGGACTTAGTCTAACTTCAAAAATCCACATAGTCTATAATAGTCTATGTTTAAAAGTCCAAAGTCTCTTCTGAGATTCATGGTAATCTCTTAACTGTAATCCCTGTAAAAATCAAAATCAAAAAAGCAGATCACCTATTTCCAACATAAAATGGCACAGAATACACATTACTGTTCCTAAAGAGAAAGGGAGCATAGTGATAAACTACGGGACCTAAGAAAGACCAAAAACCAGCAGAGCAAACTCTGCATTCTGTGTCTTCTTTTCTGATGTCTGATCCAGTAAAGTATTTTTTAGAAAATGAAGATAAGAATAAAGACCCTGGGACATACAGAACCTTAGAGCAGTTATAAAGTGACCTGTACATCAAGAAATGCTAAATAACAAAATGGAAAAAGATCTTTACCAACCCCACATGAGACAGAGGTCTGATCTCCAAAATATACAAAGAACTCAAGAAATTGGTCATCAAAAGAACAAATACTCCAATTTTTTTTTAAAAAAAAATGGAGTACAAACCTAAACAGAGAACTCTCAACAGAGGAATCTAAAATGGCTGAAAGACACTTAAGGAAATGTTCAACATCCTTAGTCATCAGAGAAATGTAAATCAAAATAACTCTGAGGTTCCATCCTACACCTGTAAGAATGGCCAAGATTAAAAACACTGATGACAACTTATGCTAGAGAGGATGTGGGGAAAAGGGAACATTTCTGCATTGCTGGTGGGAATGCAAACTGGTACAGCCCCTTTGGATATCAGAATGGCTATTTCTCAGAAAATTAGGAAACCTACCTCAAGACCCAGCAATACCACTTTTGGGTATATATCCAAAGGATGCCCAATCGTGCTGTAAGGACATGTGTTCAACTATGTTCGTAGTAGTATTGTTTGTCATAGCCAGGACCTGGAAACAACCTAAATGCTTCTCGACCAAAGAATGGAGAAGGAAAATGTGGCACATTTACACAATGGAGTACAACACAGCAGAAAAAAATGACATCTTGAAATTTGCAGAAAAATGGATGGAGCTAGAAAACATTATTTTGAGTGAGGTGACCCACACACAGAAAGACAATTATAATGTGTACTCACTCATAGGTGATTTTTAAACATAAAGTAAAGAAAACCAGCCTACAAATCACAATCCCAGAGAACCCAGACAACAATGAGGTCCCTAAGAGAGACACAGATGGATCTAATGTACATGGGAAGTAGAAAAAGACAAGATCTCCTGAGTAAATTGGGAGCATGGGGACCATGGGAGAGGGTTGAAGGGGAGGGGAGATGTAGGGAGGGGAGCAGAGAAAATGTAGAGCTCAATAAAAAACAATTATAAAAAAGAAATGCTAAATGACATCCATCGGACAGGAGGAAAATGACACCATGTGGGCATCTGGGTGGACACAAAAGATGAAGACTGCTCCGTACAAAGAGCCCACAGACAGTCAACATGATGGGCTCAAGTCTCCAGAGTTTCATTCATACAAAAGTCTGAAGATATTTTTAACAATGACAGAGAGTGGGGACCATATGTGGCTGGTTGGTAGAGGAATAGGCTGGCCACCAGGTGTGGTGATTCGAGCCTATAACTCCAGCACTGAAAGTTCGAAGCAGAGGGGGTCAGGTCAAAGTCATCCTCAGCTATATAGAGAGTCTGATGCCTGCCTGAGCTGCAGAAGACGCTGTCTCACAAATGTAAACAGCAAAACCAGTGGTCTGGTGGGTGCCACAGGCCTGAGGATGGGAAAGATCTACCAAGAGACGGATGATTCTGCTATGATAGCATGAGCTCTTTAACACACTTTCTCGGGGACAAAGGGAAAAAACAGATTTTTATTTAAGACTGGAGAGATATTTAGGGAATGTGGCCAGCCGGCTTCACGCTCACTTGCCATCCTGCCTTCCTGCAGAGCACATCCTTTTTAGAGGTCATGTGTCTGTGTGTATGTGTCCATGTGTGTGTGAGGACATGTGTGTGCGAGGACGTGTGTGTGTGAGAGATTCTGTGCAGGTATCAGAGGCCAACCTCAGATATCTTCCTCAGTTTCTCTCTACCCTGATTTTTGAGACTGGGTCTCAGGTTTACCTGTCTCTTCCAGGGCTGGGATTACACACACAGCACAGTGCCCAGCTATTCTCCATACATGTGGAAGATCAAAGCAAGCACTTTATTAACTGAGCCATTCCTCTGGTCCAGAAAGCACACTGTTTGCCCTCATTGTCCCTAGACTACCACCGGGACATAGATATTCTATAAGATCCCTCATTTCTCCAGTCATATACAGTAGGACAAGGTCTCGATTTGAGATTCCTGTCACCTAACCCACAGATTTTTCTCTCTAAACAGGTCTAAATGCCTTCTGTGACCCCAGCCCTACGTCGTCCCTGCCTCTGAAGTTACACCCAGTTTCTCAAAACCAGCCTTGGAGTGACTGAAGGCTGACACGCAGCCCAGCAGAAAAGAAAGCTGGACAAACGTGAGGCAGGAGGGCATGTAGGCCGACCGTGGCTGCATCCAGTCTGCTGGAGTGTAACAGAAGAAAGTCGCAGCAGGGCTGTGTGTGACTGACTCGATATTTCCAAGGAGAAGCAGACTTTAGGAAACTCTGCCACCTTCCTCAATGGATGTAATAGACCCTGTTCTCCCCTAGATCTTGGGGAAGAGTCTTGGCTGGTCACAAGTTGTGATGTCAACTTGACACAATGTAGGGTCTTCTGAGAAGAAAGATTCACAGTTGAGAAAATACCTCCACCTTTATCTGTAGGCAAGTCTATTAGAGATTTTTCTTGATTAATAAATGATGTGAGAGAGCTTAAACTGCTTCAGTCAGTACTAGCACTGGGTCCTGGGTTGTGTAAAAAAGCAGACTGGAAGCTGGGGGGTGGTGGCGCACACTTTTAATTCCAGCACTTGGGAGGCAGAGGCGGGCGTATCTCTGTGAGTTCAAGGCCAGCCTGGTCTACAAGAGCTAGTTCCAGCACAGGCTCCAAAGCCACAGAGAAACCCTGTCTTAAAAAACAAACAAATAAAAAGCTATAGGTAGCCAAACCAATAAGTAGCACCCCTCCTTGGCTTCTGCTTCAGTTCCTGCCTCCAGGTTCCTACCTTAGTTTCTGCCCTGATGTCCCTTCATGATGCACTGTGATGGAAAAGTATGAACCTAATAAACCCTTCATTTATCAATTTGTTTTTCGTCAGTGTTTTTTGACAGCAACAGGGGGCCTAACTTGGACATGGCTGGGAGAGCAGCATGGATCCAGGGATCTCGCAGGGACAGAGAGCTGTCAGGTAGCTTAGGACTCTCAGACACCATTTCAGTCAGAAACCAGACAACCTTGGGAACACAGTGGAAGGAGGGTTTATTCAGTGTTATGGGTAGTGTTGTCAAGTTGACACAACCTAAAATAAGGCCTAGAATCTCAATGAAGGGCTGTCTAGATCAAGTTAGCCTGTGGGCATGTCTGTGGGAGGCTGTCTTGGTTGCTGTAAGTGATTCTAGAAGATCCAGCCTAAAAGGCACTTACATTGCTGACTTTTTGGCCCTGGATCAGGTAAGGGAAGAGAAGGCTGAGCACTCATGTGTGTGCGCTAACTCCCCCTGTTCTTGACTTTGGACGGGACGTGAGGCTTTGACACTGTGAATAAGCAATGCCATCTCTTGACTAAGTGCTCAGTCCTGCCACCCTGACTTCCCTGCAGTAAAGGGCCGCAGTCTGAAACAGTAAGCTAAAATAAACCCTTTCTCCCCTCGATGACTTTCTGTCACAGCGCATTATCACAGCAACAAAAATGAAGCTAAAACTAGGCCAGCATCTATCCTCTGCTGAAGCCCGGAGTCTCTGAGCATCACACTGTGAGTGAGCCAGATTGTCCCTGTGCATGGCTATCATCCTGTGGGAACCACAAACTTACCTCCCTTCCTTTCTCTTTGCCATCAGCTGTCATCACTGGCCATCTTAGAGAGGTGTAGCATTGGCCACTGATAACAATTCAAATGAGAAAACCCCCAAATGGACTTTTTTCAGCAAAATTTTACTGAATGACTGTCACGTTCCAGGCATCTAGCTAAAGTGATGCATCCATCTGCTGCTGCTGTTGATGATGGTGATGATGGTGGTGGTGACAATAGCTAGCACCAACTGGACACCTCCCACAGCCCATGCTCTATTCCATACATTTAAATACATCTCCCAATCTTCCACTGTCTTCACAGTATCCATCTGAGGGCAGGTCTCATGATTGCACAGTTGAAGGCACTGAGGCTCAGGAGGGTTAGGTGGTTTTCCTTGAGTCAAAGTAAATGGCAGAGATAAGACAGGAGCCCACAGCCAGGCTTTTGATCATAGTAGTTCCGAGAGAGGTAAGATTCAAATTCAATAGAGCCATTGTTCTCATGGAGCCCTGAGAACCCTGCCACATCTTAACAATTGTCTCATGGGTGCCTTGGGATACAGATTGCAGAATTCCAAGTCAGTCAGTCCCTCGGCATGGGAGAACGCTCCCTCTGCACACGCGTGCACAAAGTCCGGCAGTGCTCACACAGTTAGTGTTGCAGCTGGGCTTCCATAAGTCCTGACCTTCACTGACTGCTGCAAGGACCTGGCCAACCTGTTGCGCAGTCTCAGAACACTGCTGTTTGTGAGCTTTCTTTGTGCGTACAGGAAGGCTCTCCTACATGTGCAATTTTCCAACCAGGAAAGGCATTCTGGCTTAGAGAGATCCTTCCCCAGACAGAAGTTTCCCTGAGGAGGGGATGATCAGGAAGGTGGACAATACCCTCTTCACTTGTAGGAAGTGGGGTCTCCAGTGGGCTCCCCAGGATTCCATGCGATGTGTTTGTGACTGACAGGGAGAGTGGCCAGGTGAGCAGGTGGGAACACACAAACAGAGGAAGTGTTTGCTGCAAGAAAATACAGGATGCAGGCAGTGTTAGCCTCACAGTGTGAGACCAGCCCTGAGTCTGGGGACGAGACCAGGAAGTGACTCCTGCATGCCTCAGGATCTAAGTTTTCTGGAATAATACACAGACATGGGTTCAGGGCCAGTCCTGCATCGTGGCACTGTGAACACCATTTCCTGGCTAGAAAGAGGGACCTCCATGGTCAGCAGGAAACCACTGCTAGAAAGGGTTGACTGACAGGACGGGAAGATTTGCAAACTGTAATGCAGGCTATGTGGAGCTCACTGTTCCTCAGAGTGACATCCCAGCAAATGATAACAAGCATCAAGGCAGGTGATACGAGGCCATCACAAAGGAATTGGAAACACTGATTTGGTGTACAGACTCAGGATGTCAGGGAAGGATACGGAACAAAGCTTAGCTCAGCCTCCTAGAATAAGCCAGCATCCTTCCGGGAGGGCACAAGTTGTTCAGTCCCTTGGAGCCGCAGGAAGCTTTGCCTGCTCTGTGTGACGGCCCCAGACAGGCAAGCTCTTTTTATCAGCTTGGGGACACCTGTTTTATTAATTCTTGTACTCGGTCAGCCAGTGTTTATTGGACACCTACTGTACACCGGGCCCTGTAGTAAAGGTGTGATTACAACCGCAGTAAACACTATCAAAGAGATGTACATGGTGCTATAAGGGTCTGTAACTGGGATATATATATATATCATATATATGATAGATATATGATAGAGAAGCAGCTGTGTAAGGACCTGTGATCAAGATTAATGAACTGGTAAAATTTAGAAAGTACTGATAATTAAGTTGGAATTGAAAGAATGAACAAACTTTAACTATAGAAAAGAGCAGGAACAGAGGTTCAGGCATGATGAACCATCTGTAAAGACTCCAGCAGGGACAGCAAAGAGTCTATGTATCTGTCAGAATTGGCCGCGTAATAAGTTGTTCTCAAATTCAGTATCTTCAAACAACAGACATGCTTTTAATCCTCACTGCTGAGTCAGAAATCCGGCTAGACCCAGGCAGGTGCCTATTAACTATCCAGACCAGCCTGTGGGTGCTATTAACTATCCAGACCAGCCTGTGGGTGCTATTGACTATCCAGACCAGCCTGTGGGTGCTATTAACTATCCAGACCAGCCTGTGGGTGCTATTAACTATCCAGACCAGCCTGTGGGTGCTATTAACTAGGGCTCCTGTGTTTCCCAGCTTGTGCCCTCAAACCCTCTGGCAAGTCAGCCTGGACCTACCTCACACAATACACGAGGCAGCCTGTCTCTTACCCCTGCAATTGCTCTCATTCTGTTGACTGAAACTAGTCACTTGGCTAAGCCCAAAGTGACGTTATAGGGAGACGTGAGTAAATGGGGGGCCACGGCTGTAGAATTCTTCCCCAGCGTGTTCAAGGTCTGAGATAAACTGTGTGGGGACTAGAGGGAGAAGTGCAAGGAGGGCAGAGGCTGCAAAGAACAGTGTGAGAACCTGGATCTGTCCTCGAAGCAGGGGACAGTCTCATTTCCATGTCCGTGATCATCTGAAGAAAATCTGTATGGCTGAGTTAGTAGCACCCGTAATACCAAAGTGTGGTAGCATATGCCCATAATCCTACTACCCAGGAGGTGGAAGATCAGAAATCAATGTCATCCTTGGCAACCTACTGACTTTGAGGCCATCCTGGGCCACATGAGATTGGGGTAGTTGGGGGCTCCCTCATAAGTTAAACACCCCTGGTGGCATGGCAAAGTTTGAGGGTTGGGGCTAGTCCAGCCTGCACATCCCTAGTGCAGCCTCTCCCAGCATAACACCCTAGGCCTCCCATCCACACTGTGGCACATAATTCTCCCCAGGTTGGGAGCAGCCTTCTCATTCTTGAAAGGCCAATTCCTCCCTCCCTAAGACCCAATTCAGATGCCATCACTGTAGTAAGAGGTGCGGGCTGTGTTCCCAGCACCTGAGAGGAACACAGGCCCTTTGTTCCTCCCGGCCGCTGGTCTAGCTGACATTTGAAATAACCACACCGAAATTTTATTAATTAAATTACTGCCTGGCCCATTAGTTTTAATGGCTTACACATATTAGTTTAACCCATATCTAGTAATCTGTGTATCACCACGTGGTCGTGGCTTATCGGGAAGATTCTAACCAAAGTCCATCTTGGGCTGGAGAAACATGGCATCTGCCCCAGTGCCTTCTTTCTCCCAGCCTTCCATTCTGCCTACTCCACCCACGTAGGGCTGTCCTATCAAAAGGCCAAGGCAGTTTCTTTACTCAACCAATGAAAGCAACCCAAATACAGAAGGACCCTTCTACACCACACCACTAAAGTGACCCTGACTTGTCTAACCTCCAAGAGCATGAAGAATGAGATTTTAAGGTCAAAGGGCAAGCCTATAGACATCATAAATGACATTTCTAACATCAAGAGGATATGTGGCCCAGCTCTGTCTGTGGTTCGACATATGGGTTGCATTTACTGCAGCCATGTTTTCACTTGCTCACCTTCACTAGGCAGTTTTTCTTGAAAGAATGCCCACACCCATAAAACCTGAATGTAAAGAGTCAAAAATTCATGAATATATTGAATACATCTATAAGTGAATGGTCCCATCAGCAAAGAGCTTCCTCCAAAAGACCCCAGGCATAGGGATGGCAGTGATTCCTTCCAACTGAAGGAATCTCTGGTGTCTCCCAATTCTAACAGAAAGTCACTCATTGAAGGAGAGGGGACACTGGCTCAGGTTGGTCATAAGGAACTGCCTGAGGGCCTAGGGAAATGCCTCAGTCTATAAGATGTTCACTGTGAAACCACAAGGACCTGAATTCAATTCTCAGAACTCTCATTTTAAAAAGCCAGGCAGGTTGGTGTGAACTTGCAATCCCAGCACTGGAGCTTATTGGCCAGCCAGCCTAGCCTAAGCAAGCCCCAGATCCCAGTAAGAGACCCTGTATTGGAAAACAAGATGGACGGCTCCTAAGGAACCTCTGGCCTCCACACACAAGTGCACACATGTAACACACACAGCTAGTCTGCTTTACCAGAAGGACCATCTAGCAGTGGTCGTGGCTAAAGTCAGCCTTCTGTGATGTTAGAAGGGCCAAGCAGCGACCACAAATGATGTCATGCCATGAAGTCAACTGGCCTCTTGATGCCTTTCCCTCAGCCTGGGTGTAACTCCTATAAGCCAGAAAGCAGTGACAAGCCCTGCCCCGCCCACCACTCCTGGCAGACTTTTCAGACCAGCTCTTGGGTTCTGATAGTGTTGCCTCCTCTTCTACAGGAGAGGACCCTGAATCCCAGGGAGATCCACCCTGGGTCCTTCAGCTACCTTCACTGTACAAGCCACTGAGACGAAAGCCCCAGGTCCTCTTGTACCTACCTATGTCCACGTGATCAGGAATGGAAGGGAGGTCTGTAACTTTGGGACCACACTCATGCAAGCAAAGGTATGTCTCTGCCTTCCTTTCCCATTCTTTCTCCTTGCAGCTTGGGAAGTCATTAGACCAAACAGTCAAGGGCATCACCTTAGGAAGATGGAACTTGGCAACAAAGAGCCAGGGCCTGTGATATCTGGGCACATGACCTGAGACACCACTCAGACCTTCCTGGTGAGTGAGACTGGAAGAAAACAGGCTAGCTCATCACACAAATATTAGGGTGGGCCCACTGAAAGGGAGGAGGAAAGGAGGAGTTGAAAAGGATGCGGAGTGATGGAAACCGTGTGTGGTACAGCAATATGAAGCAGTACAGAGGCTAGAGAGAGGGCTCAGTTGGTAAAATGTCTGCTATGCAAGCATGCGGACCTGAGTTCAAATCCCATGTAACAAGCCAGGTGCAGCTACAGACACAGCTACCCCAGTGTTGTGGGCAGGGGAGAACAGAGGCTTGATGTGGCTTGTTGGCTATCAGTGACAAACTCCTGGTTCAGGGAGAAACGCTGCCTCAAAGAAATAAGATGGAATGGCAGAGGACACCTGGTACCTTCCTTTGGCCACCTTGCACACCTGCACACAGGTACACAACCCACACACAGAAATTCATGCACACCCAAAAAAATGATAATAAAAAACAATATGATCACTATAGAAAACAGAGCAGATCTAACAAAAAATAAAAATAATTGTTAGAGGGTCCAGCAATTATACTTCTGAGTATACTCTCTGTTCACAGCTGTTGAAACATGGATGCGACCCAAGGCCCATTGAAGGATTGATGGATAAACAAACTGGGATATACTGGCCCTAAAAAGCAAGGATAAGCTGATGTAGTGTACAAGGTGATGAACTCTAAGGACATTATGCTCAGGGAAATAAGCCAGGCACCAAAAGACAAATGTTGCATGATTCCATTTATATGTGGTACTCACAGTAGTGAGAAACACACAGACAGAAAGTGGGATGGTTGCTAGGAGCTGTGGGAGAGAAAGGGACGAGTTATTTTGAAGGAACAGACTTTGAGTTTTACAAGATGAAAAGTTATGGAGGAGGATGGTGATAAAGCTTGCATACTATAGAAGTATTTAATGAGATGTGCACTTAAAAACAGTGAGGATGGAGGCTGGAGAGATGGCTCAGCCGTTTAAAGCACTGGCTTTTCTTCCAGAGGACTGAGGTTTAACTCCCAGCATGCACATGCTCACAACCAACCATAACTCTAGTTTCAGGGCATCCAACGACCTCTTCTGTCCTCCACAGGTACCAGGCATGCACACAGTGCACAGACAGTGCCTGCAACCAAAACCCCACACACATAAAGTAATGAAGATGGTGGTGATTGCTGAAGCTCCAGATTTATTGTTTTATGGTAATTTCATGTTCTGTAGCTGGGAGCTTAGAGATGGCAGCCTGGGGCTCTGCTGAAAGAAGAGGTTCATTCCTGGGCTACCTGATCTAACCAGCTAGATGGATGGGCCAGCTGCATTTTGGTTCTTAACTCATGGTAAAGCATACCATTTTTATTTTCTATTAAATGTCGTGTTATGTATGTTTTTTGAAGTGAGGACTGGGGAGCTTCTTAGAAGAGCCTGCTAGATTGCCCAGGAAAGACAGGGAGTGAGCGCAGCAGATCCCCAGCAGCCCTACACACCAGGAAAACTTGGCAGGCTGCTAAGACCTGTTCCCAGTCCCTACACTTCTCCCCAGCTTCCTTAGTCCCAGATCTCCTAACTAAAGGAGGAACGTCTGGTAGAAGATAGGCATTTTAAGACTCATTCTGACCTCACGCTACTCTCAATCCCAACACCATAACTCCTGTTAAATATTTTGGGCATCCCAGCCAGAAGATGCCATCCATCTCAACTGACAAGAAGGTAATAAGATTGAAAGCCCCAAGCCAGCATGGAGGGTGGTAAGAGATCTGAAAGGTGGGGTGAAGTAGAAGGGGATACTGGGGGTTCATATGATCATGATAGGGTGTTTGTATGTATGCAATCGTCAAAGAATTTAAAAGAATACTCTAGTTCTTTAAAAAAAAAATTAAGTTCCGAACGACAGGTTTGTCATTTAATTCTCACTTTTCTCCCTCCATCTCATCTCCAAAGCCAGGAATATCCAGAGCCCATTGATTAACACTCATAAGGCCCCCAAATCACACTCAGACAGTACTGCACACTTTTATTTACAGAAAACACAAATAAAGCATTTCAATTTTCATTTTGCAAACTGATCCACATTTTATGTCTTTTTTTTTTGGCACAAAGAAATATCACAGAGAGACCCCAAGATCAATCAGAAACTTCTAAGATTCATTAGCCATTACTGGTCCAGGGGTAGCCACAAGACTCAGACAGACAAGCTCATCACAAACCAGATAGAAAGGAAGTAGTCCCGGTTCACCTCGCAGTAAAACCCTGCAAAGGTGCGCAGGAGGGACAGGTGCCCCATGAGAGGGAGTAGGAATCTGGTGCAGGAAGCAGGGATGGGGGAGGGGTGATCGCTTTTCCTAAACTGGGAGAGCTGGTCCCTTTGTATCCACCCCTTACATTGAGAAGACAGTTGCAGAAGCTGGAAGTTGTGTGCTGGGGCGCCTCTCCTTGTATGCCTTGTGTGTACGTGTGACTGTAAACACTGTCCCCATCCACAGAGAGATTCAACATCCTCTGCCCCAGTGAGTCCCCTCTAAGACATAGTGCAAATTTCAGGGTCAAAGAGGCATGGATGGGAAGGACACACAGACAGGGTGGGAAAGACAGGAGGGAGGGGAGTGGGCAGAGGTGGGAAGGACACACAGACAGGGTGGGAAAGACAGGAGGGAGGGGAGTGGGCAGAGGTGGGAAGGACACACAGACAGGGTGGGAGAGGGAGGAGGGAGATAAGGCAACAGTTTAAAAAACCGTCCATAGCAGGTCCACATCCGCAAAACCAGAGCCACCTGCCTCCCACCCCCACCACACTCGGGTCACAAGAATGGTCGGAAATCGCGCTCCTCCACTAGGCTGATGGCCGGGTTCTTCAGCTCCTCCTCCGAGTTGGCCATTTTGTAGCCCAGCTGGGCCAGCACCTGCTGGCAGGCATTCTGGGCGAAGGCCACGATGTCATAGGAGAGGCGGAAGCGCCACTTCTCAGCTGTGGCCGCAGAGTTGCGCACTGTGCCATACTTGTGCTTGCCCAAAGTGGGGTCGCCCCGTGTATTGTTCTGGATCCAGCGCGCCACGTGACCATCCAGCGGGATACCCAGGAATTCGTAGATCTCCTCTGTCTTCTTCATGGGGTTTCTGGCCAGGTCCTCATAGCGCACTAGCATGTACTTGCCCTTGAGCCAGGAGGGCCGCATCAGGCCGGTGGACACAGAGCTGGAGAAATCCTCGCACACTGTGGTGAGCTGTGTCACATCCAGGTTGTAGGGTTTCCTTCCTGTGCCATACCAAAGCCGCCAGAGTCGGTAAGTGTCCCGGAAGGTCTCACTCCGGGAAGCTAAGATGCCACGAGGGTCTCGTACCAGCTGGATGACCTTGAGGTTCAGCCTGGGGTCTTCCACCAGGGCTCGAAGGTCATTCACCTCGGGCACCCTTACAGTCTTGATGGCCACATGGCTGCGCTCACGACAAGCTTCAGCTGCCAAGGTCAGGTTCAGCAGGCCGCACTTGCGCACACAATCCCCTTCCTCCAAGACCAAATCAGGGGACCCTGGAGGGTCACACACTGGACGGGAGCAAAGGACCCTGCTGGCTCCTCGGCGGAACACCCTGTCAGTGGTGTGGTTGACTGGAGGTGGCTTGATGTAATTCTCTAGAAAGTAGAGATCACAGTCATAAAGGCTCCTCAGCAGGTCCCGGCTGGCCCCAAGCATGACCCTACGATCTGCGGGGCTCTTGCCCTGGGTGAAGCGGGGAATGAGAGTGTTCTGGACGTGGTAGAGAGGCTCAAACAGGTAGAAGACATCCATGTGCTGGTTGAAGAGCTGGCCCACAAAGGATGAGCCACTGCGTGTGGTGGCCAGGATGAGGACGTGAGTCTTCCTGGAGAGGTTATAGGAGAAGGTGGGGCCCTCCTCACACAGCCGCTCTGCCAGTCCAGTCTCTGTCAGTCCAGGGCAAGTATGGAAAGACTTGGCAGTGAACGTGCGGATGGCTGTGTACTGGATGGCAATGGAGGCCAGGGCAAGGAGGAGGACAGCCTTCCAGGAACATTGCATGGCTGGGCACCGTCATGGGGCTGCTGCTCCAAGGCACAGGGTCTGTGGACAGAGGACAGCCAATGGTTAAGTGTCTCATATAGTCAAGAGTCTTCAAGGGATCAAGGAAAACACCCAGCCCCTGCCCAGTGCTCACACATCACTTAGGACCTACAAAGCCTCCACTGGACTGTCTTTTTCTTGGTGTCTCCTGGGAGCTTCTGAGAGATAAACAGAGAGATTCCCTGTGCCCCAAGAGCTAAGTAAATTGTGACTGCAGAAGCCTCCTAGAGTGAGCTCTGGTTTCCCTATGCCAACCTACTTACTGTGCCACAGTCCAACTCCCCCAACTCCTGCATTTAGAGAGTACCTCATGCCGCACCCTGCCCCTGCCTGTGACTTCTGCCAGCATCTCCTGGATCATGAAGATCATCTTCTAATCACACAGGCTGATACCCACCTTCCCAGACACTGCTCTTTCTACCCATTCTCTATCTACCCTTAGAGGAAGGATATACACCCAATTCCTCCCCCAAGACACATGTCCTAGAGAGCAAGGACTTGTGCCTCATTAATTCTAAGTTGACAGCAGAATCCAGCAGGGCCAGAAAGTGCCCACATTGGGCCATGGCCCTTTTCCCTTGCAAAGAGGAAGCACAGCTACCTCCAAATGGGGACTTCGTGGCACCTGTAGTGTTGTAAGTCAACTGGCCTGGAGCAGGAGCAGGTCCCAGAGGTTGCTGGGATGTGTCTCTGCCCAGGACCCAAGGCTTGTTTCTGGCTGTGAGGCAGTGATGCTCGCTGCCCAGAGAAACAGTCCCTGGCTTCTCCAAGCTGATCCTTCACCCTTGGTCCACAAGAGAGAGGCTAGCAAGGGGCCATAAGAAGGCAAAAAGGGAAGTGCATGCCATGGGCTCACAACATGCCCAAGGGATGCTGACTTAGTCACCAGGTCCCAAGAGATTCCAGGGCTGCCCCAGACCCAGGGCCAGGGACCTCAACACTTACCAAAAAAGGACTGCTGCCCAGTGGAGACTTGGCTGCCAGTGTCTCAAATCCAACCTGTCCAGGAAGTGCAGTGATCTGCACCTCAGCCCTGTGGCCAGCAGCTGCAGGGACAGTGGTCAGGGTGTGCTTGGACTCCATTCTCCCTCTCTTTACCCCCACAGTCTGCTCCCAAGGCACAAAACGTGACTTTGCCTGCTCCCCTGCATTGACTGCAGACTCAAGGCTCCAGTTGATTCAATACCACCCATGAGCCATGATGCCCCAACTTTCAAGCTGCAACCTTTATTGCCCACCCCTGCCTACCCCCAACAAGCCATGATCCTTCTTCTGGCTAGCATGCATGCCCAAGTGCCTGAGGTGGAAGGCCCAAATGGGTTCTGTATTGGAAATGAGCGGAAACAATCCTGACCTTTCAGAATTCAACTGGTCCTGCGATGGAGGCAGGTCACCCAGGTCTTCAGGTGGAGAAGGTAGCTCCAAAGAGAGACAGCTGGGGGCAAGGGTCTTCTTTTAACCATATGCAGCACACACAACAGCTACCTGAAAGCCAAAGGCACACTTTACCAAGCCCAAGAAAAAACACCAAAGCCAGCACTGCTTTAGATGGCACCTACTAAGTGCTCACACAGGGCTAAGCCATTTACCCAAATGAGCATATTCATTCTGTAAGCAGGTATTGGCCCACAGCACAGGCAGCAGTACCTGCTGGGACCTATGGCTTTAACCCCCATCTGGAAGCTGTAGACTCTCCCCAAGACACAAGTCTTTCTCATGCTCAGGCACACCTGGCCTTCAAACATGCACCAGATTCACTATCCCAGCCCACCCATGCACCAGCATGGAAGGGACCAGAACAGAAGGGGATGAACTCGCAGACTCGGAATGCATGTTCCCCTTTGCCATTATGCCTGTTATTGGTTGGCTCGTGGCTGGTAGGTAAACTTCATCTCACAAGCAAACAGAGACACCATTTTGGATATTCTGTCATTCCTTACAAACTGCTCTGGCTTACAAATGGCCTACTCCCATTGCTCAGGTGGAGAATGTAAAGACCACACTATGGCTCACAACTGGGAAACAGCAGGGACCTGAGTCTCTCTGCAACAGTCTGGCCAGCATTCTAATCCCTTCACCATCGGCTCAGTGTCCCAAGGAAGAAGGCAGAGCCTGCTTGCTTGGGGAGAAGCACGAGGCCTGGGGCAGAATGGTAACGAAATAGAGGCTTAAAATGTGGAACTCCACTACCACGTGTAGAAATCAGTACTGCATCACCACTGAGAGGTAGTTAATAGGGGAAGAGGCCCAGTCCGGATTCTTGGGACCCTCTCAGTATGATCAAAGTCATGGTCTGGACCACACTCAACATAGCCCCTGTGGCAGAGGACGCTGTCCCATGGAGGGAAGGCTGAGGATAGTGGGAAGCCCTCTTTACTTTAATCTCAGGTCCCTGCCAGGTGCCCTAAGAGAAACCCAGCACTCTTCCAGCCAGGGAACGCCAGCAACAACAGAGCCCCCTTTCTTCAGCTGTGACTCCACCAAACTCAGTCATGTTTCTTCACTGGCATCTACCAGTGATCTAGACCAATAGGCACTGACTGAAGACCACAGAAAGTCAGCACTCCTGAGGGCTCCCTGTCTTCCTGTGTGAGGGCTCCACCCCTGCCCCACCTCAAGGCTATGAAGTCAGCACCTCACAACCCATTTAGCAGAAAAAGAAATTGAGGCTCTTCGGGTTGCAACAGCTTTTTCAGGTTCATGCCCCAAACTCATGTTCAAATCCATTTGCTGAATCTGCTCCAGTGCCACCTCTATTTCATTCCCTTTGATCTGCATCAAGACAGGTTTCTTTGGCCCTTAGCACCTCACCCTGCAATTCCAGTTCTAAAGCTAGAATACACACAGGTCTCTTTAGAGGATAGCCATGCTTCTTGCCTAGAAGAGGGACAGTACAAGCTCTTTCCCCAGTTTCCCTTCCCACACTACTTGGAGAAACTCAAAGGCAGGTCTGAGAGTTCTCAGAGGTTCCCCTAAAGTGAGGAGACTTTTCTCAAGGTACAGCATGGGCACCTAACAGTTTGAGATCCAGCTGAGGGCCATGTGCCCGCCTCCCAGGAGGGCAAACGCAGAGCATGAGAACAGGAAGGAGGATGCTAGGACCCACTGATCGTGCTCTGCTCTTCTGCCAGCCTGGCACAGCCAAACCCAGAGCTGGCCAAGGGTCCTTGGTATGCCAGAAGCATTTGTCCTGGAAACCAGAGGCCCAGGGACCAGGTCTGGTTGTTCCCAGGCAAGTCTTGGCTTCTGCAAGAGATTTCTCAATGCCCTAGTCCTCCAAGAAAGACTTGGGGGCTCATACCCCTTCCTGGGTTTCCAGTAGTTTCTGGTCCCTCATTGGTGGGTCAAACTTTGGGCACAAGAATCCAGAATCCCACCTTCTTGTGAGAAGCCTAGTGCCCACCCAGGAGAAGGTTCCGACTGCAGCATCATAGTCAGGAGTGGAGGATGCTGCACAGAGAAGCTCTGATTTGCAGCTAAGAGCTTAAGCCACCATCACACCAGCCTGCCAATCAGTGGGCACACACATCAGCTAAGCACCAGCTGGGTCTGAATTCACTTTTGCAATCTCTAAAGGTGGCCTAACCAGAGCATTGGCTGTAACTGACATGAAATATTTATTCATACCCAGCATCATGACAAGACCTTGCCTTGCAATTGACAAGTGACCTCTGGCACAAGCTCCATAGACCCCAGAAAATCTCTCCTAAGTTTTGCTTTGCTTTTTGCCTTAGGGAAGCACCTCAGAAATAATAACCTGCGCCCCTAGAGTCTGCTGTAATGGAGGCAGACCTCTGTAGGACTTTGCCCACCACTCCTTCCCAAACCACTTACCCTTATTTTCTACTCTAGACTGCTGTGGTGTTATTTCTGCCTCTCTCCAGTGGCCAGAACTGGTAGTGCAGCCTCTTAGCTTTGTGTTCGGAATAGAGGCCTAATGGGAAGGCCAAAGGTCCTGTGATGGGTGGGAGGTGTGGTGTTGCAGATTGCGGTAAACTGTGATGATGGCATCTCTATCCAAGTTCTGACTTTCAAGAACACAAAGAGGCAAACAGCAATAGGCATTCTGGCTTTACTCATGACCTTCCCCACTGCCTGCCCCACAGTGCCCAGGCTGGAGAAGCAGTGTTGAACAGAACGCCACTAGCAGGAATGCCCTGCATCTTCTGCTTGTCCCTAGATTAGTGACACTGGCTCACACCTCTTTGTACATAGGGTTTTCTTCAGATCTCTTTCTTCAGATCTTCGCCTCTCTACCTTAAGGACCCACCCCATATTCAGGGCCAGCTGAGCCATGTTAACATGGGACAGAGGGAAAACCCTGTGGACAGTGGGAAAACTCAAGTCACTCTCCAGGAGAAAGCAGTGTTCAGTGCCTGCCCTCCCCCACCAACCACCAGCTCAGTCTCATTCCCCATCCCATCTCATTCTCCTCCCAGGGGAGGAGCTAAGCAGCTGTGGAGGAATTGGCACTGCTTACAATGAGCTTTGGGTTTATTATGTTGGGAATGACCTCATCCCTAGGGAAGAACTGGAGAGGGCAAGGTCGGCCACTGAAAACCATCCCTTACACCTTCCCCGTCTTAGTGCTCCCTTCTTTGCCCTGGTGACACCGCCAACCAGCCTTCTCCTCCCCAACTTTCAACACACCTGGTCAAGGCTCCATTACCCTGCAGTCAAGCACTAACCCTGAGCAGGTAGACATGCGGGGCAATGGTTGGCTGGAGGCTGCTGAGGCCACACAGAACCTGCAATAGGCAGGGTCTTAGAGAGACCTAAGCCTGCAGGGAGTAGTTGAGGCTATACTTGGACAAGTGACTTCTTTCCCGAAAATGTTTTTCTGACAGCCTGGGGAGCAGGGCACAGAGAGCAAGAGAAATTAGCCTGAGCTGGGCTACCCGAACAAAGCCATGACACGGAGACTCTGAGGCTCTGAGGGCAGGGCACTTGGACAGGGAGGAGTTTAGGTGGAAGGCAGCTTCAGGAAACTGCATGTCTAAACCCACTGTCAGCCCGGGCCCACCACAGACGTTTGTTTGGTTAAGGTTTAAAAAGCAAAATAGCCAGGGGATTTCTTTTCTCCCAAGGAAAATGAGGTGATGAAAATGGGGCAAAATTAAAAAGCAAAATAGCCAGGGGATTTCTTTTCTCCCAAGGAAAATGAGGTGATGAAAATGGGGCAAAAAGAAAAGAAGAGCAGGGAAGTCTCAAGACAGCGCTGGCTCGGCTCCAAACGCCAAGTAACTTGTGGGTTTATGGGGTAGAGCTCCCTGGCAGCCAGTGGGAAAAGGAAAATAACTCAGTTACATGCATAGGATCCATAAGATAAAAGTTAAAACACATGATTATAAGATATCTGGCAAATAGAGGCTGGGATCATGAGATCTCCCAAGATGTTTCCAAAGTCACACACCACCAAAAACACAACAAAACCCAAGGACAAGTTCCCTAGGGCTGTGTGCTGGAGCATCCTTCAGAATTAGCAGTATTGCAGACACAGAGAGATCTTGCAGGGGTGATGACCAGCCCGTGGAACAATGGAAGCAAAGTGCTCCTCTTCGGTGCCACGCTTATCTCCACTTTAGCCTCAGTAAGGTCTGCAGATCTTTCCTGCAGGATCTGCATGACAGAGCAAGGTGTTTTGTGCCTGCCCTCTGGAGTCCTTCAGCAGAACCGGACACTCTTTTGAGCATCCTCAGCTTACTCAGGGTTCTCAAGGTCGATCAGCTGTACAGAGGGTTACTAGTCCTTTTTCTTTTCTCCATAGGCACACTGCGATCTCCAGTATCATGAGTGCAAGTACTGAGGACAACGGACACCCCTGGCCATCTCAAGCTTCTTCATAAAGTTGTCATCAGCCCTGAAGGAAAGACCTGCATGGAGAGGTTGGGTGGGAACCTCCTTCCAGCTGTTTCGTGGCCCAGAACCTTGGAACCAAATGCTCAATCCCTGCTGCCCTCTGTTGCTCTAAGGTGTGAAATGAGAGAAACAGAGCAATCACAGCCGGAAGCAGGAAGCAGAAGATAGGAACAGCTCAACATAGTAGGGTACAGACAAGACTCGTGAAGGGGTGTCCTCTGGTGTGAGTTCAGGGACTAGCCTGGACCACCACAATCCTGGCTTGGAAATGTCCGCCAGTGTGGCTACTCCCACCTGCAGGGACCTCAGCTTTAGGGGAACGAAGTTACTTCTGTCCTGTGTCTGGTGGCCTGTGAGTAAAGTACTCCCTGACATGGGGTGAGTGACTGCCCTCCTGTGCTGACACAAGGGCCTAGTGTACAGGAACCCGAGAGGAGAGATGAGTCAGAAAGCTGGTCCCTGTCTCAGCCAGGTCAGCCTGTGAGAGGCAGAACTATTGCCCCAGCACTAGGCGGAAAGGCCCCGGTTTCCTGTCCCCCCTCAGCACAGCCACGCCAGTTGGAATAGTACTAAGGCCCCACCCACTGGATTCTGGTTTGGTTTGGGCTTCAGTCATCCTCCCAACTTCAAGGATGAGAAAACATCAACAGAAGCCTGGGCACCACAGCTGCTGCCCTGCCGGCAGCTGACAGAGTGACCTCCTGTTTCTACATCCTTGGATCCCTGTCTCTGGACACCTGCATGAGGCCCGCCTGCCCTGTGTGCACAAGAGCTGGAGACTGAGAGTGAGAGAGGACAAGGCACCAGGGTTCACCTAAACCTTGAGGTTTAGGAGGGATGGAGTCAACCCAAAAAGATGACTATGGACCTGGATCCCACAAAGGGTGGGTCCTGCAAAAGCAGCTAGCTGACAGCAAGGCCAGGATGCCCATTCAACTACAATGACCCAAGCCCTGACTGCAACCACAAAGCTTAGGCCCCAGGCCATATAAGAACACCAGTCAGCACCAGGACACAAGGAGCAGATGCAGGGAGTGCCAGAACCAAGGGAGCCACCCCAGATAAGCTCCTGACAATCATGACCTCACCATCCACCCTCTGGTGGTGTTCCCTGCTGGGGACAAGGGCTACCTGCTGCTCTTCCTGAGGGCTCCCTGTTGTGTGAATGGATCTAGCTATTTCACCCTTTCATGCTGAATGACAAGAACAAAAGGTGATCACAACTGGATGTGGCTGTTACCATCTGCACCCCACCTCAGGACTCTGGGGAGCTATAACCTAGAAGCTATGACCCAGGAATGTCACAATCCTCTGCAGCCAGAAAACATGAGAGCATGAGTTTATGACTACCAGGTCTGAAATTGCCTAAAATGGATAAAGGTCTTAGGCTTAAGGCCCAGAGAGACAACCTTTCTCTCTTTACCTAGACTGTGCCACCCAATCTTGTACCAAGCACATGCCTGTGTGTCTCCTTTGTCACTTCTCCCAAGTAACCAGCAGAATGATAATCTCTGGCTGCTACAGCAAAGACCTCTAGAATAAAGGGTAATGTAGGTATTCCCCAAAGTTCAGAACCATGGTGTGGCTGCCACACATTACCCCAAGGGACCTCCTGAAAGCTCAGGGTGAAGAAACGGCTGTGTTCACTTCACATGTAAGACTCAGAAAGGTTAGATAATGGGCCAGAGAGATGTCTCATCAAGTAAAGGTGACTGCCACCGGGGCCTGCTGATCAGAGTTTGATCCCCAGGACCCATGTAGTAGAAGGAGAAACGCCCACAAATTATCCTTGGACCTCCTCACAGACGTGGTGGCATGCACACATCCACATACGTACACACACAAGAAAACTAAGAATAAGTAATTCCCTTTTTAAAGAAAGCACATTTAGGTGGCTGGATCACTTAAGTCAGATGTGGCAGTGTGGTGTGGGAGGGTCCCTAGTCTCTGAACTTGTCTATAAGCTTTCCACAGTCCATGCTGGAGAATAAAAGCCAGACCCACAACCTCAGGCAGCCTGACCCTTTCTGAGCCTGGCACATAGGAGAAAAAGGGCACACCCAATTCACAGGACTCAGAAAAAAATCAAGTACAGTGAGCCCTCAGCACAGGGATGGGTCTGCAGCCATCACTCAATTAGTGCTACCTTCAGAGTGTCAGCAACACAGAGCCATCTGTCATTTTCTCTAGCCTGCAGAATCCTTGGGAGATAGCTCCAGGAATCCCTCCGTCAGTGTCGAGTTTGGGGCACCTTCCTATTCAAAAGTCCCAAGCAACTCACTGGCATCCCAGAGACTCCAGAGAAGAGTGGGGGCCTTGCCTTCCTCCGCATCCCTGGGAAGGCAACCATGCTACCGGCGGTCCCCAGCTCACAGCCCTTCCAGTTCCAATCAAGGAACAAACACAAAGCTAGAATCTCTAAACATTTAGAAATCACGGGAACCCTGTGCCCTCACACAGCACCATAGGGATTTATAAAAAACAAATCATGCCTGACAAACTTGATAGCTTTCCTGATAGAATTACAAGGCTGGTGGATGAAGGAAACACAGACAGGGTAATATATCTTGATTTTTAGCAAAGCATTTAATACAGCGCCTCAAGTAATCTTACAAAATTAATTCAAACAGACTTGGCCCTCAGCTCTTGTCATGGAGCCTAAAGGCAGGAGGGAGCATGTCCCAAGAGTCCTGAGTGGAGGAGGCAAGGCCAGGGGCAAGGCCTGGAAGGCAAAGAGTCTGGGAGTGGAGGCAGGGCTGCCTGGCCTGTGCCAGGCCACATCTTATCTAACATCTTCATTAATGATCCTGAGAGAAGGAGCAAACAGTCCGTTAATGAAATTTGCAGAGGACATTAAATTGTAAGGTGTTGTGAACACCAATGAGGACAGCAAAGTGGTCTAGAGAGACCCAAGGCAAGACTCAGATAGCTGGCAGAGACAGGGTGGGGTGAGGGCAGAAGACAGTTGCCAAGCTTCTTGGAGAGCTAAAGGGAAGGAGAAGAACCGTCCCCCAGGCTGCTGTGCAGCTGGGAGAGGTCACAGTTAGCTTGGGTTCTGGCCTGACCGAGCAGGCAAACCCCAGGAATCTTATTTTTGGCATCTGTAAAATAGAAGAGGCAGCAGCTAACTTCCTTGCAGCTGAGATAGCTGGTAGGAGTGGGTGGAGGGAGTTCAGGGAGCTGGGGACAGATTTCCACCTTATAAGAGAGGACCCTGCAAGCCATGGGTGTGCTACAATGAGAAAGGGTCTGGGGAGGAGATTCTGCTTGTGTGTCACTGGCAGCCTGAATTTTCCTAGGCCATGATCCCCAATACTGCCGGTGCTGGAACTGTTAGAATAAACCTCTCCCAGCCCTACCAGCTCCAACCTAAGGACTGTGCTCCTAAGTACTGATTGTCATAACCACATGGACCAGCTGCTCCAGGATCGGGGGATGGGGACTGAGCCCTTCTCTCTGCCATAAGGTCCCTTTCTACCATTACCTCCTTTGTCCTAGCCCCAAGGGGCTCAGCAAACAACCATTCCCTAGGATGCTGAAGCAAAGCCATCTAGCCTTGAAGGGTTTCTTCTCACAAGTTTCTGACCAGGTAGAGTCTCAAAAGAGCCAGGCTGTAGAATACCAGGTTGAAAAAGCCTAAATAAATCTCCATGAGAATAAATGAGTGGCTGACCCCCAGCAGGGGTGCCAGGGCTCTTCTTAAGCAGGCCATCCCAGACAGGTGTCAGAGCACTGACTGGGACACAGGGGAGGGAGCCAGATGAATCCCTTCACATTAGATAAGTAGCCATGACACTCTCCCCACACACTGTGGTGCTGTTGTGTGTTCCCCGTCAAGGAACCTGACCTTCAGGAGCCTATCAGGCAGGTGTTGCTATGGCCCTCGGTTTGCAGAGAAAGGAACTGAGGCATTGAGTAGTCACCAGAAGCTTGGAACCAGGAGATCATGGAGGTGGTCCCCAAGGGAGAATCCTATCAGGTGGAGAGAGGCAGCCTGTCCTCTGGGGAGGCCAGGACCATCTTTACCCATCTATCTTTCCCAGCAAAGTGAGTCGGTCCAGCTGCACCACACTTGTGGAGCCTGATTTTACTATATGTTTCCCTTCCTTCCCCCAATGCCTCGCTACACCGAGTCCTCTGAACAAGTCTGTTTCCATGGAAACCATACAGTGACTCAGGGCTTCGGGACCTTCTCAGAACCAGATTATGACTATCAAATGCTCCCTCCTCACACACTTTCAGACTCCCAATGTGCAAGGATGGGGCACAGCAGATGGGCAAGAGGAACCTGGGGGGCACAAGCCAGACCTCACTGAGAACCTGACACCCAAGGCTACTGCACACTCAGTGGAACAAGGATCCCTCCTCAGGGCAGCCTAGCTTACTTCTATACTAGCACCCTCAACACAACCCTTCCTTTGGAGCTAGGGCCCTTGAAAGGGGGCACAGAGATTTATATCCTCCTCTGAGCAGAACTGACATGGGGGCCAGGGTAGAGGGAAGCAGGGCAACATAGGGTGCTCAAATGAAAAGGGTCCAAAGCTCCACAACTACTCACCAAAGAGGATGTAGAGTCCGGGTGGGGGAGGGAAAGGGTCTGCAAGGTGCTGGGGAAGGGGAAGGGGGATGTGACCTCAAAGCCCCAGCAGTACTGGGTGGATAATCAGCAGGGGCCTTTCGCTTGTACAGCCCACAGACACTGTGGTCTGAGCTGGTCTTGAGCCACTCACCCCACCAAGACCAGGAACAACAGCAAGCAATGAAAGTTTAAGGGGCCAGGCTCCTGCAGGGGTCCAAGACCCAAGTGCATATCCACCCTCTCCTTTCTTCCACAGCTCCCTAAAGTCCCAAGAGGGTAGGGAATAGAATAGATTGGAAGCTTGATCTCTCCCTGGTGAATCCAGCGTGTGAGTCATGATGGCAGAAGCACTTTGAAAAAGAAACAGGGTCATCATGATGCCTAGAAGTGTGGCGGCTACTGGGGACTGGAGCCTGGGAACTGCCTGCCAGCTTAGGTCTCTTTGTGAGACAGCCCGGCCCCACCTAAGGGACTGAGGAACCAGGAAAACCAATCCCGCTCCCTGGTCTATGAGCTCCCTGTCTATTTGCCTCTTACACCTACTGGTATCTTTGGCTTTCCGAAGCGGCTCCCTGCCCAGCCAGGATACTGCCTCCTGCCACCATCATCAGTCCCTACTGTCCCTAAGTTCCACAAGATACTGGGCTGAATTCCTGTCCCTGAGAGGACATGCACCTTCCCTGTCCCAGCCTCAACCTCTCAGCCATCAGCTATAACACCCCTGGCACCTGGATGCCTGAATCCGTTGGTGCCCAGAAGCCTCTTGTTTAAACAGTTGTTAAGTCCATCAGGAAGCCAGAACTAAGATTGTAATCCTGAAAAAGGGCAGGCCTGGAGTAGGGAGAGGTGACATAGTGAGGCCCCTGAAATCAGGCCAAGGTGCCCCCCTAGCAAGACCATCAGATCTTACCTTCCTCAGATAGCTTAGCCTTTTAACCTATGGGTCCCAGATAGGGTCACAGTTGAATGTTACTGTAAAGTCAAACACTGTGTCCCTCCTCTCTGGAGCCTGAGAGACCAACCCCCCTCCCCAACACACACACACACACACACACACACACACACACACACACACACACACACACACACACACACACACACCCTGTTCTACTCAGAGAGGAGCTAGGGCTATTTATGCTGCGACGGCAGGGTGGAGGGGGATTCTGCACAGTCAGGCAGACCTAGCCTCCTTCCTTAAAGGCCCATCCCATCACAGCATAGTGAGAGCGGATGCAAGACCGAGGCTAGAAGCAAGAAACCTCAGGGTGTAAACCTGGTTTGGAAAGTTAGCGGGTGGCACCCGAACCTCAGGGTTTCTGGCAGCCTTGGCAGCCTCGAATCGGGCTGTGAGATGGTGGACCCGGAGCAGACGCCCGAGTGCATTCCGCAAGAGAAAGGGGGCCCTGGGCTTATCCCAAGTTTGCTGCCCTCGCCAGATGGGCGCTGGGGCGATCGCTGCGCTCCGGGGCTACCAGTCCAGCCATGCTCTCCCAGCATCTATCACTCTGCGGCCCCACACCACCGCCTCCGCGCACCGCCCAGAGACACTGGCCCCGAGCTAGGGGCGTCTCCCGCCGCGCCCGCGCCCCTCCCGGCTTCTGCGGCGCACTCCACTCCCGCCTGCCCCGGGGACCGCGGGACCCGGCCATACCTGGTGGCGGGCAATCTGGGAGTTCCTGCAGCGCCCAGCGCCGGCTCCATCCTTGGTCTAGAGTCAGGCTCATTGAGAGCCCGCGGGTGGCGGCGGCGGTGGCGGCGGCATCCTCCTCCTCCTCCCGCGCCCTGATCCTCGGCCCCCCTCCTCCCGAGCCTCTTTCCTCCGCCTCTGCGCGTCCCCTCACGGGCCCCTCTCCATGGCCCGGGGGGTTGGGGGTAGGGGGCTCTAGCCCGGGGTGGCTGGTGCAGCACAGTGTCTTCTCCCGGGCGGAGAAAGAGAGCGATCTCTGGCCAGAGGGGCGCAGGATCAGGGACCCGGACCCTGAGCACCGCAGCCCCAGTCTCCAGAGGATAATAGCAGCCCGGAGGCCGGAGCCTCGCAAAGCACCCTCCTCGCTTCTCCGAGCCGAAAGCGGCGGCCGCTGCTTCAACCCGGAGCTAGCGGGCGGCAGGCGCTGCGGTCCCGGCTCCACCCCCAGCGCCGCCCGCCCCCTCTCCGCCCGACCCCGTCAGCGCGCGCCCTCCCGCCCCCAGCGCAGCCCAGGCCTCCAGCGCTGGGACACCCCCTCTAGCTGGGCTCCGGGGCCAACCCACCGGCAAGCCGGGCAGCCACGCCCACCCCGAGTTGAGGTTGTCAAGCGGCGTGAGCACCGGTACTTCTTGGCTTGCCCTCTCTCCCGCACCCCCAGGAGGGAAGGCACATGCTCTATTTATGCGACCAAAACCTCTGTATCTCCAAATCCATCTACAGCCCCATCCTGACCCTGCGTCCCTGTCGCTATCCTTTCTTCTGCCAGTGCAACCGGAGCAGACTCTAGAACCCAAAACTGGAGTCCATATTCCACCACATACCCCTGCCCACCTTGGTTGCCCCAGCGCCTTTCTTCCCTTCTCAGTCGGGCTACTGAGAGGCACTGGAGGTTTTGTGGGACACTAGAGTTCCTTTGCTGGAGGAAGCCTTCCACCTTGCTCAATCCCTTCCTACGAGGCTACATTTGACCTCCCTGGTGGAATCAGACCACAAGCTGTCCTTTTGGAACCAGGCAACAACAGAATGCCACCACTGGGGTCCTTCATTCTCCACACAAATATGGACTGAGCATCTCCCGCTTGTCATAAGCACCAAGCATTAGCTGGTGACAAGACAAACAGACCCCTGAACTCTCAGCGTGGCCTGAAGGAAAACAAAGGTAAACCGGCAGAGGAATGCCTGTGGCCCCTGAGCTGGCGAGGAAGGAAATCCACTTCTGCTCATCCACCACCAAAGCTTCCCCACATACACAACCCAAGCTCCACCTCGGCCTGTTTCCCGGCTGAAGATGGGTAGATAGTTTGGAGGGCTCTGGCCAGGAGATTGTCCCAAGGCAATGGCAGAGCTGTGAACTTCCATCTCCACCATGGATGAATTCTCCTGGAATCTCTCATTTCCACAGTCTGTTCATCTGTCACCCCTGACAGGAGTACAGAGAACAGGAGCTTTGCAAAGAAGGCTGTGCACCTGGAGCTTCCCAGGGCAGAGGGGCCCTTGTGGGTTTGCTGTGTGACTGCATGATGCAGCCTCTCGTGCCTCAGTTTCCTCATGGGGAAAATGGAGAAACCAGTTCTTATCTCCCAGAGCTACTGTGAACATCACATAGTAAAATAGATGTAAAACACACAGTTAGTCATTGGTTGTGAAATGTTTACTTGTTTATAAAAATATCTTGGGATACTCTGGGAGACCCCAACAAGCATATCTGCAGGAAAGTCTCCACATGGAACCGGATGCCATGAAGGCCCTTGCCCCAAGGATCTCAGAAAGGCAAATGACCATTTGTCTTGGTTACAGTTGCCAGTTCCTAATTATAAACTCCTGTTCCCCACAACCTCCTTAGAGAAAGCAGCAATTATCACCCTTCCAATGCCATGCCCTGAAGCAGCAGTGCCAGCGACAGCTGTGCCCAGGAGCATTGTTGGGCTCGCCCCACTGCAGCCAGGGCTTAGCCCCAACATCAAGGTGGCCGCACAGGTTCAGTCATCTCCTCACCACACTGGTAGGTGAGTTCTGAAATGCCCAAGGGGAGGGAGCTGAGCTTCAGGAGCACTCCAGGCTTCACACCTCCTGCTTCCAACACCCTGGATGAACCAGAACCTTCTATTCCACCCAGGTTAATCCCTGCCTGTTTCATCTAGACAGAAATAGTCAGGGCTTAGAGCCTCCTCTATCTCCCACTCTCAGATTCCAGCAACCTGTTTTTCAAACTCTGCTGTATTTCAGGTGGAGAGGAGGGTGTGGTTGGAACGTAAAGATGGAGTGGAATTGGGGAAAATATATTCAAACCCTAAAAACAGAATCACGAACCCCAGAGGTGCTTCCAGTCACCCAGAATCTCCCCCAGAGAATGAAAATAAATGTTTCTTTGGTGCATACGGTGTGCAAGGAGCTGCAGCAGGCATTATCGAGGAAGGGGTATGGAGAAACAGAAGCAAAGGCTTCGTGCTCAGGAACTGACTCCTACACAGTGAGACAGCAGTCACTGGGGGGCTGGAGAAATGGCTCAGCCATTAAGAGCGTACTGGTCTTGCAGAGGTCTCTTCCGATCTCAGCACCCATGTCAGGCAGTTCACAACTGCCTGTGGCTCCAGTTCCAGGGGGATCTGATGCCTTCTTCTGGCCTCCATTGCACATCTACACTCATGTGCAATACACAAACACACACTTTAGAACAAATGTTTTATTTAAAAAAAAAACTTTAGAAAGAATGGTCACTGAAAATGTGATTTTATTTTTCGAGACAGGGTTTCTCTGTAGCTTTGGAGCCTGTCCTGAAATTAGCTCTTCTAGACCAGGCTAGCCTCAAACTCAGAGATCTACCTGCCTCTGCCTCCTGAGTGCTGGGATTAAAGGTGTGTGCCACCACCGCCCAGCAAAAATGTGATTTATTTATTTATTTATTTTTAAATGGCTTAGAAAGTCAGTGGGAAGATAAAGACTTGGAGGCTCATTCAGGAAGGGCTTCCTGGAGGAGGAGGAAACTCCAAGAACTAGATTTTGTGGGATGGACAGGGCATACAAGACAAAGAAGGAAACAGCAGCCAGCCTGACTCTGACAGCAGATAAGGAGGCTGTTAGTAATGGATCCTCAAAAGCAGCCTGTGATTGATAGGAATCTCCATTCCTACTTTACAAATGAACAAACTGGGAGCCGAGGGAGCCGAAGGTGTCGTGTGACTTGTCCAGGTTCCAGAACCGGTTAGATACACAGTAAGTAGCCAAGTCAGGGTCTCCCACTGGGGGCCACACTGGGCCAGCCTGGCTTAAGGAAAGTATCTATGGAAAGAACAGGAGGCCACATGGGCTGAGGGTGGAACTTTCAGCAGCTCCCAGACATAGGTGCTTCCTTGAATATAGAGCCCCTTAGTCTCCCAAGAATTCAAAGTAAGTCATTTCCTCCTATGCCCCAGCATTTGGGTCTCAGAGGCAATTGGAAATTTGTTAGGGGATTTGGGGCTTGGGATCCTGGCATTTTAATCTCTTTCAAGTGTCCATGTGGTGGCAGTCTGTACCACCCACCTTGTTATTTCAGTCTGTTCTGGGAGATTGATGGCCCAGGCTTTGATTTAAAATGTGCAGCAGAGCTCCTCCGTGCCCTGTGTCTCCCTGGGACGTTGACAAGGCGACAAGCTTGCATGAACTCCCAACTGCCCCCTGGACTCCAAGGGCTTCAGCGCCTGTAGAGAAAGTTCCAACCAGAACACCCCAGGCAGGGCAGGTAGGCCCAGAAGGTAGGACTACCCCACTTCTACTTCTGAAGAAGGCCGCTCAGTAAGAGCCCTTATGTACAATCTGGGGGTTCGATACTGGCAAATGTCTTACCCACACAGGAGATGCGTTTAGCCTCCACTCAAGCCTACAGCTTCCCGAGAGAAAGATCTCTTCTACTTCTGCTTCTTCCTTGCTCCAGATGAGCTCCTTTCCTAGAAAAATGTGAGGAATATCTCCATGGTTGACATGGAACAAGTATTTGAAACCTTACCTGTGACTGGACACATGCTAGACCCTCAGAATTATAGTAAGCTGTTGTCCCCTGTGCTTGTCTGGGACCAGAGGCTGCCAGACCTGGTGAGCTCATGACTTCAACAGGTCATGCTGTTGAAAAAGAAAACCCTTTCCCCATTTCCTGGCCCTGCAGTTCCTCCAGCTGAGGCCCCTTGAAAGCGGCCTCCCTGCTGTGTGCACGGAGCTGTGAATGCCTAGGGACACTGTGTTGCCCCTGGACCTGCCGGTTGCCAGCCATCACCACTAGCTATCTGTAGAGGAGGCTTCAAGGGTCTCCTTTCCCCCAAGGTTCAGGAAGAGCATCATCTTCCCCAGTGTCCCCTGCCCCCAAACAAGTAGGCTACATTAGTCTCTAGGAACCTCCTGAAAACAGCTTGTCCTGCTGGCAGCTGTGACCTCTAAACTCTGGCCTCAAATCCAGGCTGAGGAGCCTGAACAAAAGTCCTTCTACCTCCTTAAAGTCTTGCTCCTTAAAGCCACTCCAACAGAAAGTCCCCTTCTTCCCAGTTACTAAATCAAGTCCCCCAGGGAGAAGAGAGGAAGCCACCAAATCCTGGAAGGAAGGGAACAGAGAAGTTAAAGGGTTTGCTCTGGTCAGGAGCCAGACCAGACTTCACTGCCATCTTGTGACACACTTGTTACTCAGCAGCTCCCAACACCACACCACCCCAGAAACTCTTGGCCTCCCTGGGTCTGATAGGGACAGCAAGGCAGAGTGATTCACACTGGGGATGGGGGGGGGGGAGCAAGCTCCAGGCTCTCTATCCTCCAGGCTCTATCTTCCTTCCTTTGACCTCACATGGTCCAGCAAACACTTGCCAAGGTAAGTGGTATTCAAATCCCCTAAGTTCCTGAAAGGAAGGAGAGGTCCAAGAAGGTCAAATGTCCACTTCCTTCTAAGGAAGAAGCCTTTCCCAACCCATTCTGCTGGCTCGGGTCACAGCGGAGACTCAGGGGCCTAGCTGGGGATATCTGGGCTCTTGGAATCCAGGACTTCCCAGGGGCTCCTCCACTGCCTTTCTGCACTGGAAGTGGAATGGTGGCCTCAAGCCTGGTCTGGCTTATTTAAGCATGACCACCATACGTCTGGCATAAGAGCCAGCTCCTGAGATGCTGGCTCTGCCCTGACCAGGCAAACACTCTGACCCAAGGCAGCAAGGGACCCTGTGACCCTACCACTGACCTAAGAAGATGAACTGTTAGCATCTCACAGGCCCTGGGGTTGAGGGGTGATAGAAGTTGGAAGCAATTAGCAGAAGAGAATGATTATGGGCTGCAATTAAAATTCCCCTCCTAGGTAATTCTCAGCCTTCTAAGGGACTGTTTCCATGGTGAAGAGAGGCTGAACCCAGGGAAGATAGGCTCCTGGCCCCGTCTACCCACCGTGTTCCTGCACACAGTCCTCGACTTCGCACGAAATTTGTAGTCCAGCTCAGAGTCTGGCAAGTGCCAGAGAGAGACTGGAGGCAATACCAACTGCAAGTACTGTGGCAAGGCCTCAAACTGGGAGAGGTAGGAAAGGAGAGTCAGTACGTGGGTCCAGGAAGTAATTCAAGGGCTTATTCTGGGGCTCTCTGAGGCCACAAGTGCGCCAAGACCACTCTAAGAAGAACAGTCCTACCTAGACTACCTAGAACAGTCACCCACTTCCTCACACTTTAAGCCCTCAGGAAACCTGATCTTTGTTGGATATGCCCTCTCCTGATGCCCCTCCCTGGTCTCCGGCCTGGCCTTTTCCAGTCTTCCCTCCTACGTACCCCTCTGCCCACCTCCTGCATCTCTCATCCCCTCTTGCTCAAGAAAGAGACAAGGGGTTGGACACCTTCTGGTCCCCAGGTCCACCTTTCAGCAAGTCCTGACTGAGGTTGAGAAGGCTGGAGGCCCTTCCAAAACATTCTCTGCAGGTGTAAGCATTGCCTCCAACAGGTAGGAATCAAAGGGGGGAGGTCAAGAGATGGCATAATACAGGGTCATTTCTAAAGTCTTGCTCAGGAATCCTTCAGCAGGATGACCTGGAGTGCCAGTCCAGAGTGCCACACAAGGGAAGTCTGGGATACTTTCAGAAGAAGGGAAGACCTGGCAGTGAAGTTCTGGAGCTTCCACGAGACCCTCAGCTGGACTACCCACACTTACTCATCCTGGGAGAGAGAAGGGAAAAGCAGATATCCAGTGCCCATTTCTCTTACCTGCACTCCTGTGAGGTACCAGCTCAGAGGGCATCATCTGCCCTGCCTCAGGAACCAAGGCAGTGTAGATTATAGTGGGCACCAGGCCAGGAGGAGCTCAGATCTTCCTCAGCTGCAACTGCAGCCCGTCGCCTCATCCAACAAAAACAAGACCCATGTCATCTCGCTCCCTCAGGGCCCAAACCTCCTCTCCATCAGATCCAAGGCCTGGAAGTGCCTCGAAGGCTGAGGAAGGCCTTCTACTGTGCTCAAGTCTATGTAAGTAGTGCCACAGAGACCTAAAAAAGATGTCCACGAGTCCAGAGTGTAATGTTTAAGGCACCCACTAAACTGTTTTGCCTGTCATGGGCAGCAAACTTGTGGTCAGTAGACTGAGGTCACATTTCCCACTGGACAGCCCAGGCCTGGTCAGTGACACACTTGCAGGGCTCCAGGGACTGGGCAGGGAACAATAAGGGCCATTCACACCACTAGCTTGTGCATAGTGACCCTCTTGGTCTCTTTTCTTGGCTAGACAGCATATTAAGTTTGTGTGTGTGTGTGTGTGTGTGTGTGTGTGTGTGTGTGTGAGAGAGAGAGAGAGAGAGAGAGAGAGAGAGAGAGAGAGAGAGGCAGCAGAAGGAAGCACCACAGGGATTTGTAAGAACACAAGTCACCTTTATTGAGCAATTACTATACGCAACATTATCCTCACAATGCCCTGCGATTCACTTCCCTTGTAACATCAAACATATTCTTGTCATTGCCAGGGCGTTGTGCCTGCTAGGCAAGCACTCTACCACTGAGTCACATCTTGTGTCCACAAGCCACACTTTAAAGAACACAGAGGTGATAGTGACCTCTACACAGCCATCTTGACTAGAAAGGAGCAAAGAGGGTCTTTTTGAAGTCCCACTCTTAAGGGGCTGCATATCTGCAGAGGTACACTGTGTGGCCCACTGAAGAACTGTGCAATAGAAAAATGGTGTGTGCTGCAGCCATGGGACAGAACTTTCCCTGCTGTAAAGCCCCTCTCCAACAAGGAAGTGCTTTGATACACACACAGGCTTCCCAAAATAGTCCATTAAGTGGAAGAGAGCAGCATGAATAACAGAGAAATATGCAGACAAATTCTAAAATTCCATCATACATGTCGGCTTGTGTGTGTAGATCATCTCCAGAGGGACCCACAGAAACCACAGCTGCTTCTGGGGACAGTAGTCATGTGGTCTGAGACAGAGACAGGAGGAAACACTTCCACAATACAGTCCTTGCTTCACCTGTGGGAGCAAATCACTATTCAGAAATGAAAGGAAATTGTCGGGGACCATCACCCCAACATAGAATCTGGTGCTTTGCCCTAAGTGTGTTCTCGGTGGCGCGTGGAAGAATCAGACATTCCATACCATGATCGTTCAAGGGCAGCTCAGGACTCCTTGTCCTTCCAGCATGACCCGCGTTTTTTGTCCACCCAAAAGCTCTGAAAGCTCTCTCAACTCTGAAGGAATTCCCTATTCATATTCCTTTTCCGGGCCACATCCTCTCAGCCACACACCTGCATACCTTACCAGCTATGGGGTCAGAAGCATTTCTTCCTGGGCAATCTACAAGTCAATGAAGGCCGGAGCTAAGCCTTCCAATCTTTTGTTCTTTCTAGTTGCTAGCTTTCAGCTACCAAGTTGAATCCAACAAAGCTGTCGCCAGCCTGTCTAAGGTAAATCAGAGCCCAAAGGAAATTAAAACAAACGATCAGAGATCCTGAGTTGCAGGTTCCCAGCTATTATCCCAATGGTTTTTGTGCATTTGAAACCAATAAACATCTTCACACGAACCTTCTGGTCATGGCTGCCCACCCTCCACCCATGCCAAGGTCAGGGCTATCCAGGACCCACTTGTGGCCAGAAGATAGACCCAGGTTCAAGCACCAAGGCAGCTATGAACCCCACAAAGCCAAGCAACCTCTCTGACCCGAGTGGGGTGTAAAGTGTAGGATGTTGATATTTCATCCTGGTGTTCAAGCCAGAGTGGTTCCTCAGGCTACCACATGTCCCAGTGGCTCAAAGCTCACATCTCTGCCTCAGCCCTGGTGTCTGCAGACAAACCACAGCTAACAGGGTCTAGGCCTGAGGACCATGGAATCCAGAAATCCAGACTGAGAGACTTACAGGAAGCTGTCACCCTAAGCTAAGGGAAAGGACATGAGAGCAAAAGCAGCAAGGCTTTTGCTGGCACAGCTGAGTGCACGGCTTCTTGAAAAGATCAAGTGCGACTTGTCTTATGTTCAGACATTATTCCCGCCACCATGCTGGCCTTCAGGCCCTAGGAAAGCACATCCATTTCTTCGCATCTGTTCTTTTATTTTCAATAAAAATGATGGCACCTACTATTTGAACGGTAGTGAGGAAAACAATGTCGTGCCTTCCCCACTATTGTGGGCTATCTCCCTGCTCCCAACAGCACGCCATACCTTCCCTGCCATTGTGGACTTCTAGCCCTCTGGAACCATAAGCCAAAATAAATTTCATTTAGTTTGAAAAAAAAAATAAGTACATCTCAGGAGGAAGTACTAGAGCTGGAGCTTCATTCATTAGACTGCTAAGAGATTTGCTAAGCAAGGACTGGGCCAGGCCAGGCCAGACACCTTGATAAGAGCAGGGATTGTTTTAAGTTTACAAACGCTACACCTCCTCCTGAAGGGGTCACTGGGCATCTCCTGGGTTTCCTCCCTGCATGAGAGTTGTCAAGAAAGTGAAAGTCATAGAGCTGAGGAGTGGTGAGGCCCCAGGTCAAAAGTCTATCTCCAAGTAACTAAGAGGAACCCAGCGGGGGAGCATGGGCAGTGCAGAGCGAGGGAGACACACTGCATCCTGCAGCAGTGGTTATCCTAATCGCCTACTTCACCCCACAGCAGAGGCCTGCCACTGACCACTGAGCAGAGGCCCACAGACGTGGGCCAGACTGGCTTAGAAGCCAAGTTCTGAACCTCTGAGTTTCACAGAGATGAGCTGCTGTCTGAGTCTTGATTCTCTGAAGACTGAGCATCGCTGCCAGCAGATGGCAATTCTTCTTCCTCACCCAGCCCCCACCGGTCTTCCTAAGACTTAGCCCACTGCACTGAGCCCTCACTCAGCCAACACAAAGGACCATCAATTCAAGCTCAGAGATCTTGAGTAGGCACAGAGGAGGTCAGAATAAACCAGTAGTAGTCCCCACCCTCAAAGAGCTGAATGCCAGTGTGGTAGGTGTGGGATGTGCTGGGTTGGGAGTAGATACAGAATGTCAGGGACCAGACAAGATGATGGCAAGTACTAGATCTAAGGGGGAGCTGAAGACCATGGAATGCAGAGGAACAGAATTGTCCTGCCCGGAAGGGGCTTCTCTTGTAGACTTTATCCCCCCCACTACCACCACATCAACACTCTTGTCACCTTAGTCGGACAACCTGAAAGACATTTTACAGTTGAGCATACCGAAGTTCCAACAGGCAATCAACTCAGAGCTAGGCAGAGGTCCAGGACAGGCTGGCAGAAGGTGCCTCCCCAAACCTGTCTGTGGCTGACCTCACCAGGTCCAATCTTCCTTGTGAAGCTGAGAAACTTCCCACTTGTTATTCATTAGTAGGTACAGAGAATCAGACAGGCCCTTGTCAGAGGCGAGATGATCTCAAGACCCAGTTCCATCTCTCCACACCCTCCTCCACCCTCTCAATCTATAGCAAAGAAGGCCAGCTCTCTCCAAAAGGCCTCTGGTAGGGTTCAGTCATTGACCCAGCATTACTGAGTGTCTCACTTCTGCCAACTCTAAATGCCGTCCCCCTCCCAAAGTGTGAAGATAAAATGGGGGCTTTAGGAGATTGTCTCCTTGGGTTATTTTGGCAGGCCATTTGAACAGTCCAGGATGACTTATTTTTACCCCTCTCCTAAGTGGCTCAACTCCTGCCACTCAGCTGTTTTCCGAGTAACAGACCTAGAACACAGTCATGCCGGGAGTGCCCCCTCTCACTTGGTACTGACCCCTTACTCTCTAAAGAAATACATCATTTAAGAGGGCAACCCCAACAGCAACCCGCAACAGGAACAGTAAGACAACACATTCCAAGACAGCCAGGTACCCAACGCCTCCCAAACTCTCCTCAGGGCCCCTAGAAAAAGCTTTTGGCAGTGTAAACATCTTTCTTAACCCACAGAGAGATACATCCTAAGTCAACAACTTGGAAACAAGAAGGGTGCAGCCCTATGCTCTCATTGCACGGCCATGGGAGGGGGAGCAGGCAGGACTGATGCTGCCTCTCATCCAGGGATATGTTAGGGGCAGTCCACAGGAGCAACCTTCTGTCGTGAACCAGAACCTGGAAACAAAAGCCTACCAAAGAAACAGCTTTCACCCAGAACCCTCGGTCTTATCCAAACTCCTCCTCGCTCAGCAGGCATGGTTTGACCACCAAGGCCACCTCTGCATCTCTGACCTTCATGAGTCCCTCTCCTTGAAGATGAAGGTCTCCTGACAAGAGTACAGTGAAGCACCAAGCTCTTCTCGTCCGTTCTCGGCCTCCATCTTAGATGGAGGTGTCAACAGCACACACCTCATCAGGCTGTTGAGGAGTCAAGGAAGGAAGAATACAAGCTAAAGTATTTAACAGTAGGCAGGAAGCGCAGTAGATGCTCCATGGAAGACATGAGAGACTGCCCAAAAAGGGTCCTTCTGATGGCTCCTACCCTTTCCCCACCAACGATGTAGCTGCTCAACCTTGGAAAACAATAAGGAAAAGAAATAGGACTTGCTGGAGGGGACTTTGCCTGCAGATGTGAGAGCTTTTGGACCTTGGAGTTGGGGGCAGACAAGGAGTTGTGTAAGGAGAGAGTGTGGGAACACAAAGAGTTAAGCACACTGACAGATGCATGGGGCCAGAGCACCAGGGAGGCATCCAGGCAGGAGCCATACCTGGCTCAAGGCTCACTCCTCTTGCCAGTCCCTTCAATGAACTCATGCCTTGCTGCAGAGCATATGGTGAGCTCGCAGATCACACTCCTTAAGTCAGGGCAAGACTACTTCCAAGCTCTGTTTCCCTCTGTTCCCATCCTGTGGGATAGCATGATGACTTCAGGTGCTGTCAATGGGTCACCAGTTCTACAGGAGACCAAACCCAGACAAAGTCCCATTTAATATGCCAGGTAGCCTAGGGGTGGGGAGGGGGCATTTGCAAGCTCCACCCTCCCTTTCTTTTCTTAACACTGTCCATGCCCCCTGGCTTTCAAAGGGGACTATGGCCCATTTTGATCCTGGACTACCTCCCTTGATTGTCTTACCTATGGCATCCAGGCCACCTCTATCATAGCTGATAATCACTATATTACCAACTAAATGAATCATGGAAGTGATCAAACAAAACGAGGTCAATGAGACCAACAAGTAAGTTGACAAAGGACTTAAAAGCAGAGTACCAGGAACTCAGGCCCTGGGTCGGACTAGCCAATCCTTCCACACAGCCTCCTTCCTTTGTGTAGAGACCCCCCTCAACCCAGGGCTGAGCCTTGGATGGGAAAGAGATTCCTCTGTTCCAAGGATAAATCCCTGAATGCAGGGCTACCAATAAACTAGTTTGGTTACTCAGTGTGTTACCCTCTTTTCCCTTCAGGAAGAAAGGAAAGATCTGCACCCAAATGCCAGCAAGTATGTCACCAGCATGCCCAGGCTCCAGCTAACCTCACAGGAAAATGCCCCCACTGTGCCCCCACTGTGCCCTCAGTCCCAGGCTCCGGGAAGTCTGCAGAGGGTCCACCTGACCCAGGTTCACTCAGAGTGCACATGTATAAGGGGAGGGGAAGTAAAAATGTCCCCCATAGGCTCAAGCATTTGAAGGTTAGGCCCCCAGTTGGTGGCACTGTTTTTGAGGTGTGACATGGTATGTCTCTGGGGGTGGCCTTTGAGGGTATAAAGCCTCACCCACTTCTGATTCCTTCCCTGCTTTACTCTTGGGTTCAAAGCTGTGAACTCTCAGCTCGCTGCTGACGCTGCAGTGCCTGTCACTTGCTATCATGCTTCAGCAGTACAATCTCTCTAAAACCATAAGCCAGAAGAAGCTCCTCCCCGTGATGTCCTATCACTGCAGTAGGGAGCCTACAGAAGGGTCCAGAAAGCACAGTCTGGTGGTATTGCTGGAGCAGGTCCAAGTGACTTGGCCACCCCTTGCAGCCCACAAATCTTTTGATAGCTTCTCTGAGAAGAAGTCAACTGAGACCCTGGGGAGTCTCCGAATGACAATCTGAAAAGGATCTCATGTCCAGGAAGACAGCAGACTTTTTTCCAGACGGATCATTCATTCATTCAACACACAGAAAGTACACTACTTGGGGCTCAACTGAATCTTACTTAGGTTATTCTGTAGACACCCTGGCAAGGATAAGGATGTCCTGTCCTCTGTTTCCACCATGGGTTCCAAGAACTAAATTTAGGTCATCAGACTCGGGAGGAAGGTACTCCAGCCCTCTGATATTCTGAAGATACAATGTTGCTCATTTGGGTTATCAGACTATTGAAACAATGAACCCCAAGTAATTGAAATTCTCCGAGGAAAAATAAATGTCTAAGAGCTCACGAAGAGATTTCCCGCAGTTCTGACAACCTGTCTGATCACCTTGCACAGTCTGGAACCTAGACAATAATGATGGGTGGGACCAGGACTGCTCAGGTATGTATACCTCTTGCTCTCTATTTAAACCTAAACTTTATGTTATAACCCCTGAAGAGGGACTTGGCAAGGGAGGTATGGGTCCCTTTGTTCCTCTTCCCAGTGTGGTCACATTGAATAAATCTTTTTCTGCTTTTTGTTATCACTTGTATAATGGACCAATTGAAGAGAGATGGAGCCTGGTTTGTTAGAGACTTCCAGGCCTCAGGGTCTGACCCTAACAACTCTGGCAACAATTATTCAAGGGCCCAGCACATATGCTATGTGACATAATTTCAGCCCCAGCAAAGGGTCTGAAATGGGACCTAAAAAGACTAGGAGTCACAGGTTGGCAATCAGAGCCAGGGTCCTGGCAGCAGAAGCCTTGGAAAGCTCTCTTTGCCAAACACCTGTGGTTGAACTGAGACCTCTCAGTGCATCTGCATGGAAACCTTGCGGACAGCTCCTCCATCCTCAAATGGAAGATTGACAAGTAGCTTAGTTTGCTCAAGTTGACAGACATCTTCATATGGATTCCATTTAGCCCTCAGAGGTTTCTGTGCAGAAGGCGCTTAGTTCTCTTATTTGTGGCTAGGTAAACTGAATTCAGCACTGTGGAGTCTAAGGCATCTGACCTCACATCCAGAACACTTGTATATCGAGTGACAGGACAGGTGGGTTGCTGGACCAACGTAAGTCATCAAGGACCGTAAAAATGGAAGACTCAGCAGAAAAGCTACAGGAGTGTGGTGAAGGGCAGAGAGGCACCTTACCCTCCTCTCTAGAGACATGGCATCACGAGAAGGGCTTCACTGCAAGGCCAGGCATCTTGTGGAGGCCTTGCCCAGTGGCAAGCTCTAAGAAGCCTACAATGAACTGAGCTTAGAGGAAGAGAAAGGCCACTGAAGGTGGCAGGGACCACAGAAAGTCTGTTGTCCCCCAAGCCAGTGTCCAGGTAAAACAATAAATGAAAGTTGTAATTCAGTGAGGAAGTAAGGGAGAGGGATTCCAGAAAGAACCATGGGTAAAATGGGTGAACAAGGGGTGGAGGACACATCAGGTAGAGGGCAGCAGTGACAACGGGAACCCCCATAGACAGGCTCTAAGGCACAGCCTGGACCTGTGCTTCTCGACACATTCACACTCTCTCTGCTGGTCCTCCAAGCTCCAGGATCGTTGTGGATGGCCTCCCAGCTGACTCCCTCCACAGCGTTCTTCCCAGCCGTTCTCTTGGCCCTGCGATGAACCCTCCCCTGCTCTTATTCCTTTACTTAAAGAGTCAGACAAACCAATCGTTGTGTCCATGGCCTTGAGGGCTGGAGGTAGAAAGCCTAAGCCCAAAGAAGAGACAAAAAAAAAGAAATAAAAAAGAAAGAAAAAGAAAAAGAAGAAGAAAAGAAAAGAAAAAAAGAAAAGTATGGTGGTTACTCTCCCCTGAACCCAGAAAGGAAAGATCCAGATTAACACAGACACTAAACTAGACTGCTATTTCCCATTGCGTGTCCTTGTGTCCACTGAATGGTGGTATCTCCAGGAATGAAGGCTTCTATGGTCAAGTGACTTTGGAGAAAAGGGGGATCTAGCAGGGTTTCCCTGGCCAAGTCCTCCCAGAAACTATAATGTGTGCATGTGTGAAAGGAAAGCTGGCAGGCAGCTTGACAGAGGAGCTCTTACATCACCAAGGGTCTCTCAGGTCAAGCTTTCTACAGAACATGCTTTGGACAACACACATCTAGTCCTAAGCAATGGTTTCCAGGTTAAGTATTATTAAGTATGCTGACATGGAATTCAGCAACCAAGTATGCAGGTGGGCAGAACTTTCCACCAAAAGGCTGAAGAGCTAGCCTCCCTTTCCTGTGTCTGATCATTATTACCTGAACAGTGGAGCAAAGGCCCCCACAGCCTATCCCACTGACTCCCCAGAGCTCTTCAGGGATCAAAGGAAATGTGTAGGGTCCCTTTATAAGTAACAGCACTACCGACAATAGGGCCCCTAAAGCAACCTCCTTTGGGAAAAGGCACACAACCATTATGAGTTAACATGGCAAAGGACATAAATGTTATAAAAAGCAAGACAACTCAGGCAAGATGAAAATGTGGCAGTGAGGAAAAACAGGGGAAAAGCTAGTGGCAGGAAAAGAAAGCCAGACTGCAGCCAAGAGTCCTGGGTCTAGCTGCCACCCACCCTTCCCCACTGTGGGGTCCTGGCCACATCCCTCCTTTTGCTGTGCACACAAGGACTTGGGGTGATCTCTGACGTGCCTCCTGAAGTCAGAATCAAACCTTTAATTCACCTCCAAGGCGAATGGATGTCTTGAGCAGCATTGTCAATGGGAAAAGAACAAAGCTGGGCTAAATGGGAGGCTCAAGAGGACTTACCAAGAAGCCACATCCAAAATTAGCCATGGAATTGGAGGCAAGTTCCCAAGTCAGAAGAAACCAGCTAATGTACAAAGTCACCAAGCTCCTGGTCTATTTAGGCCTTAACTGAGAGTCAGGCTGGAGGATTGTCAAAGTTGCAGACGCCTAGGAGATCACATGACTTTCTGGGGGCAAACCCTAAGAGGGAAATCGACCCTCAGAGCACAAGATTTCAAAAAGTTCATAATGATCAATGAGGGAGCAAATAAGGGTCTTGAGAATTCTGTGGGGTTTAGAGGGGTGTCACCAACCCACTTACACTAAGGGCTGGTCTTTCTAGCCCTACTCTCTTAGTTTTTCCTCCTTTTCCCAAGAAGGTTCATCTTCCACTTACTAAAGAGACTTCAGGAGACTGGGAAGAGCCATGGAAATGCCCGTACCTGTTCAATAAAAGGGCGGTCTCACATGAGCCCTGCACTCTCTGAGACCAAAGCTCAGGTGTGGTCAAAAGACAATGAGAGTATCCAGCATTTAGGGCCTATGCCTGTCAACACTGGTGCAAGCAGTGTTCAACCTATGAACACCAGGTGCCAACAGTGTTTATTATTCTGCAAGTACGCAGACTACAAAGGACCAAGTGTGTTGTGGTGTGCAGGGGGGCACTTGTCAGCAGCAGCGAGCATGAATAAAAGACCAAAGAATCAGCATCCGGTCCAGGAAGCACATTTGTCCCCACTGGCCTCTGAGACAGGAGGGATGCTGGACTGGAGTGAATCCACACCCACAGGATTTCTAAAGGCCTTTTGAATCAATTGTTCGCAAAAAGTGAAGTGTGTGGCACACAATCGAATGTATTGGTGACAGTAGCCTTTGGTACTGACTCCAGCTATGGACTAACTCCCTCAAGGGCAGTAGCCAAATTGCTCACCCTCCTGGGGATCTCAGTCTCCTCAGCTATGTACAGAAGATTCCTGCAGTCTGATCTGCTGCAGAGGGGAACAAGGCGGAATGTTCGCCACAAGGCAAGGACCTTCTCCCCAACCCTTCCTGAGCCCAGCATGGCCTCCTTCCCAATCAGGCCCTGGTTGAGGACCGGGGTGAGAGCACACAGAGAGCAAGGGAAATGTTCTATCATGGGAAGATGATTCTCAGTCACTGCCCTTGATTGGCTATGAAACTGCATGTCAAGAAACCACATCTATTCTGGAATTTCAGAGAGCAATCCTGGCCTGATTCTGAAGTCAGTGACTAAACCTTAGCAGTGTTCTGTACTATAGGCAGCTGCCCAGCTGGAAAGCATTAACCTGTGGCCAGCTAGAAAAGCCAACCTGGCTTCCAGGTCCTACAAAGTCCCTAGACAGCAGACTAGGGACCACAGACAGGGGGCCAGAGGAGTCTTCAAACTGAAACTAAAGGGTCCCCAAATCTAAGGTCAAGGTTGTGATGAAGAGATAGTGACAACACTGGGCCTTTCCTCTTAAAACCAGCTGTCGGTTCTCTCTCTCTCTCTCTCTCTCTCTCTCTCTCTCTCTCTCTCTCTCTCTCTCGTCAGAAAGTATTTAATTGAGTGTCCTTGTGGACATGCAGTTCCATCTAATTCAGCTCTTAATTAACCCAGCACAACCAAAAGAGGGTACAAAACTATCCTAAATTAAATATGAAAAGCATTATTTATCTAGGAACAGCCTTTTAAAGGCTGGGAGTCTGACGTTTATGGTTACTAATGAAGATGGATTTGGAATGAGAGAAACTGGAGAGAGACACTTCGTAGAAAAGGATGGGGCCCTCAGGCCTCAAACAAACGTGTTTCCAGAGCTTGGGGAGGGTCAGCTCAATCCAGGGAACTGTATGGCTTGGTTCAAAATGGGCAGAGGTGACTTGGACCAGCCTCTGGGTTCCTGCTGAAAACCAGTCATGGCCCTTACACTACCCACTAGACCCTTCCCATGCCCCATTTGCCATGTCCACATGCTGACCAAACACGTGGCCACTTCCTTCCCTATTCCTGTTGCCATCCTTTCCCTTCTGGTTAGAGTGAGAAAAACCATGAAGAGGAGCAATTGAAAGCCCCTCACTGTAACTAGCCATTCCTGGGCTCTACTTGCTTCTCCAGGCCTTCTGCCTACCTTCGTGACCCTCCTCCAGGCCCCATGCAGCTCCCAGAAGACTGGAGGTTTGGTGTTCTGGGGCCGGATGGATGATCACAGATTCCATGGAGACTTGAAGGTCATTAGCAAATACTGCTAACAACTAACCCAGTAGAAAAGACCATTGAACTACCCATAGTGGTGGTGCCTTCCTGAATCTGAGGTCACTGGGTGGTTGGCCAGCCATCCTCAGGCAACCTCAAACTAAGGAGTTTTATATGTTCTTAAGGAATAAATAGCCACAAAGAAGCTGCATAGACCCAAGATGACAGGCATGGCACTCACTTCAGAAGTGGGGGATTCCCGCCAAGGTCCATGATGTTTCTGCTACACATTACTCTTATCATTGTAATTACACCCTCAACTCCCTAAAAGATTTCTTAACACAACTACCCCTTATCTTAACCCTATGGATTTTTATCCTCCTAACACCCACCCCAAGGCCTTCTGTTCCTAATGAATAAAGTAATTGCCCTGTGTTGTGCCATCACACAGTTAAAGCAGGAGTAATTTAAGTGGTAACAAATATTTAAATTCTTAAATCTATCAGAAGCTAGCTTTCTGTCTAAGTGTTTGGATATGTAAGTTTATTATAATTAACTCCAAGAGTTTTTTTTATTAGACTTTAACCTCATTACAGAAAAGATGTTTCTGTTTAGGTCGTTGCAACTCTACCAGCAAAGCATGACCCACCATGAATGGAAACTGGTCTTGAGGTGGTTCTTGTTATAAATGTGGGTCCCTTTTAGAGATCCTCTATCGTGCTTCTCCCCTACTCAAAGGAAGCTTCCCACTTAGTGAATGGAAATTTTAAAACTTTAAAAGCTATCTCACCCTTGTTGGAATAAGTGGCATTCAAAGGTCAAAGGGTGTAGGAGAGTGTAGATGGCATCTGGACATGGACTGACTATTTTTGCTTCCCTCGTGGGAAGGCTCGTGCACACTATTACTTTCCTTGTCCTCTGTCTTCAGGCTGAGTTTTAGAGACTTTGTATGTTTAAAAATTGCCAACATTTAGAGAATGACACATCCCCTGAGAGGAATTTTCAGAAAGTTTCAAAGAGATGGACATGAGATGGCTGAGCATCTATTAACTAACTCTGTGTGCCTCCCATGCACAGTGCAGTTCTCATGACGGAGACCATCCTGAAATGCCCCAGATCCCTCCCTGGTCCTATTGGACCCCATTAACTCACATACTGCTGGCTCTAGAAACCAATTCAGCCAGTTTACATGGAAGTGTGCAGGCTGGACTTTGTGGCCCTCTGTTCATAAGATCTCACAGCACTTAATGGTCCCACTTAGTTCAGGAGAATCAAGTGAGATAGCTCTTCCTCAGACTCACATAGGACAGCCCGTGTTCTAGGTTAAAGAAAAGCCAGCTGGGTGTCTAAAAAATGTCATTTGGGTTACAGGCATGGTTTTCTGGCCTGGAGTTGTATACCCAAGCCCTGTTTTCAGGGTCTGTTCTTAGAACTATTAACAAAGTCTGCTTCTGACCGTGACTGTGTTGCTGATGTCTTCTGTTCAGCCTTCCTGAACTTGGTGCAGCCCTGCTTCATCAGATTTAAAAACCTAATCTTCCCAAAAGACATAAAAGGATTCTTATCCAATTACAGAAACCTCCAAATGGAGAAATGTTGACAGTGGGAAAGGCCCACATGCCACAGACTTGTGTGTAGAAGCTGACTCTGACCTTGGTCAAAGGCAAGGACCAGGAAAATGAAGGCAGCTCCTGCCCAGATAATGCCCTGCTCTGTCTCCTTTGTTCCCCTTCTGAGTGGAGAAAAAGCAGAGTGAGAGGACCTAACCCAAGAAGAATCCATTCAAATCCCCCAAAGCATAGCCATTAAATATAGAGACTTTAGTGTCCTCTGAATCACAGAAAAATGATGAGACAACCACCTGGTCTAGCTAATCAGGGAGATGGTTGCTTCTTTGCCAATTTTGGTAGGAGGTTCCTTCATTACTCAAGATTTCCTTTGGATGGATGGACTGTGAGAAGTTGAAGAGACAGTTCAGTGGTTAACGGTGCTCACTGCTGTGCAATCGTGAAGACTCAAATCTGGATCCCTAGTAAGCACATAAAAAAATAAACTCTGGGCGTGGCAGGTGCACAACTCTAGCACCATCGCTGGAAGAGCAGTGGAAACAGGAGGAATCCTGGAGTTCATTGACCAGTCTATCCAGTCCATGAGCTCTAGGTTAGGGACCCTTTCTCACAAAGGAGGATGGAGAGCAATTGAGAAAGACACCTGACTTAGATCTCTGGCCTGCATACACTTGTGCATGTGCACCTGCACCCATGCCTGCTCATGTACACACGTGTATGTACTGTACACAACACCTGTACCTGCACCTGCTCGTGTACACACGTGTATACACTACACACACCACTGCTGCACACAATAAAAACATATGAAGATGCTCTTTCAGAATGAATGCCACTCATCCATCCCCACCACATCTGTGACCACTGGAGCCTTGGCCCTAACTGCGCCTGGAAAGGTGAGTTTCTGGGTTCCTGGCTGGAGGGCCCTGCTCTCTAGACCCTAACCTCCAGAGGCTCCCATACCCCACCCCCATCCAGTGAAGCCCCAGAGACCTGGGAGAAGCCTCCCCACATCCACAATCAACCCCCACTGCATCTACGACCACCAGAGCCTTGGCCCCACCTGCACCTGGAGGAAGAGGGATCCCCTGAAGCACAGGCCCCACCTGCACCCATTGGAGGAAGAGATAGGTAGATAACAGTGTAAGAATACATTCAGCAACATAAAGAGCAATACGGTACCTCCAGAAACTAGTGTTTCTACATCAGCATGACCTGAACATCCCAACGCAGATGAAGCAGAAGAAAACAACCTTAAAAATAACTTTATAAAGATGAAAGAGGCCCATAAAGAGGAAATGAAAAATTCCCTTAAAGGAGTGGAGGAAAAGACAAACAAAAAATTAGAAAAAAAAAACAACAAAACTCTTAAGAAAAGCAAAGAAAGCCTAGAACAAATGCCTTTACCTGTCAGTACCCAGTCCAGAGTACTTGAGTGCCCAGACCACTTAAAATAAGCCCAAATTCTTAAGTCCTTTCTAACATCCTTACCCAAATTCCCTGAGACCCCATGAGTAGTGTATGCATTTCTTTGGTTGCAATGGGCCAAAAAGCCCTGTCCCAAAGGCATGTTTCTGGTGGCTTTTAACTAAAGGGCATCTAGAAGCAACAAAACAAAAAGCAGTTAGAGCCAAGACACAGCAACGGTCAAGGGGAAAATTTGGTGACTGTCTTGCAAAATTGTTGGCTAGTTGAAAGTGAAAAAGATGGATTGTAAGCATTCCTAGATATAACCAATTGTGATAAAAGGTTATCCCCCCTTTTCTTCCTTTGCTTTTTTAGAACTATGAGACTAGGCTGAACTAAGTCAGGAATATCTGTCTTCATCAACAAGATAATCAGGGATCCATGTGAAGAAGAGGGGAGACATCGCCAGGACTGACAGAGACCCACAATGACAGAAACCAGAGCCTGCCTCAGGGCTGTGCAGAGAGCAGAGACTGGGGCCCTATAGAGAAGGGTTCCATAAATGTAGAAAACCAGAAGGCCAGGAGTCAGGGTTGTGTCTGTTGCCCCTTTGATGTCCCTTCTCTTAACGACACCTATCAGCTGACATGTCTTACAAATGACCATGGTCAGCTGCAGCCTGACAGGCTATGAGGCTGGAAGGATGCATCCTCAGGGCAGTGACAAGGTACCACTCAAAAGTGCATAGGAGCACAGGACAGGGCAACACTGGTCCCGTGTCAGCAAACACATGTTTGATACATGAGAGGAATAATGCCTCTCACAGCATCGAAGGTGCAAGTCAAAATCAATCAAGGCAAAAAGCCCTCTTCTTCTTGGCAAGAAAAAAGTACATTCCAACAAGCCCGCAATGCTCCAAAGGAACTTCATCCTTGAGATGATATACTCACAATCCCTCATCCAGTGTTTCCTGTGAATCCTCTCCTCTCCCTTACCTCACACCCACTAGAAATGCCATAGCCAAGCAGAGTTTTTGCAGAAGAAGTAATTGACTTGGACATTTATGAATTATCGTTTTTTAAACTGAGACAAGAGTCTCTATATAAACTCACTATGTAGCCCAGGCTGACCTCAAATTTCCAGTCCTGCTGCTTCAGCCTCTACACGTATGTGTGGGGATTACACGTATGTGTGGGGATTACACGTATGTGTGGGGATTACACGTACGTGCTGCCACACGAGGCTACAAATGTCTGATTTGGCACAGAGAAAACTGAGGTCTAGTGATCCAGCCCTCTGCTGGCTGGAAATGTTCCACCTGAGTTTTGTTTGTACAATATCAACACAATTAAAGTTTGCAACTAAAATCTGCATTATCATACATAAGAAAAATACCTTTTCTCAGTGACATAACTGTACAGAAACACCTGGGGGAACATTAAAACCAAAGTAAGCAGGCTACAGCAGATTCAAGTCCTTTGTTATTTAAAATAATAATAAAAAGTTCTGAGGCTGTACAAGCTTCTAGGATATTACAGCTTAGGGCCTGCTTGGTTTTTTTTATTGCCTATAGCATGCATTATAGAGACATAATTACAGTAATCAGAAAACTAAACCATTGGGTGGGCCAGAACCTTTCCTTCCCCAGGGAATCTGGGAGCTAGAATCCCTCATGTTTTACAGCACTTAAAACCTTCACAGGCCACATGCTAACCTGGATCTCTCTCTTTTCACAGACCAAGTACTATTTCAGATACTTTCCATGGTCATTGGCCAAGACTTAGTTCTCAGAATTATCCCTCCAGATAAGATAGGAGGTACCGACGCTAGGGTGGGCCCTGGAACTTCTCCATTCTTAGAGTTTGTGGTCCCTGGAGAACCTCACACTAATTCCCCGACAATTTATCAGGAAGCTTCCAGCAGCTTAATTTGCATGTCTGGGTGGTAGTTTTAGAAGCCCAAGCTCCTCTCTTTTATTATACAGAGTCAACAGTCCTAATGTTACTATGACATAATGTTTACTAGGCATGCCTCGCCTAGTAAAAACCACCTTCGAATGGCATTCTGGTCTTCTTAGGAGGGACATCAACATGGTGCCTTCACAGAAGCTTGGATTACACTGACCAGTCCTGGTCGCACAGAGATTGATGTTCCTCTAAGCCATCTTAAGTTTAGTATGTTCCTCTAAGCCATCTTAAGTTTAGTATGAAGAGGTATAACAAAATTTGAAACAGAGGAGAGCATTTCTGGTCTGACCCAAGGCTTGTGGTTTATATGAGATTTATATGCTGCCTTTAGATACAGGAAAAATTTAACACAGCCATGTTGCTCTTCTTTTAGCACTTTCGAATTGACATGAATGTATGACTTAACTACACCATCAGTGTAAAGCGTGCTGAATCATACACTGCACTCAGTAATCTTTCTGAAACACCACTGACTTTGTTACTAGTGCCTGATGTCACTGTTTTTTGAGAAGCAGGGAGAGGTAGCCTGAGTTTGTCACCTCCAGATTCCCCTGTACCTGACAGGACCCCATTCATGTCCAGCAGAGTCTGGTCCCACTGTTGGGTCCCAGCTTTCCCCATCTAATTGGAAAGGAAGCTAGACCCTGTGACTTCTGGTTCTCTTATGTTTGATTCTGCTGTGACATGGATATGAGGGATAAAAAGCACTAAGCAGCCAGAAATCCATTTTATCAGACAGACTTGCCTTGTGTGCTTTGGCCCCTCCCTACTCCCTCTTCAGTCCTGGACAGGTTTCTGCAATGGTCTTTTCAGGCGCTTGAACCATATGAACCTTTGTCAGCCTCTCCAACCACTGTATCAACCCCAAGCCCTGTACCACCCATGGAAACTGCCATCTGCCCACTGGAAGAGCTCTGGAGACCCCTTACTTTTAAGAATATAAATTCTCAGAAAAGGGAGATATGCCCCAGAAGGCCTTCCTTCTCCCTGACCCCTATGGGTTCTCATAGAACTCACTTCAGATACTATCTCTTTCTTCCCTGTTCTCTCTTTCCTTCTTTCTCTCTCCTGTTCTTTTCTTCTCCCCACCCTCACCACTCCCATTCACTCCGGCTTTGAATATACTCCCCTCAATCAACATGAACCCCTGGCTGCTTCTCCAAACCCGTGAATTAAAAGGAGCCTTTTCCCAAGGCTCTCACACCCATCGCTTCTCTGCCTTTTGGCTAAGATCAAGTGTGAGGCTCTCACAACTCCACCCTATGAACAAGCACAGGCCCTTGCACAGGTCCATGCACTGGCCCCTCCATGTCTGCTCACGTGTCCCTCCTTCCCCCAGATGAGATACACTCCTGTAGAACAAGAACATATGCACTTCTGGCACTCAGTCCCGACTCCAGTGAATGAGACAAGCTTCCAGTGTGACTCAGGAGTTCAGAAACCTTTTCTAGGTTACAAGATAAGAAAGTGTCAGAACCACAGACAGTGTTTCTGAAGTTCAAAGTCAGGCATTATAGACCAAAAGATTGTTCTGCTTTGACAAAGAATTGGAAATGTTGGGACTATACAGGTAGATAAGTGGAGGGTGGTGATAAAAAAAAAAACAGCATTTTGAGATGAATCTGAAAATAGCACCTAGAATGGATTTGAAGAGAATTGGAAAAAAATAGAAAATAATCCCCTGCCTGTGCTCACAGGACACTCCACTCCTGACTCCTCACTGCACCCCAGCAGGCCTTGTCCTCCTATATTGCTGCTCCAGAGGACAGAAGGCAGAGAGGGTGGGACTTGAGTTCCTGGCCAGTCTTTTATTCGGGGTAATGTGTTAGAAGGGAAATTCACAAGCTAGCAGTCCAGACTGCGGAAGGGCCCTTTCTCTGTCCCCTCCTTCCCTGCTGCACTGGGGAAGAGGCTCAGGCTCCCCAGAATGGCCAAAGGTCTTTGTGCTCTCCCTCGCTGTCACCACACTGAAGTGTTCTATTTCCAGTAGAAGAAACTAAGCCCATAAAGGTGAAGGGATTTGTCCCAAGCCCACAGTCAGCGGGAGCCAAACCCAGACTCCAGACCCAGGCCTTCTCTTAGGGATCTTTCTCTGACTAGGGTTGAAGTGGAGGGGTAGTTCCTCCCCAAGTTTCTGGCTGCACAGATTTCCACAGGTCCATAGGAAGTGTACATGTTTCAGGAACCTTAATATGACAGACTAACAGACAACAAACCTTTGTTACCTGATCTCTACATACAGCACCCCTGTCTAGGGCAGAGGCGTCCTGCCTTGCTGCCACCCTGCTTTCCTCTAAGGCTGTAGATTCTTCCAAGGTTACAGGAAAACACCCATTTCTTATATTTCTCAGTAAATCAGAAAATATGAATGGGGTTGGGGAAGAGGCAGGCCTGGAAAGCAACTCTCTCTGCCCACCCCTGGGTTTCACTTGTCTTAGGCGGTTTGTTTTCCTTACCACCAATAAGTAAGAGAACCAGCAAATTTGCCAGATTCTACTAAGAAAGACATTCAGTTGAGCTCTGGTGGGGGCTCACTCTGCATAAAAATCTCCACCAGGACATGGAGATTCTTGGAACTCTGACACCTCTGATGTCCTCTACTTCCTTTCCCTGTACCATTGCAAGGGTACAACAGGCAGACTGTCAGGAGAGTCTTACCGTGACCCTCCTGCCCCACCATAGCAATGGCTCCAAATACGGCTCACACCTGGGTCATCTTACATGTGAGGGAGGTCCCCAAAGCACATTTAATTATATCATACACTTGGACTGGGTTCCTTTGAGTGAGCCTAAAGTGTGGTTGTGCTGCTAACTAGTTGTGTGAGCTTGGGCAAGTCCTTGACTTCCTGGACCTAAGTTACCTGCAGTCTTTTCTTACAACACTTCTCCATTCTAAGCTCCGCCTGAGTGATTTGATCTTGATCAGCCTCACAGTTTACATTCTCTAGCTCCCATGTGGCTGAGGGTGTGAAACACCATAGATCATGAGCACCAAGTTCAATAAAGACCCCACCGTTCCTTCCAAGAGCTGTCTGCTTGCCCTCCCTGAAACAGTATACCCCACACTCCATAGACCCCAGGACCAGGCCTCTCGGCTTTGGGCCCAGAATCTTTGGAAGCCCAAATACTCAGTAAGCTTGTGAACGATAAAGACTCTCTCTGTCTCCACACTGGACCCGCACAAATGGCGTCTCTGGAGACGTCAGCTATAAGAGGCTCGGCAATATTGGATTAGGACCCTAAGCAAGAAAAGAATTGGTAATGCTCCCAGAAGTGACCTGGGACTGAGAACTGTGGGATGCTGGACCTGCTAAATATTTTTTGTCTTCAGTAGTTGTCAATCAAACAGAAGAGCCATGATCCTGCCCCCAAACCTTGCCCTAGCACTTTTTGGACTGCCCCTCTCCATAACATCTGCCAAGCAAGTCTGGAACTTACTGTTGTACTCAGTTAACCCCTGAAAGACCCCTGTCTCTCCTGTCTGTTCCCACATCTGTATGTTTTTGTAAACCAGCCCATCCTAAAATGCTTTGCTCAGCCATTCACTTTGAAGTAGACCTCTCAGATGCCCAGGCTGCCTCTCATTCCCATGGCTCAGGCTCTATAGGGTCCCTACCATACCTCTGACTCCAAGAGTCTCTGAGGGAGAGGGCACTGAGAATACAAAAGCTTGGGCTGGGACCAGCAGTGTTAGGTCTTAGCGGTATTGGGGAGGTCACCGTCTCCATCTCAGACTGAGGGACAAACAAGGATTTGAACCAGGTGGGTCTCAGGCTCTAGGATTAGGAGACTTTAATAATGACTCCATTTGTCTTGGATGCAGGATGAGAAGACCAAAGAGAAAGAGATTTGGCCACAAGGGACTCAGGACCCAAAGTCCTATGACCCTCACATGTTGGGGACAAATCACAGCATTGGAAACTGCCCAATGGTGGCTTTGCCAGGAGATGCAAGCAGCACTCCAGAGTGAGAGAATCATTGTAAGTGGCATTTTTTTTTCTGGAACAAGCAGCACGTGGAGGCTTGCCACTGACATCTCCCCCTATTCCATCTCCGCAGGGCACACAGCAGGCAGGCTTATTATTATCCCCATTTTACAGATGAGGGAACAAGCTCAGGGCAGGAAGCAATGCCACCATGGTCACAGAACTGGCAAATGATGAGAGACAGTTTTTAAACCTAGATGAAGTCCTGAGAGTCCCCATTCTTGACCACAGTTGGAGTACTCCTGCCACCCCAAGGAAGATACAGGCTCTCAGGCAGTGAGCTTCATAGCACAGAAGCACCGGTCAGGAGGCATCGTTCCCAGGCTACAGTTCACTAAGGGTGTGTCTGAGGCCGAGAGTCAGATTGACCTCTAAGGCTCAATCTCCATCTGAAGATAGACTTGAGTGCTTCCAGAATGGAGGTCAGAGTCCCTCCCGGCCACATAGTCACCCTCTTCCTTCTTTCTTCCCTATTCCTTCCCAGAATGCTGCTCATCTTTTCACTGCCACCCCTGTGACCCCACTACTGCCTTGCATGGAGTGCAGAGAAGTGGCCTTCATAGTCTTTGGGCCTCTTTACACCTTATTTCTTCACACCTAGAGGAAGATGCAATGCAGCCTAAATACTCAGGGGTTTGAGCCTGAGGAATCTGTGGAACCAAGGCCTAGCATATGCCGTGCTCTCAAGCTTCATCCTCCCTATGTAGGACCAGGGTCCTGCTAGCTTAGCTTGGAAGGAAGAATTGGGGACTTGCATGAGAAGCCTCTTGTTTCACATAAGTGGATATAAAGAACTGTTTTGACTGCTACCTCAGATCCCATGATGAAGCCATCTCCTTCTTAAATGAGACTCAAAGGGTGGTCAGCAAACCAGGGTTTCACCAGAGAAAGCCTTCCCTGGGCAGCATCAGGTGCCTGGTTGCCTAAAAATCCCTCACTTGGACTGAAACCCATTTTCCACATCTCCTTGGCTCAGCTCCTGCCTCACATGTCTGCTTATTCCTGGTCCCCACCCTGTAACACTCAAGGACACAGTCCAGAAGGCCCCCAAACCATGCCTGTCCTCCTCCTCCTCTGTCCACCAAACCTATAAGACAAGAACACAGTCCAGAAGGACCCCAAACCATGCCTGTCCTCCTCCTCCTCTGTCCACCAAACCTATAAGACCTACTTGCATATCTCCAACTTAAGCCCCACTCCTTTCCCAGTGCCCTACTGGAATTACACTGCTTTCTCAACCAGAGACCCCCTACTCAAGAGGCTGACTAGAGCCACCCCCATTTGCAGCCACCAGGAGTCTGTCCTGGACATCTGGATAGGTGCCAGCCTCTGCTCCCCTGCCTATATGTTTCTGGGCTCCTTGAAGAGACATCACACCAGACCCTTCTCTGAACCTACCCATAATCTAGCCCCAGAGGCCATAACACATGGCCTACCCAATCCACACTTAATAAATGCTTCGAAAGGGGTGGGCTACACTGGTGTACCCTAGCCACCTATACAAGTTAGCAGTCAGCTAGAAACCCTGGACTGGACCTTTCCCTATAGCAAGGACTCTTGGACACAGTGACTGTCACTTGAGCATTGCCATTGACTGTCTTTCCTTTCAGATGTGGTCCCCATGTCTCTTTCTATAAATGGACCCATAAACAGAGGCCAAGGTAGGGCATTGCTCCAGTAGGGCCTGCTGCTTAGAAAGCTGGAATCCTAGATGGGGGAAGGGAAAGGTGAAGGCCTTGTACTTTTTGTTTCAGAGCCAACCTCTTAGGACTTTCATGATTAGGGTCTACCCTCGGGTGGAAACACTGTCCAGGTAGAAACAAGTATAAAAAAATAGCTCTCCAAGAAGAGCTTCTAATTGAAGAAAACAAAATGTCACCAAAATGTCTGATAAAAGCCCAATGGTCAAATAGATAATGGTAGCTGTTTCTAGTGCTATTTTGAAGAAGTACAATAGTGTAAGGAGACGGGTCTGTCACTGCGAGGAGAGGCTTGCCATTAGACTGCGTACGCAAGCATCTGCACACTGAAATGGCCATGTCTCCAGGTCAGAAAGAGAAACCAGACAGAGTTCTGTTCTTCCTCCACACAGAAAGGTTTTGAGTCTATTCTGGATTCTCTTCTGAGTGCACCTTTCCAAGCTTTCTGTGTTCTGCATATGTTCTGCTCACTATACTATAGTAAAAGACGGCAAAGATTAGGAATGGAGAGGATGCAGGATTGTTAGAATAGAAAGAACAGGGAAGAAGAACAAGAGCTTGTCCCCTGTCTCAACTACCCTGGGTGAGTCAAGTTCCCTTAGAGACTGTAGAGTTGGGGGGCAGAGATTCACCAGTCATGGTAGAGCCTGGAAGGATGGGTCTAGGATCCATAGCCAAGCTCAGAGGTGAGACCAGGAGACTTAAGGGGAAAGACTCTGGTCTCCACAGCTATATCCTTTCTGTTCTATGTCAGGACAGGAAAGTTACCTGTCACCTGCAGCTAGTTGCCAGCTGAGCAGGACATGTCCTGAGGTAGCAGCCCTGCCAGCTCTTCAGGCACACAGGAATGGTGAACACAGTGCATTCATCTTGCAATCTGTTCACTCAGCCCTCACCCCTTCCCCTAAAGGCTGTTGAGAGAGAGAGAGAGAGAGAGAGAGAGAGAGAGAGAGAGAGAGAGAGACTAGTTAGCACGTTAGCTGAGCTGCTGCTATCTGGCAAGTACCCTGC
>JAQHUG010000045.1:8085609-8113609 GCA_028555095.1 Dicrostonyx torquatus
AAAAAAAAAAAAGAGGAAGAAGGGGGCATGACCCTCTCCACCTCCAGACTCACCCTTATCCTCCCCAGGGAAGTATGATCCCTCCTGGTCATCCCGTGCTTTTTTCCCTGGGCTCCCCCAAGAAAGAATCCCTTTGATCTTAACACATCTGGAAAAGTGGGGTAACAAGACAAGTTCATATTTCTTGGTCTCTCATGGGCATCACTGCAAGCACCAACAAAATTCCGAGGCAGCCTTTGCCACAGGGCTCCAGAAACCTGGAGCTGGAAGCTAGATGACTGAGGGGCACGGGCTGGGAGGTCTGAGTCCATCCTCAAAAATCAGGAGCATGAAGGAAGCTCTGGGCTTGGGGACAATGAAAATAAAAGAGGACAAAGACAAGCAAGAATGAAAAATTATTGGGTAGTTTGTAGTCTCTGCACCAAAGCCGGGGGCAGAGTGCCCACACAAGCTCAAGGCAGTCCAGATTCACCACCTCCCTTAGGGAGGCAGCTAAACCAAAGTGAGAAGTGCTTTAGTGTCAGGCAGAGCGTTCTCTGTGCAGTTTTGTCATCTATAAATGGGAAGTTTATATATATATATATATAAATCCAACACTTCAAAGTTTTCATGAAGGCTAGGTGAGATAAAATATAAAAACTTCAAGTATGTTTTGGCCTGTAACGAATGTCTGATTAGAAATAAAGAGTGTGAGTTGGGTGGTGGTGGTGCACACCTTTAATTCCGGCATCGGGAGGCAGAGACAGGCGGATCTCTTGAGTTTGAAGCCAGCCTGTTCTACAGAGGGAGTTTCTACGGAGTAGCAACCAGGGCTACACAGAGAGACCATGTCTCTAAAAACGAACAAACAAAAAAGCCCATAGTTTCCCTGAAGTCACACTTTTCCAGCCCCAGAGCTCCTTCATCAATTGCCCCCTTAAAGCAAACAAACACAAACAAAAAAGATAAAAGAACCACCCCCAAGAGATCCAGGAGTTATGAGAACAGTATGCTCATCATTCAATCATTAATTCATTAAGTTGTTCTTTGAGGACTGCACATGTTCTGACAGGGTTCTTGCAACTAGGAACAACAAAATGGGGTATCTATCTGCTCACATTCTAATCACAGAGGAGACCTAGTTAATGGGGGACAGCATGATAACTGAATCTCACTCTTAAACTGGAAATCTCAGATGACATGGATAGCTTATCTTCCAAGACCCGGTGGCTCTTGCTGTGCTCACTGTTCTGTGCACACACTGACAACTGGAAGAGTGTGTCCTGGTCCACTAAAATTTATAAACCCCAATTAAGTATCAACTTCTGCCTTAAAACTTAGCGATGTCCATCATGATTATCAGGAACCATAAAGGTCCTGCTATTTGGGATATTGATCTTGGTCATAATGATCTACCATATGCCTTTTTGCTTATATATGTTTTGATGGTTCCAGTCACAACATCCTATAGTGACCCTCCCAATCTATGAGCTCAGATGTGCTTATGCCCCGCCCCTCAGACAACTCCGCTTGAGATTTTTGATTCCTGGATAAGTGGGGTCTAAGTACTATCCAGCATGGAAAGGATTGCAGAAGACACACTATGACCTTCATCAGTCCCTAAGACCAAAGGAAAAGTCCCAACTTGGGGGGAGCAGAGGGAAGATAGAAAAACAAGAAGCCCTCATCCTGAATCGGGTAAACCTGCTCGCCATCTGAGAATCCCAGCACATTACCATTTGCTGTGAAGTTGCCGGTACACGAAAGGTTAATGGTCCTCTCATACACAGATGTTTTGTTGAAAAAGCAATGGGCCAAGCTTAATTAAGGCCAGGATGTGTATAGCCTTTAACACATCCTCTTCTTTTCCCCAGACATTATTTGCAAATCTCAAACAAGACTATTAACTTTGTTTACAGTGAAGATATCCCTGTGACCTTATCAATTGCAGTACCATCAATGCCCCTCAGGAGCCACCCTTATTCTCACTTTGGTTTCTTAGGAATCTTTTGAAGGCAATAGCTTTAAACCCCACAAAATAGTTTCTGTGGTATCTGTAGTAAAGGCAGTGAGATGGGGCTCTCCTGAGTGCCTCTTTTTCTTAGCTTTCATGCTTAAAGTTTATATTAAGATGTTTTTAGTAACACCCAACCCAGGGTTAGAGTTGGGGGATAAGTATAGTGAGACTGTCTTTTCCACAGGATGGAGAGGGTGACACTTCCAGACACCTAAAGAAGTCAACCAGCCATCTGTGTGGTTATCCCACAGGACAGACAGTATGTTCTAATGAGGACAGCAGACGCCAAATGCTGCCAGTCTGGGTCATAAGAAAGAATCCAAAGAATAAGCTTTTGATTGCCCTTCCAGAATGGGTGGATTTGGACATTATGGCTACAAGAGACCAATGACTTGGGTCTGTGGCTCCACTCCTTGTGGTTTTGGAATCTAACTGATCCCACCTCTGCCTCTTGCTTAACTGAAAAAGGAAACAGAAGTCCGAAGTCACACTACCAGTTATCAGGGATGTCAGAACAGGAACCTGCCCCCTGAATGCCTGAACAAAAGGACTATCTAACTGGACCTGTCCTTCTCCTCCTCTCTCCAGGAAATCGGCCTTGGGATTCTCATGGAGGATTTGGTTGCAGTACACACAGAAAAAGATGGCTAGTTCTTACTGAGTCTTAGCACATGTTTCTAACAGAACCACAGGCCCTCTCTACTTTCCTCTCTCACCAGACCCAGGCCATCTCACAGTGGCCTTCAAGCCCCTGAACTTTGATGCAGGCAGGACTCACTTGACCAAAACCATCTACACTCAAGCAGCACTCCTAGAAATTCTAAGCCTTGTCCATCTTCCTCAGAGACTCTAAGCATCCTATCTGCCAAATGGCTCAGCACCCTCACGGCTCTGCAGAATGCCACATGTGATAATACCCTATTTGTTAAGCCCAAAGATAGGAGTAGAAAGACCAGTGACTCAAACCAATATATCCAAACTAAGGCAAGCAATTAAGATGAGCTTTTTTATTTGTGTGCATGGGTTGCCTCCCCCTATGGTGAGGTTAAGAGGTCAGCCTTGGGTGTGAGGAAGACACGGCTTATGTAGTTCAGAGATGGGTAAGAGGCTTCCAAACGGGGGATTCGATGGACAAAATAGGTGGAGTTATGGAAGCAGAGTATAAGATAACAAGTTAGACCCTACTGAAACAAAGACGTGACTGCAAGGTGGGCACAGCAGGCAGTCCTAGACAGTCACTGCAAGTGGGCACAACAGGCAGTCCTAGATGGTCACTGCAGGTGGGCACAGCAGGCAGTCCTGGATGGTCACTGCAGGTGGGCATAGCAGGCAGTCCTGGATGGTCACTGCAGGTGGGCACAGCAGGCAATCCTGGATGGTTACTGCAGGTGGGCACAGCAGGCAGTCCTGGATGGTTACTGCAGGTGGGCACAGCAGGCAGTCCTAGACGGTCACTGCAGGTGGGCACAGCAGGCAGTCCTAGATGGTCACTGCAGGTGGGCACAGCAGNGGTGGGCACAGCAGGCAGTCCTAGATGGTCACTGCAGGTGGGCACAGCAGTCCTAGATGGTCACTGCAGGTGGGCACAGCAGGCAGTCCTAGATGCTTACTGCAGGTGGACACAGCAGGCAGTCCTAGATGGTCACTGCAGGTGGGCACAGCAGGCAGTCCTAGACAGTGACAGGTATCATAGTCTTCCGAAACAAAGGTAGGGTTGTAAGAGGGTTATAAACATTTTGAAACAAGACATGATTGCCATTCCTGGAACAGCAGTACAGAACCATTTGTAGTTAAGGTTACAGGCGGCACATAACCCAATCCTTAAGAAACAGAGATTTGATCATAAAAAAGAGTGAATCTAGTTTGTCTTTACTATATGATGACTTTTAAGTTTAAGATGGAGGCAGGATGGAGGAAGAGGAGGAGTTCTTCATATTCTTCCATCAAGAAATTATAATTAATGCCAAATATCACATCAGGATAGTAGGAAGAACTAGCTATTTATTTTTACTTTATCCTCTGCTTCTTCCTCTATACACACCCTGTCCCCTCCACCTCCATCTTGCCCCCTCTCTCTTCCAGTTTTCCAAGCTCAGACCAGAACTGAAGAAGAGACAGTCGGCCTAAACTTCCATTTTATACAAACAAGTGTCACAAGTACCTATTTCCAGCCCATATTAGGCACTGAAGAGACTAACAACACCAATTCCTGCCTCAGAGAGTTTGTTAACCTCTGCAAAGCAGATGGCTAAACAGTGGCAGGAGAAGCTGGGAAGGAAAGGACTTCTCACGCACTGTCTGGGAAGACTTCCAGAGGAAGTCACCTTTGAGCCAGACCTGGAAGGAGGCACAGTGGTTCTCCAGGTAGGCAAGATGGGGGAAAGGTGTACTAGGTAGAAGCCCAAATATACAAGAGAAAATAACCTAACTGCAAACAAAGCACATTGGGAGATGAAGGGCGAGAAGGCAGACCAGGGATGTGGTGGCCCCTGTAGGTGGGGCTGCTGAGGGGAGCATAAGGAAAAAAGGCCTAAGAAACCCCTGAACAGAAAAGACCCCAGGAATAGGCTGTGCCCAGAAGGAATCCAGGAACCAAATGCCTAGGACAGAAAAGATGAAGACAAGACAAAGGGTCTTAGGAACGTGCAGAGACCCAGAGCAGAGCTACAGGAACCCAACACTAGTTTCTTCTCCTTCACTCCTTCCTCCCAGAGGCATGAGGAACCCACCAGGCATCTTGCCCTGAGCGCACTAACTCAAGTTATTAGCATGACAGCACATAGTGGAGCAAACAAGAAGAGTGACTAGAAACAGCAGTGGGTCACCTCAGAAGGGACGTGGTGGTGACTGCCATGTGACAAGAGCCTGACCACAGAGGCAGGCAAAGAGGGAGTGAGGCATCGTTGGCAGACAGGTCTGGAGGCAGAGGAGGGCAGTTTCAGAGGTTCAAGAAGAGCTCCCTGAAACCTGGTTCATGGGAATCTGGATCACCCCATCCTGGGCAATTTGGTAAAGTATCCAAAAAGCCAGCAGAGAAATCCCACAAACCTAATCCAAAGGACTCCCAAAGCGTCTAGCATCCCTGCCCTTGCGACTTCATCTTAGGAAAGTACAAACAGGAGATGGCTCCCCAGGGCCAGATGCCTTCTGGCAGGTGAGCAGGATGGCAAAGACACTCTACTCTGCTAGTCTTGGCAGGTACAACCCTGAGTATATGGAAGCCAGCAGGAGGCTTCAGGCAACCAACTCGGATGCAGAATCGATGCCTTTAAGAATGAGGAAGCCTGAAGCCGGTGACCTTAGAACTGAGCCTTGAGGAGCGTTTCTGTGGGCATCAGATAGGGGCCCTCTATATAGATGCTTTGGAAGTCAAAGTAGGTCAGACTTATGCAACCTGACCCATGGAACCATAGAGTTTCCTAGCTAAAATAGCATCCTTAGGGATGCTGGACCTAAGAACTCTGAAGTTGTCCTCACTGCCTTTGTCATTCTTTAAGATGGGTTTGCAAAGCCTGATTACAGGACTTCCTGCCACTAAGATCTCATGGGATTTTCAGTGCAGGACACATCTTAGGTGGGGATGAGGACCCCTTCAACACAGGTACCAGGCAAGTTGAGGCCTCTCCTAAGCCACCTTTCTCCAAGTCTTGACCACAACAAGTTAAGCCCAAGAATCCAAGCCCTGCTTAACTTTCACAGCTCCAGTTATGGAGCATCTAAGCCCTCAGCTTGCAAGGATCTCCCTCTTCTGCATCACTTGAGTGTCTGCCTTTGCTATGAAGAAGCATGCTCAGAGAAGTGAAATGACCGTTCAGGGTTATGTTACAGCTCTTGGGCCCCGAAACAGATCTGACCAGCTCTCCAGTCAAATAGATACATTTGGTGAGTACTGCCTACCTCAGTGACCCAAAACTATATTCTGGGTGAAATACAGTCTGTTTTTAATTGACTAGAATTTTGCCCTACCAAAAGAGAAAAAAAATAAGTTTTTCTTGGGTAGCTACCAGATACCTAAAGACTGACCCCATTTTCTATGTGCTTCACTTTATACTGGATTCCTTCGCTGCCTCTGCTTGACATTAGAGATTCTCCCATTTTGAACTCCAATCTTTGCTCCCAGCCTTTCCTCCTCCCACGTCACATCCAGCATATTCTACTAACTGGAACTGACAGATTCTGAGAACTCCCTTTCCACCTCCCCCTACACCTCCCCGCTGCTACATCTCCAGCTACAAAAGAGGAAAATCTGTCTGGCCCTCCCCAGGCCCAAGGAGAGCCTAACAGCACTTGCTGGCAGACCGCTCGCCTCCTCTTATCCCGGGTACCTTGGCTCATTCTCCTGATGACAGTTCTCTTGGGAGTGACTATCGCCCTGGCAGTGGAGAAAAGATCATGACCCAAGAAGCAAGGATCAGACTGAAATTAGAAATGTAAACCATCACCTTTAACCTCAAAAGAAATTGATAGGAAAACTGTCCTATGAGCCCCCTCAAGCCTCTAGCTGAGCACATGGATTAAGAAGACTGTCCTCAGCTGAAAGCTCGGAGTAACCAAAAAGAGGCCCTAACTCACCTCCAAATGTTTTGTTTCTATTCACTGGGGCATCTCACTCGGGTTCACAGAGCCTCAAACTTCTTTTTATCCACTGACAATAATTGTCTCAGCCCTGCTTTTTAGATTATTTTCAGTGTCCACTGAAAGCTCAGATACAAACGTGCTTTGACATCAAGAGAAAACTGGAGAAGGAAAATAATAGCATATGAAAATCAGTGAGCTTGCACCAGGCCATGGGGCTCTCTCCAGTCCTGCCAGTTAGTATTCAACCTGGACTATTACATACCAGCTGTGCCTGTGGTAAGACATGCAGGGCTTGGGGCAGCACAGTTCCAGACTGCATGCTTAGATGGCAGAGAAGTTACATGCAAAAAGAGCCAGCCCACCCCTATGTACTACTACAGCAATGAGTTGCAGGGCTCAAAAGAGCATGGACGCTGGAGACAAAGATGAAGAGACCTGGCTGGGCCTCTTAGTTATATGACTTCTTTTAGCCTCTATTTCCCTGTGTGTAAAATGGGGACAGGCCCTCTAATTCACAGTAGGGTAGAAGATTTGTAAGGGCTCTGTTACATAATTTTTGGAAAGCTCCCGGTAGCTGTTTTTATTAGTAATAGTAATAATTTCCCCTTTGCCAGCACTTCATCTCCAAGGCAAAGGAGGCAGTGTACAACACCTCTTAATGAGAAATGCACCATCCATCTTACAACCGCAGGCAGCGGTGGGCCCTCAGCCAACCACTGAGAGGGAAACTGGGGAGAGCAGCTCTGTGTCTACTTGCAGGCTAATGAGGCTCTCAGTAAGTGGTGAAGGAGTTCTGTGGTGGTCTGTGCTGGTGATGGGAAAGCCAGGTAAGAGGAGGCAGGGATAGAAGGAGCTGCAGGCAAGCTGACACCCCACATGAAAAGCCAACAGTTCTGCCTGGTGGTGTTCCCCGATTTTTGGCAATAAAACAAGGCCTCTGAGACCACTGGACACACCATTCTGGCCCAGGATTGAATGCACAGTAACTCAAGCATGATCCTTTTGCAAAAGGACAACATTGCAGTTATGGATTCCTAGGTTTGGCGAATTGGGGAGTGACTATAAAAACCCCTAAAGAACTAGCCACCATGATCTATAGTGTCTGCACCCACTCCACCCACTTTCAATGGGATATTTAGGAAGCAACAGCTTCAGCAGAAGTAACATTAGAACACACCTGAAGGGGATGGAATGTATAGCAGGTGACCAGAAGAAACTAAGAAGAATAGAGCAGGTGTCAGGAGCAAGGGTAGACTAATCCCTGCTTGGATACGCATGGATAACAGAATCAGAACACTTCTTGAGCCCAGGGACTTTATTCATGATAGGCAGTAGGATCTTTGATAGCCATAAGCCTATGGAATTTGTCCGCCAACTCAGGAAGCAGAACAAGCATGCCATTGTCCCTTCAGTGAACATGACAGGGCTTCAAGCCATTGCCTACCTACTCCACTAACATTTATCCTTGTATTTATAAATCTTGGCCCCTGAGTTGCTGTGCAGACTTTCCCTGATGGTCTAGCCTTTCCATTTTATCCATGAATTTTCCACTTCTTGATTAAAGACATAGTCTTATTAAAACAGTTCAGTGCAAAAGCAGACATCACATGACTTTTTAAAGAATAAATGCCTGTGTTACCCAACTCAATGCTGTTATCATGGATCCGAAACTTTTCAGCACTTTACCCCCAATTTCATTATTAAGTCAGTCACCCACCACCAAAACCTCTATTAAGGTCTCTCTCTCTCTCTCTCTCTCTCTCTCTCTCTCTCTCTCTCTCTCTCTCTCTCTCTCTCTAACACGGGCACTGCTGAGATTAAACAGTGCAACCTGAGTCCTAAGAACCAACCCAGCAAATCCAGAGAGTCATTGTGCAAAGAGCAGCAGAGGCCGATGTGAACAAACAGTTGATGGGGAGCAATGTGAGGATGTGCTCAGGATGGCATCTGAAGATGCTGGAACTTGAGCCAGCAGAGCTCCAGCAAGTGACAACAGAGTTCTAAGCAACTCTTGCTCCTCAAGCATCAACGCCACAGAGTTTTCAAACCATGGAGACTGGACGCTCGAAAGTCGTTGAAGAGGTTAGAGCCAAAACTACCTCGACAGAGAGAAAAACCACTGCTGAACAGACAAGATGCTGAAAGGAAAGCTCCATGCCATTCCGCATCACATGGAAGAGACCAAGCAAAGTGTCTAAACTAACAAAGCGAATGTTGGCACAAGGCCCTAAGGCCAAGATGAATTTAATGTCAGCCCTCAAGCCAGTACACACTCCAGCCCTGTCAAAGCCTCCCAAGTCTGTACAGTCCTGTCTATCCCAGGACCTAGTAGTCACACTGACTTCAGAAGCTAGCCGTTAGGCTTTGGCCCATGTCAACCAAACCATGCAACTCATCTCAAAAAGAAAAGAAAAGTCTCTCTCCTCCTTCAATTTCCTTCTCTCTTCTCTGACAGCTGTTGAGTGTCCCCTGCATAGATGCTCAAGCCTAGAGACAAAGCCTTACTTAATCTGCCCTTAAGCCTCCATATTTTCAAAGCTGCTCCATTCTTTCCCATTCAGACCAGAAAGGGCAGTAAGATTATTACTAAAGAGGGCAGAACTGAAGAGGGCAGTCGAAGTTCCTCTAGATTAGACAGAGGCCCTGCTGCCAAGGAGCTGGTTCCCAGTGTACAAGAAAGCAAAGGCAAGGAACGACTTAGTGAACACTTTGTCTCCTACACCAGGCAAGAAGGGACAATTGGACGCTTGGCTTCTCTTCATCTTGCTGTCTAGACACCATCCCTCTTCTGCAGATAAGGAGTTGTTCCAGACAGTTTCTCAACCCAAGTCCACCTCCCCACACCCAACTGAGCTTCACAAAATGTCATGTCTTCATGTTTCTTGTCCCTCAACACCCCAAATCTGAAGAAACTCCTATGTCTCCTAGATCATTTTGTTGTCATTTGCAGAACTTTCTAGCAATGTTTGCTTTGAAGCTAACACAGTGGTTTGTTGTCTTTGCTTTCTTGCAGACCGGGAGCTAGCCTCCTTGAGTGCATGACCTACATCTAATCTAGGAGAGTTTCAGTTACCCTCTTCAGACTCAGCCTTTTGCTATTTCTTTTTCATGCAGTTGTACCCAGAGCCTAACATATGCTAGGCAAGCACTCTACCACTGAGCCCTAGCCCTAGCCCTTTAGACTCAGCCTTATGTCCCTTTCAGCTTTCTTATATCCAAGCACCCCCTGAAGGACCTTTCTCTAAATATCCCCAGCAGTTGAAAGGGGATCTGCCTCAGCCAACACTTAAGAACACACAAGCTTAACAGATAGCATATCTGAGTGGATTTCCCAGTCATGAACATCAGGTTTATCACTAGGCTTCCAACAGGAAGCTTTTTTCACTGGCAAGTCCTTTTCCCATCTGCTATTCCACATCTTTAGTTGGAACCAGGTGTATTTGGTCTCCTTTTCCGCTAACCTGTTGGTACCACAAATATGAGATAGATTTGAGCTTAAGGTCCTAGTTCTTTGTGTGAGGCTAACAGATGTGAAGCCACAGCTTAACTCCTACAGGTTGTTTTCTAAAGAAACAACTTCAACTCTTTAAGAAAAGATGGAAGTTCGTCACAATCTTTTCTTGAAAACACCTTGACGTGTAAGGAGCACACAAAGACAGACAGCATAGTAAGGTATAAGTTGAGTCCTCAAAACTGACGGCATCCTTATATTTTCAAAGGGTGTCTCAGTGGTGTCTGTCCAAAAGTGAGGCAGAAATCACCTCTACTGAAGGAGAAAGCTTTGAAAGCACCTTCAAGAGCAAAGAAGTAGCACCTGTTACCCAGTCTACACTCTGGTCAGTGGCACACACTGTCTGCACCAGGCACTGTTAAGTCGTATGCTTCAGGTCAATGCCAATGGCTCTGATTTGAACATTTGTTTTGTGTGTTGTTTCCTATCAAGCCGGACTCAGATGCAAATTCTGAAGATTACTTAATCTCTTGCTTTTCTGCAGCCCAACTTAGGCTGTGATGTGGTAAATATGAGCATCATCATAAACAAAAGGTCAAAGTCCAAGAAAGCCTTTAACTTTAGCATATTCTAGTCCATGCTTGTGAGTCTGACACAGCTGGTCTCTTCATTAGTATAATGTGAGCTAACACCAACAGAGAAGTGGATGTGATGACCCTTCTAACACTTCACTAGTGAGAAGAACCGGGAAGGGTCATTACAGCAAGATCTGAAAGAAAAAGACAGCGAGACCTCTTCCAAGACACTCTTTGCACCTTCATTTACAACACATGTAGTGTTCACTTGTCAATCTTAATGCATCCATCAAGCAATTGAAGGAACACTTAACTGTGTAAAACACACATGCCAGATGCCAGAAATACCATGAATATGTAAAGGTCAGTGTGTATACTTTCTTGGAGCCTACACTTCTGTCAGGGAAAAGGGACAGTCATCAAGAAAGATTCTCAGTGCTGTGTGTTATTAAGATTGCCCAAGCTGGGCAGCCTGCAACAGAGCTGTGTTTGCTTGCCCTTCTGAAGAGGCAACCTTTGAACCAAGGTCTCAATGTAGAAAAACATTCTACCCAAAGGTCAGAGGAGAGAACATTCCCAACAGAAGAAAATAGCTAGGCAAAGTTAATTCCCTAGGGGACAATGGTTATGGTGCATTGGGAGGCTGGAGGCAAGAAAATAGGCAGACAGTGGAGGCAAAGAGGCTGGATACGTTAACCATCCTTGAGGCTGTGACAAAGAACCTGGATTATACTTCAAACCCAGAGGATTACCAGAAAACTCTTGGAAGGCAAAAGCTCAAATGAATTGGATTTACATTTTTAAAAGATGGCCCTGGAATAAAATGGACAGCCTTGCTCCATAACAGGGCAGATTTTGAGAAACAGAAAAATACCAGATGACTGAGTTTTTTCTCTATCCTACTTCTTTGGACTGTGTTAACTAAAATTATAATATCTAGGTAATGAATCATTTAACTCTAGACACTGTCAAAGACATTGATGACTTATTGCAAACCCAAAGAAGGGCAAACAATGGTAGAAGTCAAACACACATGATGGAGACAGTGAGGTGGTAACCAGAGGAGCCAAGGAGAGTTCCAGTAACTACAGGAGTTGCTGGCTTGCTTTGTGTATTTATATGTTATTCAGATGGGAGATTTTATCGAGGTAACTAAAGACTGAACTAGAACTCAAAGAGCCTAGTTATAAGGAAGCTAGATTTTAGTTCAGTAAAAACCAAGCCTAGCTTGGTTCAATATGACACCAAGAACTCTCAATGACAAATGTCCTGCTTTCGATGATCTGCTCCCTGCCAGGAGGTAGTAAAAAAGTCCCAGTAGGCAGCTAGCTTGGACACGAGCCAGCCAGAACTATCCAGTGCAGCTGGACCAAGTCAGCTCTGTTGAGGCTTCTGCTGTGACACAGGAAACATGGGCCCCAGCCTGTGAGTCCTGGGCATTGTTTCCAACAGTCGTTTCCATAACAACCGATTTCAATAGGTAAAGTTGTGCTCTTTAGTCTGCCCCCTATTTCTAGAACCACAGTCTCACTCTGCACCCCACTGTCTGCAAGCAGGTCTTCAGGGCCAACCTCCAAGGGTAAGGCTCCTCAATCCACAGATATCAAACAAATGCCAAACTGGATTGACATCAAAAGGATGCCAAACTGGATCACTGCTGGGCTTGTCCACTAATTTTAAAGCAATTTGACAAAACACCCTGTCATCAGCTCTTGATAAGTTAAGTTTTAAGTCATGTCCTACATATCAGGCACTGAGGACATACAAAGTAAAAGAAAAACCCTGACCATCAAAGAGCTTCCAGTTAAACAGAAATCGTCATGTCAGTACACCAGTGTGCGGATGAGAAATTAGAATACAAAGTGCTGCAGGGGCACAGAGGAGACAGGTCTCATCCCAACTTCCTGCCTTCTGGGAAGATATGAGACTCAAAGTGAACATGAGGTTGAGGCACTTGAGCTGGGTTTTGAAGGATGAGTAGAATTTGGTCATTTGTAAAATGAGAGGGAGTGAGTGTCATGGAAGGCATATATATATTATATTGTATTATATTATATTATATTATATTATTTAAAATCAGTAACAGGCACTTGACTCTAGCACATGGATGGGAAACTGGGATTAACTGGTACAATCTGAATGCAGGTGGCCACTTGCTGGCATCTCTCCCACCCACTAGGTGACATAGTAGGGCCCGCTGCTGTTGTCACAGCAAAGGCAAGGCAGTGGGCACCAGATGAATTCTAAGTGTCCTGTGTTCTGAGATCACACCCTTGGAAGCCGAATTCTAGGCCTGCTTCTCCAGGCCAGTCTCAACAGTCTGGCTCACAAGAATCACTTTTGAGGTTATATCCTTTCTATTTGTGCAGAGTTCAATTTTTTATCTTTTGTAAAATGATATAACTGAACATCACATTTAGACATGTAATGCTCTAGTCTAAAAGAAGAAGAAAAAAGTAGACCTCCAAAAATTTGAAAAACAGACTTTTTACTGTTTGTGAACCCAATATGCCAGGAAAGCAGACCTTTGAAGGTACCTCTAACACTTAGTTCCAAAGAATGGGGACCCTCATTGTATACTGTTCTTCGGAAGTCAAATCAAGACCTTACTGGCTGGCTTCCCTTCTCCAGCCACAATGCACTACTCGTTCTTCTGGTGGATGCATGGTGACTTCCTGATAAGTTTAGGGGCCTCCTAATGACATCAACATGTGACGTATTTGCTCTCAGCAAAATGGTCAGTCAGGAAGAGATTCTACAAGTTGAATCCCACTGGAACTCCCAAGGGCCTGCTGGCTTTTGTTTGGGTTGGAACACTTCCACGGGTGTGCTGTTCTGATCCTCTTTCCTTAACAGAGGCTACCCTCCTTGAGGCCTCGTGTTCCAGCATCACCTGGGAGGTTCATCCTCTCCTTTGTCCTCCTAGCAATGGTGATCTCTGGTCGTGCTAGGTTCTGGCGTGGCCTCTCCTCCTTGCCAGATCTACAACCCACAGGAAAGACTTAAGAACTTTCTGAGGAAGAAGTATGCATGGGTTCTGAAGTGGCACAGCCATCGCCCTGGGCTGCCACAGTCTTGTAGTACTCTTTACTTATCCCTTCTTCCACCTCATTTTACCCAGTCCCTTTCCCTCATCCATCCCATCCCCACTCTGGAGAGTGCTCATTCCACTTCTCTCTGTGGACCATCTCCTGCTCATCCCTCTACATTTATGGTCCTTTTTTACTCTACTGAAGCCAACTTTGTGTATTTACCCACATGGAAATTCAACAAATAATTTCGTTCCATACAATGAATCCCTATTTATTGAGTTCTTACTGTGTGTTAGCTGGCAGAATCTGCTCGATGCACTCAGGAGCAGTGACTCAAAAGTTCTCTCCATCTTCTGGCCCTCTGCCCACACAAGCCTGAGCCCCACAGGTAAAGAGCCTGGTGAGCAAGGGCCCAGGAACTAGGCTAACAGGCTGCTCTGCATAACTTTCTCTTCTGTGGTTACTTTGAACTGTTGAAAGGCTTTGAGTCCCTGGAGAGGTGACTTTGTATTGAAAGAAGCTCTTTGGAGGGTGGCTGGTCTGGGAGAGACAGGAACAACTCAGCACCAGGCTCGGCCTTTCCTTGATTGGTTCAATTTCTCTGACTCCTCCAGCTCATCCCATTTTGTCCCCCTCAGGAAGAAAAAGATTATTGAAAAGTATAAAGAAAGAAAACAGGCAGGAGAGGAAGGACACTGTGCAGCACCAACTCTGAGAGTGGGTTTTAGAAGAGACATGAGACCTGCCTTGGCCATCAGACCTTTTCATCTCCAGACCCTGCTTCTCAACCTTGCTGCAAAAGAGGCCATCCCCAGGCCTAAAAATCCTGCATAGGTAACTGCAGAAGAATGACTCCACCCCATCCCTGCCATCCAGTCTTCCACAATGTTCTTACTTAGGAGACCTCCCTTAACTAGTGCAAGGGCCTGTCATAACCTAGAAAGCAACCTTTCACTCTGCCTACTGGAGAAAGACTAACCACTCTTCCTCCAGCCATCCTCCGGCACAGCTGCTGTTTTCTACCAGTGTAATTTGAGTTACCTGAAGCAGGATCAGAAAAGTCACCCTAAAGCTCTTTACTGTCAAGGAAAAGCCCCACTTTGTGCCCCTGCACTTCCCCACACACACTTTTCGCTACCACCCTGCCTTTATTTTGCCAAACTCCCCAGTTCTTCTGACATCAGTCATCTGCAAAGCTAGCTACGGAGAGAAAAGCAGGCTGGGTGGCAGTGATAGTACAGAGCTTTAGGAGGAGGCATGGTCACCGCGACCTTTCAAAGAACAGCAAACCAGAACATTCTGCACACTGGTTCTCCAGCTCCTTGTCATTAGGGTACCTGTTTCACCAGCTAAGGCATGAGTCCCAACAGGTCCTATCTAGATCTATATTCAGGGTCCCATGAAGATGCCACATAAAAGGATGAGCTTTAAGTGACAAAGTATCACTTGCCTTCCTGTCCCAGTCCCACACTTGCCTCTTCTGGTATCTGAGTAGATCAGACTGGTTCCTGTCATCCTGTTCTTTTTCTGCCCCTGACCTCAGGCCTCCTCTTACCCCAGCCCCCTGCCTTGTGTGACCCTCCCTCCTGGATAATCCAGGGTAAAACTGTTCCTCTATGTGGCACACCATGAAGAGGAAAAGAAGGTATCTGGCAGGAACTCTCTCTCTTCACACCCACTGAGCCTCCACATTCCCTGAGTGGATCAGAAACCAGATATAAGGTACCTGACTGAGCTCAGACCTGCTTCTGTGCAGGTGAGGACTCTCTCCAAGCTCGGGAGGGTCATCTGACATGCACAGCAGCAACAGGAGTTTTTCTAAGTGCTGGGGCTTACCCAGATTGTGTCTAATGGCACACACGAGCAAAAGATCACCTTTTATTACTGCCTCTGTTCCTCTCTCTACAAACCTATCTCTCATACTTGCTGTCTCTTCTCTCAGACAGACATGTCTCCACACCTCCCAACCTCCAGGGAATCTTGGAGAGTCCAGAAAAGGGAAATGACACTGAGGATTCTGAAGAGCCCTATCGACCCCTTAGCCTTAAGGGGCCATGGCAGAACCTACAAATGGCCTGTCAACAAGACAGTCCCTGGTACTTCCTACCACTGCAATGATCTACCCGCTGGGTGTTTCCCTACCCATTGGCCATAGGGAGACCACATATACCACTCAGAGCCATGCCAGAAAATTTCCTGACTGGCCTTTGTACAAGAATCTTTTAACCACTCTCCTAACCAGCTCAAAAGACCTGTATTTTAGACTCCAGCTGCTCTGCTCTAGCAAGGCTTCCATCTGCACTCCCAGACAACATTCTCTTCTATTCCTTCTCCTAGTTGTCAGAGAAACAGTGGGATAGGAAGGGAAAGCTGAGCACTCTGGAAAACCAGGAATGAGATACAGGAGGCACCTTCTTGCTCTGGCCTTCCAAGGAGTGGGTTTTCTCATTTGCACTAAGAAGTTACGGGTGTGAGGAACTCAATGCATCACTTCAGAAAATGATTCCAACCTGCCACCCTGACTCCTGTCCCCCAGCTCTCATGGAGTCCAGGAGAAAGCTCCTCGGCCTGTCACCACCCTGTAGTCCAACAGTGGCCCTGATACCATCCCCAGAGCTCTGACCCCAGGATTCCTGCCACCAACTTGGCACAAACAAGCCACTTCCAGAGACAGGTACATCCTCCTCCAGCTTTCCTCCTCTTTGCTCTTTTTGAAACACATCTCCCAGCTGAGGCAGGGCCCTGAGTATGTCTCTGAAGCCTCCCTCAGGCTGACTGACACTTGTCCCTATGCAGCTTGAGCCGAGTTACACAAAGCACGACCTCTTCACTTACTGTGGTATAAATACACCCTGGAGCCAAGACTGCCAGGGGTCCCCAGAGACACCCCACCCACCACAGACCACTAAGCCCTCAGCTTGCTGATAGTACCTCACCCTGCCCTGACGTTCTTCCCCCTGGCCCACCTGCCTATCACTTCAGCACAGACCTAAATTTACCCTCTGCCTAGACAGCAGCTGTTTTTAGGTTGCTGGTTGAGAGTCCAAGGTCTTAGCTTTTGGTTCTGTAAAGAGATAATCTTTTCCTTGGGAAAAAGGTTCATAAATTCACAGTATTCAACATTAATTTTGGAAAAGTGTGAAGACAGTTAACCATGAAGACAGGGATGGAGGGGGTGGTTTTAGAAGCCTTCAAAAATGGCACCCAATAAGCCTTGGGCAGGACTCTTTCCTTTGCTAACAGTGACCTTGCTGTTCTGCCATCCATGATTGCAGCTTAAAATGCCCCTCTATAGTCCTTAATGGCCTGCACACAAATGAGAGCTAGCAAGCCACATGGCTCCCATGCCCTCAGTCAACCCAGTGAAGAGGCCTACAGTAGCACGTGTGTGGCCAGGAGAACAGAGAGAAACCAGGCGGTGAGATGGACAGAAAGGAGGAACTTAACAGATTGGCGTAGACTACCTTATTCTCTCACCAGGAGAAGGTACCTCAGGAGGAATCCAATTTAACACAAGACCAAGATGGCTCCAGCATGCTGATGAGGCAGAAACTGCCAATGAGATAGTGAGATAAAGACTTGTATTGGCCTACCTTGCACATATTCTTAAAAAACAGACTTGTTTTTAATAAAGGTGCTGTTCGAGAGGCTCTCGCCTCGCCATGAGCTGCTGTGGTTAAAGGCTGCTGTGGTTGACTATACACTATCAACCAATGACGGCGGTGAATACTGGCACACAGCTGTGCAACATCCCAAGTGGGGCTTCTCGGCTTCTCCTAAGAAGGTCTGCAAGAGGAGCACTGAGCCAGGAAGACAAGGATCACTGCCATTTAAGAAGGAGAAGATCCTTGAGTCTTAAGACAATGTCATATTTTTTCCTCCTTGAGAATCAAACAAGTCACCTGAAACATCACTATTCGATGTAACAACAGTTCAATAGACCTGAAGTGTGGATAACTCCCAAAGTAGGAAAATATGCCCAGGGGTACCCAGACGGAGACCAGAAGTCTCAACTCTTCCACAGAGCTCCTGGAGGAACCAAGCCACGGGCAGCTCCCTAGCTTTGCCTTGTGTCAAAGGGCACGAGACTCTCGCCACCTCCTCTCTCTCAACCAGACCATTTCAGACCTAAGTGACTCACTTCTTCCCACCTCCACAGAGGCCAGGCCACTGTCCTTCACACCTTTGTGTTTAACTTGGCCATCATTGACCCCCTAGTAGCCCATATGGAAAGGAAGTGAGCAACTGTTAGGGCTTGTCTCCCAAGAGTGCCGTCTTGTTTAGGAACAAGTGCACTGTCTGAGTCACTTCAGCTCATCCTCGGCTGAGGAACCTGGCTTTAGCAAGTAAGGCCACCAGTAAATCAATCATTCAAAACAATGAATGAAATAGTAGGTGACTGGACCAGAGGGCTCTGAATCCTTTATGGAACCGGTAAATGGCCCTGAGAGTGAGCGGAATCAGAGATTATGACAAGATGCAGAAGACAGAGTTAGGTAGGGTCACCTCTGCAGAGGTCCTGTCTTTCCATCTTTGTATTTGACCTTGCCTTGGCTCAAGCAATACCCCCACCCCTGGTTCTCCTGCCTTTACCTCCTCTCCTCACTCTGATAATAAGACAGATGATGCCAACCACAGAGAACTGAGAAAGGCAAGATCAAGTCTCACAGGGTATAGCCTAGGAGAGACAGAAGGATTTGTGTGCCACTTGGTCTTCTACCACAGGCAGGGCATCTCCCTTCAGAATAAGTTCCCGGTGCCTCCCTTGCTCGCTTACTCTTGGCTCCTCAAAACCTCATGGCTATTGGATGGTTTAGCAGAATATCAAAAGCGCAGAGAGAGAGTCGTCTGGGCTGGCTTCAAGAATCAGCTTGCCAACCATCTTGCTCACCTCTCCCCCTAGTCTGTTTCCTCTTCTCCAGCTCTGCCCCTGCCTAAGCATTTCTCTGGCCTGTTCAATCTCCTCCTTGGTGAGATGCAAATCTGCTCTTTCTAGAAACATTTGGCTTCAGGGCCCTGTTCAGTAGCTGTGTCCCTCTTAGCCAGCCCTACTCCCCTCACCTTTTGTTTTCTGGGAAAAATGTTTAGTCACCAACTGTGAGTAAAATCAGCAGTTCAGCATCACCCTAAAGCAGGTTTCATGGGGAGCCAGTCTTTAGCTCATCCCCCCCCCACCTTCTTGACCACCACACTCACCACTGTGAGGCCAACATCCTCAAATACAGCACTTCCCATTGCTGTTTCACTGTCCCAAGTGGGACGCGACTAGCTTGCCACACTGCCATCCCAAGTGCTCCTTCAGCATTTCATCTGTGGAGGTGACAAAGGAGAGTAGCTTCCAGAAGCTGACGTCTTGCCTGTCACAAGTTCCATCTCCCTTCTCCCAACCGGGTTTCGGCTCTTGCCTTACCCGGCTCTAAACCTCATCTGTGAGCATGGATGCTCTGGAGCATCCATGAAATTTTGGGAAAGGTTCATAGAAAATGGAAAATGGAAATAATAAATACTGCACTTCCAGGAAGCACTAAAAACAAAGAACCATTTATATCTTCTTTGTAAAAAGTAGATTGGAACCACAGTCAGTGGAAATGGAAATAGAAAAGACTTGGAAAGCTTAGCAAATATGTGTGCAGGCTCATTTCAGAGCCGCCTTTGTCCCTCCTTAGACCCTGCTGTCACAGGTCTCCATCACGCCTCTGTCCCTTTCCACCACTCTTATTATCTGTCTGGTGTCTTCCTCTTCCACGTGCCTTCTCCCTATATCATAGATCAGAGTTCCTTAACTTGGGTAGGCTAATACACGTGGCTTTTCACTTCAATTGTTGCAAAAGGTGCCTTTTGGTTCCTTGAGCCTTCATTGGTTCCATATTTACAGTTTTGAGGCTCAACATCTTTTTCTTTAAACTCACATGACTTCTATTAGGTGCCTCAAGAGCCACCCACTCTGCATCCCCCACACCAACAGATGCCTCAGATTCAATGACTTGATAAAAGGGAACACAAAGCAGTGGGTATAGGAAAGGCAAAGAGAAATAGAGGTAAATGGGAGCTTCATTCAGAACCTTAGTGAATGGATTGTACTATTTCTTGTATATTCTGGAGCCTTGCTGACAAATTTTAAAATCTGTCTCTGGGCTTCTCCGAGGGACTTACCCTTTCAGACCACAAAAATCAGTGGTCCCCCCGAGTAAGTTGTCACTTTAGAGAATGCTGTATGGGACATATTCCAATAAACATTCAACACTAGTTCTTTTGACCAGAAGAAATGAGTAGGTGGGCTCCTGCCCACACCCCAGAAACCACAACAGCTATTATCTATAGGATAACATGGCTCTGCCTACACCAGCCCACATCCCACGCCATTCCCCAGTTCTGCAAGGAAACTTCTTTCACCTCACTGCTAGCAGGCCTTGTTCGGAAGGGCCGTCATCAGCCCCCATTTGTGCTGCTCAGCTATGGGCTTCCAACTCCAGCACACACCAATGTCTTCCCCCCTCATTCCCAGTGGGGATATCCTCTTCAATTCTAACAAGCCCAGGGAGAGACAAAAAGGTAACTGTAATGGCCTGTTTTCCTGACTCCTCTTTTAATGTCTCCACTCAGTTCCTATTTTTCATCTGAACCACTAGATATGAGTAGACCCTCTGCCACCCTCCAAGAGGGGTAATAATAGCTAGCACTTACTGAGTGACAGCTAGGTGCCAAGCATGCATTTTCCCAGGGCTTCTGGAAAGCCCGGCTCTGAGCTCCTATTGCACCCAGCCCTTCCTCCTAACTTTCCACAGCTCCTCTCTCCGTCTCATCTCTCTTCATCTCTAGTTTCAGCTTCTAAAATAAACGTGTACTGTTCCTCCGCTATTCTCCAAAGGTCACATCCTCTATAGCTAGACCTTTCGAAGACTGGGGACACTCCATCTCTGTCCAACCATGTCATGTGCCATGTCTCCTCTTTTCTCCCTAAGCCTGCTCTTCCAAGATTCCCTTGTAATGAGGCCACGGGCAGGGACACCCCACCACCATTCTGCTCAGTATCAATTCAGCGCTTGATCACCATGGTGCTCAAAGTTCCGGCAGTGAGGCCATTAGGTTTTTCCCTCCAGCTCGAGACCTTCAGACCCCAAGAATTACTGTCTTCAAAGGCTGTTATGAGTACCTTGGACTCCAGCCTTCTAGTATCTTAGCACAGCAACACCCTCTCTGTGGAGTGGCTCATTCAATCTAGCATCCTGTACCCTTTTGGAAAGTTCATGTTTACTTTTAAGCTACCATGCGTTCCTTTTTGGGGAGACTAAAGTACCTTCCACTGTTTACTAAAGATAACTGGGTTTTGACTTTTGAAAAAAACGGCTGGAAAAAACCTCATGGTATGAACATCGGCCGGTAACTGCCATGGGGAGGGAGCCGGTGCTTCTAAGACTCATCATTCATTGGGCTATTCACCTGTCAATCACTTCCTCTGAGCCAATGAGGACAACAGAACCCATCACTAGAAATAGAAGGTGGGACCGCCATGCCAATGGTTTGGAGCAGTTATTTTTACAGTTGGAACTTGTGTAGTGGCCTGGGCAAGAGGGTGAGGGGAAAGTGCAATCAACTAGATTTTCATGCAGCTAAGGGACTTGGTGAGGGGATGGGGGAGAGAAATCGTCATATGCTATAATAACGTTATGAAGGATGATCCGGCTACATTCCATTTACACCCTTCACAGTGGTCCCCTGCTGTGGGACCCTCCTGGAGTCTTAAGTCTTTTCCTCAACCTGGAGCTCAGATGATTTTTCCAACAAACAGGGTTCCCTCCCCACAGTTTCTCAAACCTCTCTGTTATTTTGTAAGACATGGCTCAAACTGACACTCCACTGAAAGCACTTACTAGTTAACTACCAGTATGAACAGGAGAAACTGTCCTGGAATACAGGGTCAAGACGATGTTGACAGGCAGCAAAGAAGGGAGGTCTTCTGCCTTCCGGACAGTTGTGTCAGGGAGTGAAAATCCTCATCGGGAGGATTCAAAAACAGACAGAGGAAGCATTGGGGCCCAGGTTCTACCACCTGGATTAAGGAACTAAAAATGAACATATAAACCTTGAGTCTCTAACCCCAGTTATAAGTTGTATTGTTACTGTCTATTAAATTGAGAGTTTTTAAATTTATTCTTCAGATCTTATCTCGTAGTCCTGGCTATCCTAGAACTTGCTGTGTAGGTAAGGCTCCCCTCAAACGTAGAGCTCCACCTGCCTCTGCCCCCGAGTGTATCAGCAGCTGTGTGTAGAGTCTGCCCCGACCCTCAAGTACCTCTTGCTGTTTAAGGGCCTACCCAGAAGTTTCAGAATCTCAAATCCTGGTCCGCCCTTGCTGCCCCCATCTCCTGTCTGCTTCACTCACTCTTTCCTGTGTCTTTCTCTGTATAGCCTTATCTTTTTCCTTTGTATGTGTGTATACAGGTGTGTAGTTAAAGTACAAAAAAGTATTGAAACAACCAAAAAACCAATTATGATCAAAGTCATGTTTCTCTGACTTCTCTGACTCTATTTTTAATTTTTTTTTTGTACAGTACTTTCTGGTCCCAGTTTCCCTTATCTCCTCTGAAGAACATCCCCACCTCCCCACTCATCCTACCCCATGCCACCTTTATCTCTCTCTCTTTAGAAAAAAAATATCAATAAAACAAAGCATATAGAGAAAAAAAGGTACAAGCAACATAGATACACACATGCACACAGAGTCCTTAAAACACAAAATTAGAAACCAAAATAAACAAAAAACAAGATTTTTTAAAAATCCCAAACAAAGCATTGATACAAAATATCTTCAAAAATAGCATTGAGTTCATTTTGTGTTGGCCATCTACTGCTGGAATGGGTCCTACCATTTAGCATGGTTTGTATACCCAGTGACTCCATTGGAGAAAATCCATTTTTCCTTTGCAAGTGGTTTTCTATGAAAGATAGTTTCTGAGTTAGGGATAGTGGCTCATTTCCTGATCCCCTCTCAGTGCTTAGATTCCAGTTGGAATCGATCTACCTCAAGATCCAGCAATACCATTCTTAGGCATATACCAAAGAACTCCATGTCTTACAGAGACATCTATTTAATCATGTTCACTGTAATATGAGGGCCTGCTTGTTGAGGTAGATCGATTCCCATCTTCCTTAGGAAATGCTACACTAATTTCCATGGTGGCTGTACTCCCACCAGCAATGGATAAGTGTTCCCCTTACTCCACATTCTGTCAGCATGAGCTAGAATTTGTTTTATTGATATTAACTATTCAATTACTGATATAAGATGAAATCTCAAGCTGATTTGATTTGCATTTCCCTGATAACTAAAAATTTTGAGCATTTCTTTGTTCTCTCAGTCACTTATATTTTATCTTTTGAAAACTCTCTTAATTCCATAATCCACTTTTAATTGGGCTATATGTTTTCTTAATGTACAGGTTTATATATATATAAAGTATTAGTCCTCTTTCAAATATGTACTTAAGAAAGATCTTTTCACACCGGGCGGTGGTGGCGCACGCCTTTAATCCCAGTACTCAGGAGGCAGAGGCAGGCAGATCTTTGTGAGTTCGAGACCAGCCTGGTCTACAAGAGCTAGTTCCAGTGCAGGCTCCAAAGCCACAGAGAAACCCTGTCTCAAAAAACCAAAAAAATAAAAGAAAAATAAAAAGAAAGATCTTTTCCCATTCTGCAGGCTACCAATTTGTCCAAATAAAGTTGTCCTTTGCCATACAGGAGCTTTGCAGTTCCATGATCACTTAATAATTGCTCATGACTGTGCTACCAATGCTCTGTTTGGAAAATCTTTTTCCTGAAACAATTAATTCAAGGCTATCACCCACTTTTTCTATCAAATTCAGAATAACTGGCCTTATGTTAAGGTCCTTGATCCATTTGGAGTTAATTTTTGTTCAAGGCGATAAGTATGGAGCTATCTGGATTCTTCCACGTGCAGCCATCCAGTTTGACTAGTACCATTTGTTGAAGATGCTGTCTTTTTCCAGTTACTTTTTCTTTATCAAAAGCAGGAGTCCATAGATGTGTGGAATTATGTTTGAGTCTTCAACTCAATTCCATCAACCAATGTGTCTGTTTTTATGCTAATACCATGATGTCTTCATTACTACAGCTCTTTAGTATACATTGAGTTTGAGGATGGTGATATCTCCAGTAGCTCGTTTGTGATTGTTTTCATTCTTGCAGTTTTGTATGTGTGTGAGTGTGTGTCCATATAAACTGAAAATTGCTTTTAATCTGTAGATTGCCTTTGGTAAGATGGCCATTTTCACTATATTCTACTGATCTACAAACAAGGGAGATCTTTCTATCCTCTGATGTCATCTTCAATTTCTTCAGTGTCTTAGTTTCAGTATATAAATACTTCACTTGCTTGGTTAGAATTACCACAAAATATTTTTTAGACTATTTCAAAAGGCATTGCTTTTCTAATTTTTTTAATCTGTAATTTGTATTTAGGAACCCTACTGATTTTTGTGTGTTAATTTTGTATCCTGCAACTTTGCTGAATGTGTTTATCAGCTGTAGAAGTTCCCTGGTGGAATTTTTAGGGTTATTTTTATACAAAATATCTGCAAATATCCTTTGACTTCCTCCTCTCCTCTGTGTCCCTTTGATCTCCTTGAGTTGTTTTATTGCCTCTAGCAAAGACTTCAAGTACTGTACTGTATAGGAATAGAGAGAGTGGACACCCTAATCCTGTTCCTGATTTGAATGGAAATGCTTCTCTGTTTAGGCTGGCATTGGCTGTGGGTTTGCTGTACATCACCCTTGCTGTGTGGGTGTATCCTTTGTATCCTCACTTTCCTCAGGACTTTTATCATGAAGGGATAAGGTGTGTTGGATTTTGTGGAAGGTCTTTTCTGCATCTAATCAGATGATCATGTGGGTTTTGTCTTTCAGTTTATTTATATGGTGGATCACATTTGTTGAGTTAGTATGTTGACCCATCCCTGCATCTCTGGGATGAGGTATCTTGGTCATAATGGATGACTTTTTTAATGTGTTCTTGGATTCAGTTTGCAGATATTTTACAAATGTTTGCATCTGTATTTATAAAGGATGCTGGGCTGTAATTCTCTTCTTTTGTTGGGTCTCTATGTGATTAGAATATCAGGGTAAATTGCGGGAGAATTGTCTGTATTCTGTCAATCATGTTTTAAATAAATGCTGATTGGCCAGGCAGGGAGTATGGGCGGGAAAGCCAGACAGGGAGTAGAGGTGAGAACAGGAGAATTTGGGAGGCAGGAAGCTTCCCTGGCATTCCTGTGCAGATCACCAAGGAGGTAACAATGTAAGCTGTCCCAGCTGAGAAAAGGTACTGGCCATGTGCCTGGCATGGATGGGAACAATGGGTTAATATAAGTTATGGGAGCTGGTAGGAAGACTGAGCTAATGGGCCAATCAGCTTATAACCCAATGTAGACTCTCTGTGTGATTTTCTCTGGGGCTTGCCGGCTGTGGGGTACTGGGCAGGACAGTAACCCCAACAAGCAGGGCTCTCATGTTAAAGTAATTGAGGTCTCATAAAAAGTTAAGCAATGTCCCCTCTGTTTCTATTTTGTGGTATAATTTGAGGAGTATTGTCATTCTTTGAAGGTCTGTTAAAATTCTTCACTGAATCTATCTGGCCTTGAAGAGCTTATTTTGGTTGTGAGACTTTTAATTACAACCTCTATTTCACCAAGTGTTGTGGGTCTGTTTAAATTACGTATCTAATCTTAATTTAATTTTGATAGGTGATAGATGTCAAGAAATTCATTCCTCAATTTCTTTTTGATTTTCCAGTTTAGTGAAATACAAAGTTTTAAAAGCACGTCCCTATGATTCCCTGGGTCCCTCTATCTGTCCTGACCCTTACCTCTGAATCTCTATTTTACTATGAATCTTCCCTCTGGATCCTTTAATTTGGCTAAGAGTTTGCCAATCTTATTGATTTTCTCAAAAAAAAGTCTTCATTTCACTAATTCTTTGAATTTTGTGTGAGAGTAAATGTGATTTTAGTCAGAGTGGTCACTGGGTTCCCAGGTAGAGAGAGTTGCTAGGTATAAAGGGCTGACTGGGAGATGGGCGAGAGAGGAAAGATGGGTCCAAAGCAAGGTTTAGCGGTGTCCCTAGGGAGTGGAATTTTACATAGGCTCTGCAAATCAAACGCAGGTCCTCCTACTTGTACTACAGACACTTTACTACTTAGTCGGGGGCGGGGGAGCTTCACCCCTGTCCCCGGGCATCCATTATTGGAAAGAGGGGCAGAAAACTCCATTCCAAGCCCACCTCCCTTGCCTCAGTCCAAACTCCACCTCTGAGAAAGGCCACCAAACTGTGACCCCTCCCACAGGAGTTAAGACCACTCCCACAGGCTATTTAAACTGCCCCCCAGAAAATGAACACATGGTCTCCCCTTTTTCCTCTCTGGTGGTCGTTTTGGTTTTCCTCCCCACCACCTTCATTTTCTCCCAGAACCACCTGGGAGCGCTGGCATCAATTAAACCTGGGTATCTTTTAATTCAGTCTGATTTGGTCTGATTGGGATTATTTGCATCGCCGGAGAGATTTACTTAACATTTACTTTATGGAACCAACTCCCCAGACTGAAGTTTTTTCTTATTTGAGGGTGGATTATGTGTGTTGGGGTGGTATTGGGAGCATGCATATATATATATATATATATATGTATATGTATATGTTTTCTCAGATCAAGCAGGAATACACACACAAAACAGGACAGTGATGCTAGAAAAACAAGGGGAGCTTTAAGCTGTGCACCATCAGAAGCACGTATCTCCAGCTCTAATCAGTGAGAAACACACACACAACACACACACACATACCCTGCACTATTATGTTAACCGGCCAGATGGCTCAGTGGTTAAAGGTGCCTGTCACCAAGCCTCCCATCCTGAACTCTGAGTTTGATCTCCAAATACACATAGTGGAAGCAGAGAATTGTCTCTTACAAGTTGTCCTAATCTCCCCACATGCACCTTGACAGGAGCACACGCACTAAACAAAATCAAATATAAAAAATATATTTTTCATTTTTTATTATATATGCATAGAAAACATTCATGTGTCTAAAGTGCTACATTGTTCCAAAATGTAGCAACGAATTTCTCCCCACTCCTTTCCCCAACTGAATCTTTTCTCACACTACAATAGGCATGGGTGGGAGAGGCTTAAGAGGATTGTAAGCTTTCATTACTGGTTACTATGGTTACTACAGTGAAAAGCCTGAAGATGGCAGCTTTATAAGAAAAGGTTTATTTAGCTCACAGTTTAGGAGGCTCAAAGTTCACAACTGAATGGGTGGTGCCATGGGGTCACTCTCTGGAGAGGGTGTGCTGGCAGGCAGCATGGTGGCAACTCTTCCAAGAGTAACAGGAAGCAGAAGAGCAGAGTAGAGGCTGCCTAATTCTGTGACAACCCTCTGTTAAGAACCAACTGGAACTTTAATCCCAGCACTCGGGAGGCAGAGGCAGGCGGATCTCTGTGAGTTTGAGGCCATCCTGGTCTACCAGAGCTAGTTCCAGGACAGGCTCCAAAGCTACAGAGAAACCCTGTCTCAAAAAACAAAACCAAAAAAAAAAAAAGAAGAAGAAGAACCAACTGCAGCAACGACTTCTGAGGCTGAGGGAAGGGCTCCAGTGACCTGTGGGGGTCCCTACAAGCTCTATAGCCAACAGAGAAAAGAACCACAAGATGTAAAAAGGAACCCCATTTTATCATGACTTACTTAGCCAGGCTGAGTCAAACTTCTGAAGTCTGACCCCAAGTGGTTTATATTTTACATATTTAAACACAGTATAACTTTGGGAAAAAGTTTCCTTGTGACAATCTTCACAACAAAGTTTAACTCATGGCTGCATGGAAATTCCTTTGCAAAGTACACATCTTTTTTAAAATATTTTTGTTTTGTTATTTTTTATTGAACTTTCAGCACTACATTTTTCTCTGCTCCCCTACCTGCTTCTCCCCTCCCCCTTCAAGGTCCCCATGCTCCCAATTTACTTAGGAGATCTTGTCTTTTTCTACTTCCCATGTACATTAGATTCATACATGTCTCTTAGAGTCCTCATTGTTTTCTACGTTCTCTGAGATTGTGATTTGTAGGCTGGTTTTCTTTGCTTTATGTTTAAAAACCACCTGTGAGGGAGTACATGTGATAACTGTCTTTCTGTGTCTGGGCTACCTCACTCAAAATAATGCTTAGTTCCATCCATTTTCCTGCAAAATTCAAGCTGTCGTTATTTTTTTTTCTGCTGTGTAGTACTCCATTGTGTAAATGTACCACATTGTCCTTATCCATTCTTCAGTTGAGGGGCATTTAGGTTGTTTCCAGGTTCTGGCT
>JAQHUG010000045.1:8114154-8130319 GCA_028555095.1 Dicrostonyx torquatus
TTTTTTATGGGATTATTTGTTCTTTTGATGACCAATTTCTTGAGTTCTTTGTATATTTTGGAGATCAGACCTCTGTCTGATGTGGGTTTGTGAAGATTCTTTCCCATTCTGTAGGTTGTCATTTTGTTTTGTTGACCAGCAAAGCACACATCTTTTGCAGAGCATCTGTGACCTCTTCCACAAAAATGGATTCTATCGACTTGGAAAAATGCTCAGCATCTAGGGAGGAAGGGTTTGTAATAACGGTATAGCTCTTTTGCAAAGTACATGAGACCTCTTTCATAAGGATGGCTCCCATTGACTGAAAGCAATGCGCAGGATAAGGGGATTCTGGTGAGGTCTGGCTTTACAATAGCAAAGATCATCAGATTATTGAATAACATCCACTCCAGCCTCCCGAGTGACTATGTCAACTTCTTCCAATGATGGAAAGAACCCTGGATGGTTAACAATTCTGGTTTCTGTGAGCATGAGGACTTCGTGTCCTCCCACAGTGACCCAAGAACCTCCCACTAGACTCCTCTCATGTCAGTCACTGAGGCAAAAGCCTCCAACACAGCACCCTAGGAGACAGACACTACCCAAACCACTGCAAAGGTAAAACTGGGCAAAAGGTGACATTGGCTATTCCTCAGAGTAACAATGAGCTATGTGGTGTGCTCATGAGCAACACTTTTGGACCCAAATATCACTGTCCCCCTAGCTAAGAAACTGGTGTCCCTGGGGCCAGAGCACATACTAGAGGGAAACACTGTAAGCAGACATAGAAGATTCTGTGTGTTTATGATAATAAAAAGCCAAAAATGGTTGCATTTGGATGAACCATCATGCAGCTGTTAAAACACACTTGCGCGTTGAGTGTGGTGATGCATGCCTTTAGTCCAAGCACTTGGGAGGCAGAGGCAGGCAGATCTGAGTTCATGGCCAGTCTGGTCTATAGAGCAAGTTCCAGGTCAGCCAGGACTGTTGTACATAGAGAAACCCTGTCTCAAACAAAAAAAAAAAAAAAAACAGAACAAAAACCTCACATCTGAAAGGCTAGAGAGGTGGCTCAGCCATCAGGAGTGCTTTTTGCTTTTCTAAAGGACCTGAGTTCAGTTTCCAATATCCAAATCTGATGGCTCACAACCACCTGTAACTGCAGATCTAGGGGATCTGGCGCCCTCTGCTGGCCTCCAAAGGTGCCTGCACACATGTGGCATACACACACACACACACACACACACACAGATCAACACTTGAGAATTATGTGTATGTATGCATGTGTGTGCATGTCCATGTGCATAGTGTCCTTGTTGTTGGCCGTGTATGTCCATGTGTGTACACAATCTTCAGTTACCTTCTGTTTTTTTTTTAATTTGAGGCTCTCTCACTGGTCTGGAATTTGCCAACTCCAAGTTTGCTCCTTAGTACAACAGGGTAGAAGGAGAGAACAGATTGCCACAGGGGTCTCCCACACATACCATAACACATGTGCATGTGTGTGTGAGTGCACACACACACATACACAGTTTTAAAATGGTTGTTTCCTCACTAGATGAAAATAAAGAAGTAACCTCATCCATGGAAGAAACAGTTGTGACCAGTGGTCTGGGACACTGACATGGTTGCAGTGAGTCGGAAGGCCCTCCTGGGAACCAATCTTATAGTTCAGCCATTTATCAGAAAGAGACAAATTCTAATTAACCTGGAGCTTTGCCTGAGAAGACTAGACAGTCCAGGCCTCCCTCCCCTCATCCTAACACACCTCTTCCTATCCCTTCCCTAACCCTCACTCTAAAGATGAGAATCTGGGTTCAAATCCTAGCCCAAGGTAGGTGAATGGCCAACTGAGTCTTGGCCCTTTCTGTAACCTGCAGAATGAAGCTAGTGTGAGAAGCTTGCACCTAAGGACTTTTGTCACTTTTTACCTACTTTTCAAAATAGCAGTCATGTGGGGTTGGGTCCTCCTGACCCTTGGGTCACAACTCAAAAGGGTACCTCATCACCAAGCTCCTCCTTCCTCTCCATGTCCCTCCCCACCTTGTATTGGCAAAGCACTCTCCCCTCACTAAAGCAGCACTGCGCCTGCCTGATCCTGCAACCTAGAACCTAGCCTTGGTGACTTGCAGTGATCTTGTGACTCATGCACCATCGCTGGCTGCTAATCAGTGAGTCAGGAATGCTCCCACTGGCGCATGTGCGCTGTGCTGTCTGCCCCAATAAGTCCATGTGCTTTGCATAGGAGGCAAAGGTTGATAGCAGATTAGTAGGACAGTCAGAATGAAAGCTAATTCCAAACCACTCTCCACATATACACCCTCATTCCTGGTGCAGAGGGCAAGGGGGCATGTTTGAGAGGGATGAATAGTGAGGAACAGGAGGGCAGACATTAAGGACAAATGTGTAGGGGGCAAAAGGCTCAGAAGAATAATGAGGCAAATTGAGTATGGGAAGGAAAGGGGCCGGGGGAGCAAACGAGTGGTTGCAATTCTAAATCTTGAGACCATTTAATTTTAAATTTTAAAATTATTTGGGGTGGGCAGTGTGCATGCCATGGATTGACATGTGGAAGTCAGAGGATGGACAACTGAAAGGAGTCTTGTTTTTTTCCTCCTACCATGTGGGTTCCAGACCTCCAACTCAGGAGGTGAGACTTAACAGGCAACCAGCTGAGTCATATCACTGCCCTTGAGGCCATTTTCTAAGCAACACACTGTCATTTTTATTCATCCCACAAATAGAAGTTGAACACCTCCTGTGGGGTTTAGGTGACTCAGAACAAGCCTAGCTTGGGCAGTGCTGTCTCTGGCCGATGCCGTGTGTGTGTGTGTGTGTGTGTGTGTGTGTGTGTGTGTGTGTGTGTGTGTGTGTGTGTGTGTGTTTTCTAGGTGGGTCAGGACTCATCTGGCAGAGTCTCTGGCGTACTCGTCTCTCTGTGTCTAGGTAGCAGGGGTTACCTGCCCAGAGCAAAGACAGATGGGAAATTTCTGTCATCATTAAGGTTTATTGACCAGCGCGGCTGGAATTTCCCAGAGAGAGGAATTAATCTCGCTGCCGACTGAGAGCAGACATCCTGTTGGGAGTAGTTACATAAATTCTGTTGCTCAAATTAATTAGGATTGTGATTCATTTGTTTAATGAAGAATCTGCTGGCTAGAGGCAAGGCAATCTTGACTTGCAGAGCTCAGCCAATCCCGGTGACAGTGCAGCATATGGGGTGGGACCAGGCCTGGAGCTGGCCGCTGACAGGCAAAGGCAGTCAATGAATGCGGAGATGGAGAAGCTGGTGGGAGCCGCTGTGGTCCCCCAAAGCTGGTGGCTAGGACGACTCTCAGCTTGCAAAGCTTTCCCAACTTCGCCCAGAGGCTTCCAGACTCCCGCTTCCTCTGTTCGGAACAACTGCAAACAGCTGAACGTGCCTCATTAGCACTCCCAATCGATCCACCCATTTCCTCCTGCCACCCCCAAACGACAGACTCTTAAGATTCTTGCAACAACACAAAGTAGGAACAGACAGAATGCGCCCTCTTAGGCCCATCTGCTTAAGACTCCTCCCCTTTACCCAGAATTCCCACCCTAACCGTGGAAGGGCAGCCCACCCCCAGTCGCCTCTGAGAGCATCTTCTCCTGTCTGTGAGCCTGGCTACAGGATGGAGAGAAACCGAAAGTGCCCAACTTCAGGGGAGGGAGTGATTAGTCAGTGATAGTCTGTGTGGGTAACACTCTTTGGGATAAGATAGAAAAGGTGCTTCCAGGCGTCCCTAGATAAAAGAGGTTCCAGTCAAGGTGTTTTTAGTGAGTTCGAAGGATTTGTTGTTGATGGAGTGGATCCTGGGGAAGAAGAAGCAAGAGAATCAGGTAAGTTTTGGGACTTTATCCATTCATGCCACACCTGCAGGAGTCCTCCTCTGGAGCCATGTTTTCCATGTCCCCACTTAAGACTGACCAGTAAAGCCATGAGCTGGACCAAACTTTTCATGCATCAGGAATATTACAAGGACATGCAACCTACTGTCTTAGCCCACACTTCTAGAAGCCTCTTCTGGAACTCAGACCTCATTTAAAAAGAAGCACTGATCGGGAGCCAGAATCCAAGATGTAATGAACTATGATACAAATGCTTGGCCCCCTAGCTCAGATTCCCTGGCTTCAGAAGGTGCCTGCTGTCCCTCCCAACTCAGCAGTGGCCAGGGGCAATGATAAATGTGACTATTTCTTGTCATTGTTATGCTTTATCTCTGAAAGACTTCCCAGCACATTCAGAATTTCAAACATCACCGAAACCATCCAGCCTAAGATAGGGTGATGTGACACACCCCCTCCAGTTGCGTGCCAGGGCCCTTGCTGGTTGCCCTCTGCCTATCATAATGTTCCTTTCCTCTGTAAAGTCAGCCCTAGCACTGACTACTTGACTTCCCTGTGTAGTGATATTTTATGTTTTAACAAAGACTGCCTGAAGATCAGAGTGCAGAGCTAAGCCACTAGAGGCCAGGGAATGGTGGCACACACTTTTAATTCCAGGACTCAGGAGACAGAGGCAGAGAAGACTCTATTAGTTCAAGGCCACCCTGGGCTACACAAGATTGAATCTGTCTGAAAGAGAAACAGAGCTCACACAAAGGTGATCCCAACTTGAGATCACACGCCTTTAATTCTAGCACTAGGAAAGTAGAGACAGGAATGATATGGCTGGGTGGAGAGAGGAATATAAGGCAGAAGAAGATGGGAGCTCAGTGCAGTCTGAGGTTCGGTGGAGAAAGATGGAGTCTGGAGATGCAGTCTGAGCATTGGTAGAGGTAGAAGAATTCTCTAGTGTTCTGCTTCTCTGATCTTCAGCATTAAATTCTACATCTGACTCAGGATTTTTGTTGTTGAGTCCAACTCAGATCTGTGCTCCATCCCTGTGCTGCGACTGGGATGTAGATGCACTACAAAGGTCTGACTGCTGGAGACAATGTTGAACTGGTGGGACTCTTAAGAAATGAGGCTTACTGAAAGGTCTATGTAGGTCCTGTGGTTGCCAAGGGATAAGGCAGTTGCCATGTAACCCTGAGGTGGTTCTTAGGAGAGGGTTGCTAGAAAAGAGCCTGGCTGCTGTATCATTCTGCCTCATACACATTCTTACCACTAGAATGCCATCTTAGTCTTCACCAGAGCCAGCCTGATGTTGGTGTCATGCCCTTGAACCATCAGAACTGTGGGCTACACAAAAAGTTACCCAGCGCCAAGTATCTCATTACAGTGCTATAAAGTGAACCTCTCTGAAGTTTTTTGTGTGTGCCTTGTCACAAAACACCTGTGGCAGTTATCCTGACACCAAAATAACATAGGAAACAGGCCTCAGGCATGCCTTCAGGGAGTATCTTAGCTGAGCTAACTGAAATGAGAAGCCCTGCTCCTCGTAGGTGGGCTGGGTTCTATAGAATCTAAAAGGGTGTGAACTGAGTAAAATACTCCTCACTCCATTTCTTGACAGTGGGTAGAGCATGACCAGCTAGCTGCCCCAGCTCCTGCCTGTGTGGTTTCTCCACCATGATAGATTCAGTGAGCCAAAATGAACCTTTAAGATGCTTTTATTAGGGACCTGAGCAACAGAAAAGTAGTTAAGACAACTAGAGATCTTAAAGGCATGAAACTTGAGAGGATGGGGAAACAAGCTAGGGGCTGGGGTCCAAACACTGAAACCATCTGTCACAGGCCTTGGATCCTGAGAAGTGGCCAGTTCCTTGCACCTGCCCCTCCAGAATGTAAGTGCTTTTCAGCATTGGAAGGAACCTTCAGCTGCCCAGCCACCAATATCTCAGCAGGAAGCAGGACTCTGCTCTAATAGGTCAACTGAAGACAATGAACTATTTACAGAAAGTTGTGCAAGATAAAGCTGCCATGCTGGGAAAACTGGAGACTGCAAACTGCTAAAGCAACCAAGGCCTATAAGAGTGTGGCTGGTCCTGAACCACACTGTAGCCAACCAACAGGGACCTCTTGATGATTCTACAAGGTCAGTTTTCTGAGGCACAGGGCAGGGGAAAGGGAGAGCTCAGCCTGCAAAAGACAGACAACAGGATCTCATTGTCTGGCCTGGTGCTTTTCCTAAAGAAATCTCAGAAGGGAGGCAATTTGTCTCTTGTGGAGCAAATAAAGAAAAGGCCCTCAGTCCCTCTTCCTTCTGTCAAGTTTCATAGAACCCGGGATGTGGCCTGGAAGCACCGCTGCAGAACTAATGCGGGCAGAGGTGGACAGCAGAGCAAAGACAGTGGGGGTGGCACCCAAGAGCATGGCATCCAAGGGCTGCATCAAGGTGGTGATGGGTGTTTCTTCCCTGTCTTCTTCTCTATTCCCCTAGGCATGGAAACAAGAACACAATCCTGAGACTGGCAGGGACAAGAGGAGATTCTTGTCTGCCTGCTGCCCCCACCCACACTCATCAATTACCTGGGGCTGCTTACCAATTGTAACATGAGGGCTAGCTTGTTGGGGTTTCTGTCCCGCCCAGTACCCCACAGCCGGCAAGCCCCAAAGAAAATCACAGAGGTCTCCATAAGATTATAAACTGATTGACCCATTAGCTCAGGCTTCTTACTAGCTCTTATAACTTATATTAACCCATGATTCTTATCTATGTTAGCCACATGGCCGGTACCTTTTCTCAGTGGGGCAACTTACATCTTGCTTCATAGATGGACTGCACAGGAATGCCAAGGGAGTTTCCTGCTACCCAGAACTCTCCTGTTCTCACCTCTACTTCCTGTCTGGTTTTCCTGCCTATGCTTCCTGTCTGGCCAATCAGTGTTTATTTAAAACATGATTGATAGAATACAGAATTGTCCCGCACCAACTGATCTGGCACAAGATGGTTTAATTGAAGTCATTACAATAAATGGTGCAGAAAAGCAACACCCTTAATCTTCCAGGAGCCTCAAAGAAACAGGGAGCTGGGAAACCCTGTGAGAGAAAGTGAGTGCAGTCAGATGACAACTCTGGGAAAGAGGCTAAGACCAAGAAGCCATGGAACCCTGGGTTCAGACAAGTCTGCTTTTGTGTGCTGTTCTGTCCTTGTCGAGACCTGGGAAGAGCCTACACATCTATATCTCCTGCCTACTCCAGTGTGCCACTCTCCATTTCCACTGCAGCTGCCCAGACAGTTCTTCCAGGCCACGTGGCAACTCACACTTCATTCATGCTGCCCTCTCTCTTCCTTCAATGTTCTTCATTCCTCTGCAGCACCCCACCCTTCATTGTTCCTTACCCCCTTTGAGCTCCTCCTCCAGGAAGACTTCCCTGGCCCAGCCTCTCTCCCATAAGTGTCCCATCGTGATGGCCACCTGGTCCTCCTCTTTCACTCTCATGCCAGACAGTCTCCCTTTCTCCCCCAGCTTAGCTTCTCTTGTAGATACAAGGCAGGAACTGCATCTCCTTCCCACCTTCGCTTGCCTCACAGGCCTCATTGTGATCAGGTTATGAGAGGAAGCAGCAGATGAAGAGGGGAAACTGGGGCCCAGAGGTGGCCACAGGCCGGCATAGCCCGGCACAGCAGTCACTGATGATAACTCCCATGTGGCTTCGAGCTCCCACCCAGCTAATTAGGATGATGTATTCATCATACATTTGCATCTTTAGCATGGGACACAGCCTCCTCTGTGCGTGGGCCCAGCTGGCTCTCTGCTCAGACTCATAAACTTGTAACTGACTCAGTAGCTGAGGACATAGGAGCTGTGCTATGAAATAAAAAGCATGAGAAGGAATCTTGTCCATGATCCCTCCCGGTCCAAGACATGAGACTCTGTGTGACTTCTATATCTTGGCATGTTCATCTCAGAACCCAAGTGTCACATGATGAGAAACTGTGTGTAGGTACTTCAGGGTGATAGCACCAGCTGCCAGCCATCTCATGCAAAGAGAGAGCATCTTGGACAACTAGCCAATGAAGCCTTCAGAAGACTCCAGACCCAGCCACCTCCTGGCACAACCACACAAAGACCCTTCCAGCTAAGTTCAGCCAACCCATGGAACTGTACAGGGTATTTGACACTGCTAGAAACTCTCACAAAGATACCACTTACAGGTGAGCAGCTGCCTGGAACTGTGGTGTGACTAAAAGCCTTGAGGCAATTAGAGGCAGAGTCAGGTGCCTGTCACCTTATCCCACCACCAAAGAAGCAAGCTCTTCAGAGCAGAACAGGAGAAGAAAAGATGAATTTTGTAGACAACATCCCAAATTAATCCCATTTATGAAGAAACTGTTCTCTGATTTTTTTCAGTCCTCCAAACAGTGTATTGTGGATTATAGAGTTAACTGTCCTTATTTCAGCCCTGGCTTGATTCTCCTCTCTTTTCTCCTCTCTTCTCTCTCTCTCTCCCTTCTCTCTCTCTCTCTCTCTCTCTCTCTCTCTCTCTCTCTCTCTCTCACACACACACACACACACACACATACACACACCTTGAGATAATTAGCAACAAACTTACCTAGCCACAATTTTTAGGGAGACAATGGCCTCCCTAAAGAGAAGTTCTCTATGGGAAGCCCCCAAAGAAGGCCAAGGACAAACTAAGCCTCCAGAGAAATACTCGTATTTTCTGAATTATCCATGAAAATAGCATATACCTGTGGGGGCAGGATAAGCTAAAGAGTGACAGAGCCTTCCACTGCACCCAACAGTGCTGAGAAAACCTTGATCAGAAGTGAGCTCAGACCCAAGGAAAAAGCAGATGCCCTTTTCCAATTGAATACAGGGAGTTCAGCTGAACCACACACTCAAAGGGAAAGTTCTAGATTTGTCAGGTTTTTCTAGGCCCTTAAAAGTACCATGAATTTTTCAGGGCCTGACCTGCTCAGTAGATAGCAATGGGGAATTTAGGAAAACTGCGTGTTGAGCTGGAGGCCAAGCTGGTCTTGGATTTCACCTTGAGCTGATGCAAAAGGCATCAGCTAACATTTTAATCTGGTTTTTACCTGGGCCCCAGGTCCCCTCTGTGTCATGGAGTGCTGCAGAAGTCGCCATCTTCTCGACATGTCCCAGGAACTCTACTTGGTTTGGGTCCTCCCAGTGACCCTCAGAGGGAATTAATAGTTCTTTTCGGGTGAAATCCAGAGCCCTGGTTCCCTGGAAGCACCCATGACCCATACATTCGGATAGTCAGAAGAGTGGTTCTGCTGATCACAGCTGGGATCATTGGCCATCTACTGGTCCAGGCTGGCCTCAGCTGCCCCACATGGCTCATCCTCCATCAGGCCAGCCCAAGTGTGTACTCGTGAAAGGTGCATGAGAGAAAGCAAGCACACTGATTTCACACATGTCTTTGTTGTTGTGGTTCAAGCTCTTGCTTACAAAGTCAAAGCCAGAGGATATTGAATGCCAAGGGTGACAAGGTGTGACAGGGCCAGGTGGTGATTGACCACCTACTTTGCACATGCAAGGCCTGGATTCGATCCCCAGCACTGACATGCATATATTGAGACCATTTTTGCTAACTGCTGCTTGACCTAGACAATTCCAGTCACCTCCTAGAACCACTGCTCCTGCATCCTCTTATCCATGACTGTATCTACCCTGGAAGGTGGCTGAGCTGATTGCTAAGTGTGCTTTCTGCAAGTATACTTTACAAGCCCAGGGTGTCTCCTCACACTAGCTGAAGAAACGCACGGTGAGTTTCAGAGTCCTGAAAATTTCATACAAGCCCTCGGAGGTGAACCAGCCCAGTCACTGACACAATAAACAAGAATTGTAGAAAGAGAATAAATGAAGGCCGAAAACAATGAGTCCATGATGTAATTAGACTGTGAACGAAGGTCTGGAGGGGAGTGAGTCAGCCTCACAGTAAGCCATGAATCAGGGAGTGTCACCTTGTAGAATTCCTATTTCCGGAAGCTTGCTGTCCCAGTTAAAAGAGCACCTTAAGCTTGATGCTCCGCATCTGGAAGGCACCACTCCCGTTATTCCAGTGCCTCTTCCGTGGCTGCCACAGGCCATGGGAGCATCACTGGGAATAAGTGGAAGACAGTCTGCACTGAAGTCTCTCAAGGGAGAAATGGATAGATAAAGCATTGCTCAAAAGTGCTCAAGGGGATTTTAGTTTCAAGGAGTGAATTTGAACTATTATTTCTAAGATACAAGATAACTGAAAATATAACCACCATAAACACACATAGACCAAGAGTCAGATATTCAACCCACATGTTCTGTGTGAATTTAGATAAGGGTGTGCATATACACATGCATGTGGAAGAGAGCAGCCTCAGGGTGCTCTTAGGTCATTGCTCAGGTACCATCCAGGTTTTTAAGATTTATTCCTGCTGCCCATGAAAGCCAGAAGAAGACATCAAATGCCCTGGAACTGAAGTTACAATTGCGAGCTGCCATGTGGGTGCTGGGAACCAAACCTGTGGCCTTTGCAAAAGCAGCAAGTGCTCTTAACTACTGAGCATCTCTACAACCATCTACTTTTAATTAAGAAAGAAAGGAAGAAAAGAAAGCCTGGAGCTCATTAAGATAGGCTGGCTGGATACAGGACCCCCAAGATACCTATTGCATTTACCTGGCACTGGAATCCCAAGTATATGCCCTTATACTTGGCTAGTTTGTTTTATTTTTAGATTCCATGAATTGAACTCAAGTCATAATGCTGGCAATTTAAGGGAGAGACAGCTCAGAGTCAGTACAGTATATACCCAGACACCAAATTCTTAGCACAAGGGAGATTTATTACCCTGGAAAGTCAAGTGGGATGGGGTGGGGGCTGCCTCTGGATGGGGCAGAGACAGACTAGCAGCGGGAGCAGCAGCAGCAGCAGGTGGTTCTTGCAGGAGTGAGGAGTTTTCAGGAAACAAAGCAAGTGTGCACTAGGGTGAACTAAGTCCTGATTGCACAGGTTAGCCAAATAATGATTCTGGTTGCTGGACCTTGGTGTTTTGTCTCAGGAATGAATGAGTGACCAAATAAGGAAATGGACCTTGCGGAATAGTTTTAGGAATGTAATCTAATGGTTTTTAGCAAGGGGAAGAAAAGGGTAAAGGGCAAAACCTGTTGGTGCCATGTTTGCCATGCCCGAGCCTGTTAGAGAGCCCTTCAGGCGGGGTAAGCACTATACAGACTGAGAATTCAGGTAAGTTTATGAACTAAAACCAAGAATGCCTTAAAATGTAAGCTCATTAGAATAGAGCAGATTCCAAGTGAGAGTCACAAACCTAAAAGATGGATGCCTGAAAGATTCAGGGACTTCCATACAGGCTAGGAGGGAAATTAACCCACCCTGAACAGAGGCAGGGCAGCGTACCTGAAGTCATGGGAAAAGAACATAAGTAGGAGACAAGAACTAATTAATATCAGGAGGTACCAGAGACTCGGACACGGGTCAGGCAGGACCTCCTCATGCCCAGGTCCTATCCCTGGCTTTATTGAAGTATCAATAAGCTATGCTATACAATGTAACATGATGCTATGTGTACATACTATGATACATTTGCCAGACTCAACAGAGTTATAATCCAGCGCTAAAGCTACAAAACAATCCCACACCAGTTAAGAATTATGGATAATATAAAGGGTTATTTATTTGAAGGGAAAACTTACAGATCACCATCCCAAACAACAGTCCTCTCATCGCAAACAGGAAACAGAGAGTCTAGCAGCCAGAATGGGAGCCAGAAGCAAGAGAGAGAGCACACGGTTCCCTGCTGCTTTTTAAAGTATAAGAGACTACGCCCCAGTGGGCTGGCATCTTAAAGGCTATTGGCTGAAGGAGCAGAATGTGCTCCTGCAGCACCTCCCCTTTTTGTTTAAATAAAAGAGTTCCAAACCCAATACAAAACTATATACACTAGAAACAGATATCAAATAGAATTACAATCAGCATGAACAATATTAAGCAAGGAACATATGCTAAATGTTTTAATAAACATTCTATCTTAAGGAGTCTAAGTCTTGTATAGGAAATGACTTGGCTAGATCATAAGAGTACAGTAACTACGACTATCTAATCTTCAACCCCATCAAAGGCCTGAGAAGGGAGATATTATGTAAGCAGGCAGGAAGTACAATTAAGTAGCTTCCAAAGTGAGCAATATATGATAGAGACAATTAGCTACCTGAGCAATCACCCAAAGTCTCATTTTGCAATGTTGAAGCAACCAACTTTGGCTAAGGCCTAGTGTAACTGACCATTTTCAGTGGCAGGAAAATTTTCGAAACCATTTTACCCTGTCTTGGCAAGATTTGACAGTCCTGCTTATCTGTTTCTGGATACTATGTAACTTGTCAGTGGTTGAAGCATTGTCAGTTCCTTACCCAAAGAAGAAAACAAGTTCCAAGTGGAGTGTCTTTGGTGCTCAACATTCTCTCGGGAATAGATTGGTACTGTCAGAAGCAATCATGCCTCATGTCAATAGAACCCTGAGTAATTTAAATGCCATGTTCCACAGATCCTTGAAGTGGTTGAAGAATACCTATCTAGACAGAATACAATATGTATCTAAAGAACCTAATTGATCTAACTGTATGTACAACAAACATGAACAATTATTGACCTATAATATGAAAATATACCCTAAAAGTTGTATCAATATACAAAATGTCCTAAACCGAGGTAGAAACATGCACATATACAATCTGAAAAAATAACTTTGTATATATGTACAAATAATGTTAAACAAAAGTAACATATAATTTGAACTTGTATCAATATACAAAAAGTATACCAATGTAAATTATCCATAAATAATAGCTCACAAGTATTCACTCTATTAACCACTATTACTATCCCCCTTTTTTTGAACAAAGTTTTCTCCCCAACCCTCTATCTAGTACAAGTAATAATCAACAACCCTAAACAGTGTTCCTAACCCTATGGGAAAACTTTTTTGGGATAGGGGCTATCTTCTAGAATTGCTTTCCACTGTCACGGGGGCAATGTTCTCTTAATGGGATCCTGCAAAAATTAAGTGGTGGTTAAGTTCCAAAATTACTGTCTAGCATAGTTTGTTGCAAGGAGAAAGGGCCTGCTTTTGGTCCCAGCTGCCTGGCTAGCATACACCTGAAATAATCACACAGAAATTGCATTCATTTAAACACTGCCTGGCCCATTATCTCTAGCCTCTTATTGGCTAACTCACATCTTAATTTAACCCATTTCTAATAATCTGTGTTCACCACAGAGGTCGTAGCTTACCAGGGAAAATTCAGCACGTCTGACCTGGCATCTCCATGGCAGCTCTCTGTCTCTGTTTTCTTCCTCCCAGAAATCAGTTCTGTCTTCTCCGCCTACCTAAGTTCTGCTCTATCAAAAAGCCAAGGCAGTTTCTTTATTAACCAATGAAAGCAACACATAGAAGGACTTCCTACACCAATAGTTGCAAACAATTTCCAATCAGTCAATGGGTTTTTTTTTTCAAAGTCCTCATTTGAAGCTCTGGCCAGAATATGAAAAGGTACACAATTTCAGCATCTGGTACCCAAAACAATCTTATAGTAGCGCTGTCTACATCATAATGTCATCTCAACTAGTTGGAATGGTTGCTGTGGGGCCCCATCTTCTTCCTGGAAACTTCAAAGATTACTGCAGGAAAAGTATCTGTAGGAAAATCTATTGTTCATCATGGAAAACTTAAATATCATTCATATAAACATATACAATGAAGAATATGATAGAGACAAAATAGGCATGGGGAAAGTAAATTTTTTCTTAAAGTCTTCCTTCTGGTCCCATACCAGATGACTCCCAATAAGAGACAGAAACTCTGAATGTTCCTTTTAACAACAAGCTTGGATTTAGAGAGGTACAGAGCCACTGTCCAACTCCAAAACTAGCTAAATATATTAATATAGATAGATAGGTGTATGTGCATGTGTGTGTATATATGTATATATAAATTTAAGTATAACCAGTACCTTTATACATAATCCCTATTCCATCTTCTAGATGATCCTTAGTGGATAGTTGTTTTTCTTCCTGTCAGCATTCAAACATCCAGGGTCTCTTGAATTTTTGATGACACATAATTTTCCTGCAAAGATAAGAACAGAACCCTGCCCCAACCGTATATGGCTTTCCTTACCCAGCCTGTATGGTCGTCACTGTTGTGGATGTCATTTCACAGTTTCAATAGGTTTCTCCTTTTCAAAATGAATCTTTATTAATTTTGATGATACCCATAATTTTTCTTCTCCTGTGGAAATGAGCAAAACCCCTTTCCCAATGTAGCATATCTCCTGGTTTCCATTATGAGGTCAGCACATCCTTGAAATAAACCAGTTGATTTAATTCAGAAGACTTTTCTATTATCCAATGTCTCTTTGCTGCTGTTGTTACTTTCTTATTAGTGTTAAGAAAATTCAAGGTTAATAAAGCATTATGTAATCTATTTCTGGGGGTATTTTCCATCCCTTTCTGTTTGTTCAGCATATCCTGTATAGTACGATTTGACCTTTCTATAACTGCCTGACCTGTAGGACTATTTGGTATGTCTGTAATGTGCTTTATATTATAATAAACAAAAAACATTTCATTTTCTTAGACATATATGCTGGACCATTGTCTTTATTTGTGCAGGAATGCCCATGATGGCCATAACGTCTAATAAATGTATGATTACTGAATCAGCCTTTTCTGAACTCAAGGCAGTTGCCCATTGAAAACCTGAATACATGTCTATGGTGTGGTATACATATTTTAATTTACCAAATTCCGTAAAGTGGAACACATCCATCTGCCAAATTTCATTCCTTTGAGTACCCTTAGGGTTACTACCTGCAGGCAATGGTGTTTGGTTACAGAAAGAGCAAGTAGGACATCTCTTTATAATCTCCTTAGCATGTTGCCATGTAATAGAAAACTCTTTTTTTAAACCTTTGTTATTGACATGATTTTTTTTACGAAATTCAGAGGCCAGCTACAAACTTCCTCAATAATTGATCAATTTCCACATTACCTTTTGCTAGAGGATGTGGCAGACCCATATGGGATCAGATGTGTGTTATGTACATCGGACAAAGCCTATTTCTGATCATGTCTTGCACCTGGATGAATAATGAAGTCAGTTCTGAATCATCTGATATAAATTCAGTGGTTACAATATGCAAGACAACTCTTTCTGCATATTGTGAATCACTAACTATATTGAGAGGTTCTTTAAAATCCCTTAGTACCATAAGAATAGCATATAATTCTGCCTTCTGGACAGAATTATAAGGGCTTTGTTCCACCTTACTTAATTCTTCTGATTTGTAGCCTGCCTTCCTGTTTTATTTGCATCAGTATAAAATGTACGGGCTCCTGCTATTGGTGCATCATCACATACAATTCGGGGAAAAATCCAAGATGTTCTCTTTATAAGATTAAGTCTATCACTTTTGGAATAATTGCTATTAATTTCTCCAAAAAAAATTAGCACAAGCCCTTTGCCAGAATTCATTGTCTTCCCATAACTTTTTAATTTTATCAGTAGTGAAAAGCACTATCATCTCTGTTGGGTATAGACCTGTTAGTTAACGAAGTCTCAATTTTCCCTGTATAATTAATTCAGAGACTTTTTCCACATAAGTTTTTAATTTTTTACTTGGTTTATGTGGTAAAAAGATCCGTTCTAAGATAATATCATCCCTCTGCATTAAAATTCCTGTAGGAGAAATTCTGGAAGGCAATATGACTAGAATACAATTCAGATTTGGATTCACCCTATCCACATGTGCCTCCTGTAATTTCTCTTCAACAATCGCCAATTTCTTTTCCGCTTCAGCTTTTAATTCTCTGGGACTATTCAAGTCTTTATCACCATCTAAGGTTTTGTTTAAATAAATTAAAAGAGCTTTTCATGGCGGCGGGTCTTTGGTGAGTGCCACAGCTTCAGATCCACCAGCTCAACTGAGGGTAAGATCAACTCTAGCCCCCAGCCTCTCTGCTCAATTAGGAGACATCCTCTCCCCTTTCCCCAGCTTTTCTGTGTCCCACATCCCAGAGGGTCCCTGGGCAAGGCTCACCTTTGACGGGACCCCGGTTCCCCGCGGGAATTGGCCTGCAGCAGGGCTGGGACATTGGCCCTGGCTTTTCGGTCCCCCACACCCCAGAGTGTCCCTGGGCAAGGCTCCCTTTGACTGAGGCCCAGGTTTCTCCTGGGAATTGGCCTGCGGCAGGTCTGGAACCTTGGACAAGGGAGGGTCCAGCATAAACCTGCAGGGCTCCAGCAGAGAAGTCC
>JAQHUG010000045.1:8145842-8174652 GCA_028555095.1 Dicrostonyx torquatus
GAAGTGTTCCCTTTTCCCCACACCCTCTCCAGCATAAGTTGTCATGAGTGTTTTTGCTCTTGGCCATTCTTACAGGTGTAAGATGGAATCTCAGAGTTGTTTTGATTTGCATTTCTCTAATGACTAAGGATGTTGAGCATTTCCTTACGTGTCTTTCAGCCATTTTAGATTCCTCTGTTGAGAGTTCTCTGTTTAGGTCTGTACTCCATTTTTTTATTGGGTTATGTGATCTTTTGGCGTCCAATTTCTTGAATTCTTTGTATATTTTGGAGATCAGCCCTCTGTCTGATGTGGGGTTAGTGAAGATCTTTTCCCATTCTGTATGAAGCCTTTTATCTTAAAGGAGAGCTAACATCTCAGAGAGCCCAGGTGCTGTGGAGCAATTCCCGCCAAGACTGAAGCCTTGTATCTTGGATGGAATCTTACTAAGACGTGGAATGTTTACTAGGAGGGGTGAAACAACAAGGGGTGGGGAGTAAAACATTCTATCCTGCAGGGAAGCCCATTAAGCAAAGAAAATGAACAACTCAAAGACTTCAAGAAGTCCCTGAAACTGATCAAATCCACTAGGCCCTCCCCTCCCCTAGTAGATTTAAACTTAACTGTTAAAAGACACTCTTAGACGTTATACCACATGTACACACACACACACACACACACACACACACCAAACAAAAACAGTTATGGGGAAGATGGATATTTTTAGCACTGAATTTGTATTTATAGTGCACAGTCCCTGGCCCCACTATCTCAGAGCCTATGGTGAGGCAGAGTATTGTGTGGTGGGAGCTTGTGAAGAAGGTGTTCACTCATGGCAGACAAAGAGGCGAGAGAAACAGAGAAGAACCAGGAGCCAGATTCAGTCTCCAAGTATGTTACACGACATAGCAGCTTTGGAGGCCATGAAATCTGGCCCTACCTCCTGTTTCCTAGATGACGCTGGGAAGGTGAATATCAGTCCTCCCACACCTTAGGATTTAAATTGCAGCATTGAAAGGTGGAAGTGAGCCATAGAAATGGTTCCGTAGGTAAAAGATCTGAGTTTAATTCCTAGGTCCAGCATCGTGGAAGGAAGAACTGTCTTCTAACTCACCATTTCCATGGCACATGTGTCCACACACACAAATAACTGCAATTTAAAAAAAAAATTCAGTGGATGTGTTTGGGCTTTGGGGGGACCTTTAAGATAAAGCTACTTTTGCCTGTTCAAGAGATTATAAATTCTACCTTTATCCCTGAGTAGAGGCCTGATAGGCTGGTGTCACATGGCTTTAATCCCAGCTCTCGAGAGGCAGAGGACAGCCTGGTCTACAGAGTTAGTTCCAGGACAGCCAGGGCTACACAGACAAATCCTGTGGGGGGGGGATTTAAGTTAATACCGCTGTGCCTGTCAATCATATGAGCAGGGATCCTTCCCTCAACCCCAATCCCAGGAAAGCCGGTTCACTTGAAGCTGCCATGCGATGGGAAGAACAATCTCCTTACTGTGACCAGCTCTCCACTCCAGTCTGGGTAGAGGCTCGCACAGCTTCCGCAGTGCAGCGCCGCAGAGCCTGCCCGCTTTTCTGAGTTACCCGGAAGAGTCTGGCTTTCCTTTTTTCTTTTGGATGCTGGCAAAAGCCTGGGTGTGCTTTCCTGATACTCGGGGCTTTCTCCGTCGTTCTCAGAAGCTCCCCCCATCCCCATTTCTGTCATGTGGCTACATGCTGATACCCCCACCACCCCTCCCCACAGCTTAACCCAAACAATATGGCTGTCTCTCCTCCTCTTCCCTACCTTCTCCTAGCAGTGGCCGAAAACGCAAAAATGTTTCCTGCCCGGCTGTTTTTCTCTCAACAAACTGTCATTATTTCTTAATAAAATTGTCCTTTGGGCTTCCTTGCAAGTCTGTTCTAAATTCTTTTGTTAATGAGACTAAGATTTCAAAAGGGAACCTCAATTTCTCTGGGAATATGGGCATGCCCTAGTGACTTACCTCCTCCAGCTGAGTTTCCAGAACCTCCCAAGACTGACCACCAGCTGAGACCAGGAGCCTGTAGGAAGACAATCTAGCTTCAAACCATAACACCGTCCCTGGTAAATATTAGCTTCAAACCGCAGATTACAATATTGCATGCACTCTTCTCTGCAGGTAACACTGCAGATGTCTCTACATGGTGGTATAGCCTCACCAGTTCTTTGAAACTAGGATGGTTTTTACTGTGATGATAAAGATGAATAGTCTCTCAATATCACAAACATGGCTTCCTAATTTTAATACTTTACAATCCTAAGTATTTTGTGTTATTGTTTTAAAATCTTTTCTGTTTGTTTGTTTATCTGTTTTGGGTTTTGTTTTGTTTTAAGGAGAGTGTCTTTCAGCTTTATCAGACCACTGAATACGTTCATGGCTCAAAAATAGTTAAGACCCCTTCCCACCTTGAGGAATAGTCAGGCTGTTAGGACACCCTAGCCACAGATGGGAGAGGAGAGGAATGGCATGTGCACCCTGACCTGCCCTTGAGAGAGTCTTCTCAGTGGGACCCAGTTAGTATATGAGACATCAGGGAAGCACAGGAGGGGCTGTGCCCTAGACGAATTCTAGAAGAATTTCTGTTCTCCAGGCTCTCACCCCACTTCTCCCTGCTGGGTGGATCCAGAACACTAAATGGAGGGCTGAACCTGAAAACTCTATGAGACAGATGGATATGTCCTCTAGAGGAGACCATCCAGGCTGTTACGGCTGTACTTTGGAGGCCAAACAATGTTCTGCTCCATGTTAGGTTCTCAGCAAGTATCTAACTGGTTTACTCAAAGTCTATTTGTTGTTGTTATTTTTGCTTTATTTTTGTTTTTGTAAGGCAGGATCTGATGTAACCCAAACTGGTGTAGGAGGGTTCTTCTGTATTTGGGTTGCTTTCATTGGTTGAATAAAGAAAACTGCCTTGGCTTTTTGATTAGGCAGCCCTTAGGTGGGCGGAGTAGACAGAACAGAGTTCAGGGAAGAAAGGAAGTGTGTCAGACGCCATGATGCTCCTACCCGAGATAGACGTACATTAGAATTGTCCGATAAGCCACCACCTCATGGTGACACACAGATTTCTAGAAATGGGTTAGTTTAAGATGTAAGAGTTAGCCAAACAAATGCAAGAGATAATGGGCCAGGCAGTAATTTAAATTAATATAATTTTCATGTGGTTATTTCAAATGTAAGCTAACCGTGCAGCCACGGCCGGGAGCCAGACGCTGGGAACAAACAGCCGTGCTCCTCTCAGGAGCTGCGGTGAGACACAGCCCTCTCCTCCTCAATACAACAGTTTGGCGCTCCAACACAGCCAGTTAAATCCACTTTAAAAAAAAAAACTGAGAGGGCTTAAAAAGTAGAGAGAGAGTTTAAAACAGCTTTTGCTGTTTGCTGAGGCCTGCTGGAGAGAAATTTCCTGTTTCAGCCATAGCAGAAAAAAAGTTGAGCCACTTTAAAATAAGGCTTCCTGGATCCTGCTGCCGCTGCAAACTTCAGCTATAGAGCATTCATGGGCTCCGATGTTTGTGTGTCCACAGGCACCGGGATCAGATCGGCTAGAAACTGGCAGTTTTGAAATACCAATTTACAGTCTGTGCCGCCACCGTGACCTCTGGCTCCAGCAGAAGACAGAGCATTTCAATGGGTTTTTCTGAGTAAAGTGCTAAGATTTGCTTGCTTGATGACAATGTGGACTCTCTGTGTCCCTGGAACATTGCATGCAGCTCAGAGGCACAACTGGCTCTGAGGCAAGAATGGCTCAGTTTGGCTCCACCATGCTGAACTGTGCTGATCTCAGGCAAGAACTGCCTTAATTATCATAACAACAGCGCACTTAAGGTTTAGACTGGGCAGGAAACAGGCTGTACCGTATTTCTCCTACGTAACACAACTTAAGTTTTTAAGATGTACTTAACATTTTGAAAAATGCTCCTGGATAGTAAAAAATGCAGATTCAGACATAAAAGACCTATAAATAGGTCACATTGTTGGATGGGTGTACATAGGCTTGGTAAAAAAAAAAATAGAGAGAGAGTAATAAAATAAACAATGCCTTAAAAAAAAGGTAAAGTCTTTAAAGAGAGAGGCAGACTACAGATAATTATAGATTAAAAAATAAATAAGCCGGGTGGTGGTGCATTTAATCCCAGCACTCGGGAGGCAGAGGCAGGTGGATCTCTGTGAGTTCGAGGCCAGCCTGGTCTACAAGAGCTAGTTCCAGGACAGGCTCCAAAGCCACAGAGAAACCTTGTCTCAAAAAAAATTAATAATAATAAATAAATAAATAAATAAATAAAATAAGCCACATAAACATGGAAAATTCACAGAATGTCTGGATTATGTATTTTATTGTGTTTTCTTTAAATTTTTTGACTGTGAAGGAGCTAAATACAGAGAGACATCTCATTATATGGGCTGCCAAGCTAAACCAGCATGGATATTATAAAGGTGTTATTGCTTCACAATTTGGGTCTAAGGATATGATGCTTTTGGAAAGAGGTTCTTCTTTTGTTTTCATAGAGGATGAGAACCTATAGACTTCTCCTATACCAATCTGGTATGATAGACCACGCCCTCCTGAAAGGTCATCATGAACAACTTCAGAAAATTACTTTACTCAACAGATAATTGAGATGTACCTGCCACACAGGTTATACCATGAAAGACCTAATTAACAGCATCCCCATATAGCAGGAAGCAGTTTGGAGAGAAATAACTATGTCCATATTCCCAAATATTGTTTATAAATGCTTTTTTTACATTTAAAGTGGGAGATGATATGGATATGAATAATTTGCATTGGTATAAATTTTGATTTATTGATATAAGTTTAAGGTAAATCTTGTTATGTATATTTCTGATCTTGATTAAGGTATTGTGATTGTGTAGTTCATTAAAAATATAACGTATAACTAGGTAATATAGATTGTTAATAGATAATCATCTACAATAGTAAAGTGTGTAGTCATGTTAAATTTTCTAGATATATAGAGATATATTTCAATTACATAGACATTCTTCAAATCTTTCAAAGACGACAGAATATGGCATTTAAATGTTTTAATAACTTAGGGCTTTTCATGACAATGAGACACGTCTGTTCCTGGCAGCACCAGCTACTTCCTGAGGAATATGGGCATCGAAGAGGCTCCTTATGGAGTTTGCTAGCCATTTGGGCAAGAAACTGCTCATGCCTGGACTGCTTAAATGGACACAAAGAACCCGCAGAAAGAGGACTGCTGAACTTGCCTAAAGGTGAGATGATCCTTTAGGGTTCCTGATTCATAAAAGAGTCTGAGAGACATTCTGTAGGACACAAAAGAAAGTGACTGAACTGTCTTTGAATTTTCCTGATTCATGGAAATGTCTGCTGGATGCTATGGGCCTGTAGGCTGAAGATGGATGCCCCAACGGTACAAAGGAACTTTGGGTGACTGTACAGGCAGCGAGATGTCTCTGTCATTTTTAGAGTTTTGGAAGTTGCTTAATTCTTGTTTACTTAGGTAATATTATATCCTTCTGGAGTCTTTGATGGAATTGAAGAATGGATAGTTATAGTTTTCCTTAGTTATGATAAAAGATAAAATAGATATAAATATTGTAACTGTAATTCTTACTTGATAACTGTTTTGTTATATGTAATTTTACTATGTTAAATTGAAAGCCTTTCTTTTTTGTTTAAACAGAAAAAGGGGAAATGGTGTAGGAGGGTTCTTCTGTATTTTGGGTTACTCTCATTGGTTGAATAAAGGACTGCCTGGCCTGTAGGATAGGACACAGCCCTTAGGTGGGCGGAGTAGACAGAATGGAAGGCGGTGAGAGAGAAGGAAGTGTGAGAGACACCAAGATGCTCCAGCCCAAGATGGATGCAGGTTAGAATCTTCTGATAAGTCACCATCTCGTGGTGACAGACAGACTTTCAGAGTGGGTTGAAATCAGATGTAAGAATTAGCCAATAGAGGATAGAACTAATGGCCAGGCAGTATGTTAAATGAATCCAGTTTGTATGTAATCATTTTGGGTATAAGCTGGCCATGCGGCCGCAGCCGGGAGCCAGGCACTGGGAACAAATGGCCGCGCTCCTCTCAGGTGCTGGGAACACAGCTCTGTGCCACCTACAACACCAAACTGACTTCAAACTTCCTAAGTAGCTACATCAACCTTGAACTTCTGACCATCCTACCTCCGCTCCTTGTTGCAGGACTCTCTCTGAAATAAGCTTTTGTGGTCAGGTTGTTAAAGGCAACAACCCCTTGTTTCAGCTGTTTCTCCAGGTCTTTCTGTTCCAGGTACAAATGACATTATGTTTGGAAATGAGCGGTCCAAGCAGTGCTTGTTCTAAGTAAATCAATAAATCAGTATCTCATAAATGGTGTTTGCTACCTTGTCTACTTCACTCCCAAGTGCTGGGACTATAGCCATGCCCTATGCACTGACCTCTGGTTAATGCTAAAATGCTCTTCTAGAAAAGTGTGCCAGTGACAATGGATCCTCCCAAACATTCTAAGAACAACAGGGGAGTGACCACATGCCCGGGGACAACGGAGGCCACACTGATGAGATCAGAGGGTGTGGCGTGGTTCTAATAAAACTGAAGTGTGGTGGGGAGATGGGAATGGAGGAGCAGGGAAGTCCAGCATGTTGGTTCCACTGTCAAAATGAAGAGTGAGAAGACAGTCCAGAAGACAGGTGGCTTGGCTGTCTTAGAGGTGGTAAAGTCAAGACATCTCAGAGAACACAGCCTGTCTCATCCTCTGGAGACTCAAGAGAACTCCAAGAGGATAGAGAGATGGAATTTAGAGATGGAACACAGAGAGAGAGTGTAATCCACACAAGTATTGGTCATACAGGGCCACAGAAAGTCATTCAAGATCACAGAAGAAGGAGCAGAGAGATGGGGAGATGGCTCCGCTGGTAAAGGCACTTGCTGCCAAGCCCAAACCTGAATTTGATTCCCAAGACTCATGGTAGAAGGAGAGAACTGACGCTTGCAAGTTGTCCTCTGACCTCACACACTCCATATCATTTGTGTGCCCATACTTATACATACATACACAATATATAGATAAATAAATGTAGAAAATATTTTTTAAAAACAAAGGCAAGAGTAAAAGAAGAGAATAAATGAGATCAGGAAGGAAATTTGTTTTGTTGTTTTGTATATATGTGTGTGTATCTTTATGTGTCTGTGTGTATCTGTGTGAATCCATAGATCTGTAGATACTCACACAACACAAGTATTTGCATGTGTGTAGAGGCCAAAAGTCAACCATAAGTGTCATTTGTTCCTCGGGAGCTGTGCACCTTATTCTTCGAGACAGGGTCTCTCACTGTCCTGAGCCCTCTCAGTTAGTCTAGGCTGCCTGTCCATTGAGCCCCAGGGTCTTCCTGTCTCTGCCTCCTCAGCAGTGGGGTCCCAAGTACATACCACCAGGCCAGCCTTTTTTTCTGCATGAGCTGGGGATTAAACGCTGGTCCTCATGCTTGCAAGGTAAGCTTTTCACCCACTAAGCCATCTCCCAGGCAGCAGGGTTTTTGTTTGTTTGTTTTTTGTTTTTGTTTTGTTTTGTTTTAGTAACAATGAAATAGGGCTCCTTTATGACCCGAAGCCAAGGCAGGAGGACATTGCAAAGAGGCTTAAATCTGGCTTGAAGAAGGAAATACCACCAGGCCCCTAGCTGATGCCCCTGGGGGCTGGTGAATTCTAAGCAAGCAGTTCCCATAGAGGAGTGTGGACAGAGGCCAGATGACGCCTGCTGGGTAAGTGAGTGGGTGAAGCATCCAGGAGGCAGGGAAGGCTGGGGCAGAGGGAGGCAGGAAGAGGCAGATTCGCAGGGCAACAGCATCCAATTCAATGTTTTCTTTCCAAGACCATCCAGTTTTGAATTAAAGAGAGAAGGAAACTGCAAATCTGGAGTATTTAAAGGTCGTGTGAAAATCCCGGAGCCCTCAAGTTCAACTGTTCCCACCTAAATAACATTTGTGTGGAAACCAGGCAAGGCACTAAACCCCTCTCCGCAGACCCCAAAGTGCAGCTGCTCACAAGACCCTTGAAAATGTGTGGATGAGGCATTCCCTGGGAATGCCTAGCCAGCTGGGGAAGCAGGTAGCTGACTTCAGGTCCTCACCTCTTCCTTCTCTCCAGATCCACAGCCCCAGCCTCATGCCCAGCAATGTGACACACCACCTGCTGCAGCTCTCCCCCACCCACCCTGCCATCCCTCCCACCGCCATCTCCAGTGGGTCACAAAGATCTCTCCCTCCAAACTTTCTTCTCCCAACTCATCACTTAACACCAGCCCCCAGCTTCAGCAGGCATCCCCTCAGAAGCCAACTAGGGAAGCAGGTAGCCTAACTGTAGAGCTCCACCTCCCTCTCCTTTCCTCAAAATCCAGTCCCCCAGCTCTGCAGACCATCTGCTATGGCCTACCCTTCCTGTCTGCCCCCATTTCCAATGGGTCACACAGATCCTTCCCTCCAGCCTTCCTTCTCTGTTATATATATATAACACCTTGTTACTTAACTTCTCTAGGATCATGGACTATAGGCCTTGAAAGGACAATATTCACCTACATATGGAAGCAAACAAGAGAGAGAAAGAAGGAAAGGAAGGAAGGGAGAAAGGGAGGGAGGAAGGGAGAAAGGGAGGGAGGGAAGAGAGAGACAAAGAAAACCCAGGACATAGGTGTCCCAGGACAATCCTGAACTATAAAGAACTGCTGGAGGTCTGACCATCCCAGCCTCACGTTGTCCTGCAGAGATGTAGCAATAAAAACAGCATGGCACTGGCACAGGATCAGAAATGTCAATCAATGAAATCAAACTGAAGCCCCAGGTATAAATCCACACACCTTTGGATACCTGTTTTTTTTGTTTTGTTTTGTTTTGTTTTGTTTTTATAAAGAAGCCAGAAATACACACTGGACAAAAAAAGCATTTTCTACAAATGGTGCTGGTCAAACTGGATGGCTGTGTGTAGAAGAATATTATCTTTATCACCTTGCACAAAACTCAACTCCAAACGGATCAAAGACTTCAGCATAAAAACAGATACACTGGACCTGATAGAAGAGAAAGTGGGTAATAGACCTGAGCTCATTGGCATAGGAAAAGACTTTCTAAGCAGAACACCATTAGCACAGGCACTAAGATTATGAAGTAATAAATTGGACCTCATGAAGTTAAAAAGCTTCATACACAAAGGACATCATCATTAGGGCAAAGCACAACCTAAAGAATAGGAAAAGATTTTTACCAACTACACAGCCAATAGAAGGCTAATATCCAAAACATAAAATCTCAAAAAGTTCTATATCAAGAAAACAACCCAGTTAAAAGTGAGGTATAAATATAAACAGGAAACCACAGAGATTGGGTGGACAAGGGGTGGGGCTGGAGGACACAGATGGATCTCCCCAGGAAAGGGAAATAGACTAGATAGTTATGAATGGTAGGGGGATTGGAGTGAGAAGATCAAGAGGAGGGAAAGGGGGACAAGGGAGGGGATGCGGGGAAAGGCAGGTTAAATTAAGGGTCAATTGAGGGGTAGTCTGAAAACCTAATACAGCAGAAGCTTTGTAAAATATTTGTATGTCTGAAGATGATCTAAATTAAATCTCCAAATAACACCCCCAACTGGCCATCTTTTATTACCAAATGAATCTTCCAGTACCATGATTGGGTTACATCTAAGTGAGTTTTTGGCAAAAGAGGTCCTATGGTAGCCTCCAAACAACCCAGGCTGTTGCCAAAACTATAGGTTTTCTCCACAAATTGACAGTGAGACCCCATTATTAAAGACAACACCTTCACAACTCATTGAACATGGAGAAGACAGGCTGGTACCTACATATAGCTTTCACCTCATGTGTGAGCATCTTTGGTAAAAGAAGGCACTCTGCATGCCACTGAAGGAAAAACCAAACCAGTCAAAAAAAAAAACTTTGATCTACAATAGTGCCTGCAAGATATGCTGGTGCAGTGGCGGCACAGTGCTCTGGGAGCAACCAGGTACTATCTGATTTGACTTAAAGCCCACTCCTCAAGATGGAGCCCATACTTGAGACTAGATAGCACAGGGACCCATGGTAAAACCAAATACGACTGTTCTTAAAAAAAAAAAAAAAGCAATGAAATGACTCCTAATGACATTCTGCTATACTCATAGATCAGTGTCTTGCTCAGCCATCATCAGAGAAACTCCTCTTGCAGCAGATGGGAATAAATAGACCCACAGCGAGACATTATGCAGTGAGTGAGAGACCTTGAACACTCAGTCTTAATGGGATGTTCCCTTCAAATCTCTCCCCTCTGAGCTCAGGGAATCCTGAAGAAGAGGTTGAAAGAGTCCTCTGTGTGAATATTATGACTTCCAGTTTAGTGTTTTTATGAATTCCTGAGTGTGAGATCAATTAGGTCTCTATATCTTTATCTGTTTCTTGTACCTTTCCTTGGGCTTGATTCTTTGTTTGTCCTATTCTGATGTGTTAGTTCTTATTTTATCTTTTATATTTTATTTTGTTTTATTATTATCCCATAGAAGCCTGTTTGTTTTCTAAAGAGAGACAGGAAGGGAGTGGCTTTGGATAGGAGAGGAGGTGGGGAGGAACTTGGAAAAGTAGAGGGAGGGGACACATAGTCAGGACATATTATGCGAGGGAAAAAGTATTTTCAAGGAAAAACAGATGCAGCAGACCTCATGCCCACAAACACACCAACTGCCCAGAGGCATCTCAGGACGAGACCTTGGCTTCCCAGAAGGTCCCCAGAAGGGAAGCAAAGGATAGGAAATCAGAAAGTGGAACAGAAGGAAGAGAAGCTCCTGCATCTCCTGCGGCCTAATGGAAACCTCCCTGTTTCCCCCACTGCATGCCAAGCCCACTGCTACACACTTACCATCCTGAGACCAGCATGGGCAGGCAGTGCTTTCTGCCCTCCCTTCCTCACTGCACAGGTAGGTGAGCCATCTCTAAGTCCCACCCTGTCACCACAGCCAGTGACCTCAAGCAAACCCACCAACCTTCAACTCGAAAATGTCACTACTGCCTTTCACAGCCTATGAAGGACAAATACCCTTTTGTGTTATCCTGACTTTACCAGTTTGGCCAATGTAAGAGTGGTTTGTCTTGATTTTTGAGATGGGGTTTCATGTAGCAGAGGCTAGCCTCAAACTCACTGAGTTTGAGATGCTAACCTTGAACTCTTCGTCTCTTGCCTCCACTTCCCATGTGCTAGAATTACAGGCTTGCACCACCACACCTAGCTGAGTTTTTTCTCTTTTAATACTTTTAAATGTAATCAACTCTACTCACTTACCCCACAGTCACATGAGAAGAATGTCTCTGTGTCCTTGTTGGGACGTGGCTTCAGTGGCTAACAGAGGTTTTGCTCCTAGCAGTCATTGAGAAGTACTCACAGAGGACAAAACGTGATCTCTGATTACTCCCCCCACCCCATTCATCTATTTGTGTGTAGGGGCATGCGCACCACAGTGCACATGTGAAAGTCAGTAGACAGCTCATGGGAATCGGTTCTCTCCTCTCACTATGTGGGTCCTGGGAATCGAACTCCTATAGTCAGGCACCCACTGAGTCACCTCACCGCTTTCCCAATCTACTTTTCATAAATGAGTTTTGTTTTCACCCGAGTGTTACCTGAAACCCATCTGAATAGCAGTGACAGTCATCCCTCAGTACCCTTCCCTGAGCGCCAAAGTCCTTGCCAATCCCTAATCCTAGGATCTGCCTTCTTCCAGCAACACAGTGTTGTGTTTGCATCTAGCCTTCAATGTCTCATGCTTTAAATCATTTCAAAATTACTTATCAGATGTAATACAATGTAAATGCTATTTATATTATAGTATATAATTTCCTATACTGTATTTTTTTAAAGAATAAGTTTTTTTTTTAAGCCTGCCCGTGTTCAATGCTTACACTCCTTTTCTCTCTCCAACATTTCCTACCTGCGTTTGAGAGACTGGAAGTAGCAGGCTCAAGCACCGCCTGCCCCCACCTCCCCCATTTCCTCACCTTGTGCTTCAGCTAGCATATCCCAGACTCTGAGGACTCCTGTGTTCTGAGGCCTCCCACGCCTTCCTCTTAACCTTGAGACAGGCCTCTTCTCCCATCCATTGCTCCTCTCCCCAAGGGCTCCCCCAGTTGACGGCTTCTCAGCTTTCTAAACCCTTACTGTGCCTGTGCCTTTCACTCTCATCACAACCTAAATGCGGTTTATTCCAGGGCCGTGTGCTATTCTCTTTTTGTTTGTCTTGTAAATTATTACTGTCAATTTTTTTCATCAGCTTGGGTTTGTTTGCTTTTTTTCTTTCTTTTTTTTTTTTTTTAGACAATTGACAACATCCTTCCAAGTCCTCAGTATAATTTTCCACATGACCAAACCTGTCCTGTAATTTGCCAAGCCCATTTATTTTCCTGGGAACAAATTCCCTGGCCCTTAGGGCCTCTGGCTTGCTGCTGCCCTGGGCAAGGGACCCTGCAGTTTCCCTGGTCTCCCTGAGCCATTATTTAAGGAATTCTTTGCCTTCTCTTGTCAGTCTGATCCCCTACTTCTGGCCCAACTTCTTTGTGTGTGTGTGTGTGTGTGTGTGTGTGTGTGTGTGTGTGTTCATGCATGTGCACACGCATGCACGTACTTGGAGGTGGAAGCCAGAGGACAACTTCAAGTGTCATTCTCAGGAATGCCGGCCATCTCCTCTGAGGCCTGGAGCTCATCAATCAGGCTAAGTGGGCTGGCCAGCAAGACTCAAAGACCTTCCACCTTCCCGGTGCTGGGGCTATAAGCATCAGTCATGACACCTGGCTTTTTAGGAGGTGCACAGATCCAGTCAGGTCCTCATTCTTGCTGTGCAAGCACTTCACTGAACTACATCCACAGACCCAAGTCCAGAACTGCAACTGCACCACTCCAGCTCACCTCCTAGTTCCAGGCTCAATGAATCTTATCACTGGACACAGTTTTTCTATTCTGTTTTTCATTTGTAATTTTTCTTTATTATTTCTAGGTTTTTATAATCTTTTTAAAGATTTATTTATTTATCATGTACACAGTAGTCTATCTGCATGCATGCATGCAGGCCAGAAGAGGGCACCAGATCTCATTATAAATGGTTGTGAGCCACCATGTGTTTGCTGGAAACTGAACTCAGGACCTCTGAGTTCAACAGCCAGTGCTCATAACCTCCGAACTATCTCTTCAGCCGCTTTTATAGTCATTTTAAAGGTTTTCATGCTCCATTAAAATTTGGACATAAGCAAATGACTCCTTTACCTCATCCATGTCCCATTTCATTCATCCCAGAAACCACAGAACCATTCATGACCCTACTACTGAAGTGTCACAGCACTGACCTTGGGTTCTTTTCCTTGATTGAGTTGGAAACTCAGTGAACTTGCCATCAGGAACCCCTGTCCTTTAATTCTGAAAAGTTTTCTTGCATTGCTTCTTTGACAACTTCATGTTCTCCTCTCTCTGTTTCTGGAACTTTTACTAGCTGAGCCAAAGTTCTTAAATAGATACCTTGATTTCATATGTTGTTGAAAAAATTAAAAATGCTGCAGGATCCCCGGCAGCAGTAGGCAGCAGAAACGCTGTAGGTCCCCAAGCAGTGGTAGCAGGCCATGTGGCGGCAGGCAGCAGGCCCTGAGAGCAGCCAGTCCCAGGCAGAGATGGCTGCCAGTCCCCGAGCGGTGGCTGGTCCCAGGCAGGGAGACACGTGACGGGCAGGCAGGAGTCAGAGACATGGATAGGCACGCCATGTAGAGTAAAGTTGAACATTTATTAGGGTTATGGAGGGGAAAGGGGGAAGGGGAGAAGAAGAGGAGAGACAGAGAAAGAGAGAGAGAAAGAGAGGAGAGAGAGAAGAGAAAGACAAAAGTGGGGGAAGGGGAGAAGTGGGGAGAGAGGCAGAGAGAGACAGAACCTGCCTCTCTGAGAGGAAGATGGAAAAGAGAGAGCTCTCAGGCCGGAAGCTGAAGATCAGCCTGCCTCAGCGGATGGGGGAGGGAGTGGGTGTGGCTTTTCTCTTAAAGTGCCAGAGAATCATTACATTCCCACCTCTTGTAATATTTGGGGTCCCCACAGCTGCTATGGGTCCCCATGGGTGGCACACGACCATGCACGGTCCCCGGTAGCTTGCACGGAAAATCGCATGGCGTCAAATGGCAGTGAATGGCTGCAGCGGCAGGGAGGCAGGAACATGAAACCAGACAGATATTAGAGTTAAGCATTTATTATGGAGGGAAAAGAGCAGAAGAGGAGAGAGAAGGAATAAAGGAAAGAAGGAAAGGGAAGGAAAGGGGGAAGAAGGGAATGGGAGAAGGTCATCTGCCTCTCCCAAGAGCAGGGGACAGAGAGAATGGAACAGAACAGGGAACTCCAGGTTTCCACGCAGAGGAGGAGTGGGCGTGGCTAAATCTTAAAGTGACCCAGAATCATTACATCATATGCTTTTGTCTCATTTCTTCTATCTCCCTGACCACCACCCCCCCTCTCTCTCACACACACACACACACACACACTCACCCACACACCCTGACCACACACACACATACCCTGACCAGGTTCCCTAGATCTGGTCAGGACTGGGTTCTAGGAGTCTCATTGTGTATTTATAGCCTAATCCATTAGCTGTAAAAGGTAATGTAACTTGCTCTTTGTCCAGACTCTCAAATGGTCTCTTCCTTTAGGCCCCATCTGAGTTCACTGCCTATGGCTTCCAGGGCCTCTGACCCCTAACTTGCAGAGGATTCTTGGTTATTCAGCTCCCTTAAGTGCCTCCCGACCATACATGCAGAGATCTGAGTTCCCTCCTCTCCGTGAGCCTTCCCCCACCTGCTTGAGATTTAGGGGTAGAGAGGTCTATGAGTTCCGTCAAAGATGCCATTGAGATTCTTGGTGTTCCCCACACAGTTTGCGGAAGAACCAAGTGGAAACCTTTGTCTTCTACCAGCTTGGAAGGTAAAGAGTGAAAGTTCAAAAGGACAGGAATAGACCTGGATGATGAGGCTGGGAAGTCATACTTTGGCAGAAGGAACAGAGTGAATGAATATAAGCAAAGCAAAAATGATCAAACCGCTTAGTTTTCCATGGCTGGAAGCCTAGATCCCGAAACCGGTGGGAAACTTGAGAGGGCCGACAGTGACCAGAGTCACCTGCCTGCAGCTCCACAGCAGACTTACCTGGAACAGGGAGCACCTGGAAGAAACACCACCCCCAGAGGGAAATGGCTGCAGTAAACGGAACAGACGATTGGGATGCAAATGGACACCCAGGTGAAAGGTCAGAGGTGGGAGCAACAGGATTTATGACTAGGAGCTTATGGAGCCTGAGGGGGAAAGGAGGCGCCTAGCCTGAACCTCAAGTCTCTGGTGCAGAAAACAAGCAGGAGTTGAGGAGGTCCACTGAGGTGGGGCAAATCATGTTTGCATTTATGTAGTGAATCATTTCTTCCGGCTGCTGTGATAAAACCAACGCAGCTTAATAGAAGTTTATTTGGCCTTATGGTTCCAGAGGCATTAGAGTCCCTCATAGTGGGGAGGGGAAGCATGACAGCAAGCAGCAGGCATGGCCACAGGAGCAGGAAGCTGAGGGCTCACATCTTGAACCACAAACAGCAAAGAGAAAAAAACAGAAACGCTTCAAGTCTTTAAACTCTTAGATCCCACCCCCAATGACATACTTACTCCAGTAAGGCCACACCTCTTAACTGCCCCCAACAGTGCCACCAATTGGGACCGAGTAGTTGTCTGCCTGAGACTGTGGGGGACATTTTTCACAGAGCCACACTGCTCTTGGCACAGGCCTCTGCTTCCTCCAAGCTGTCTCTAGGGGCCAGGTCAGAACCTGCTCTACCACCTTAAGTGGGTGTGCTGAGGAAGAATGCTTAGCTACATCACCCCTCTATATTATGGACACACCCCAACTCTCCCTGAACTCTGAGAAATTTCTTCACCTGCTGGTTACCAAGTAGCAATGACATTTTAGATCTTATAAAGAGCATGTCCTGGCCTCTTTTGACTGGACCTCCTCCCCTCCACACAGTTGGGAAAAGAAGAGTGAACTCACTGGTTGATATGGCAACAAGGGCTCCCAAGATGGAAGGAAAGGAAGGCCTTGCTCTAGTGTTGCCATAGCAACCTGGATCCTCAAGGCCAGCTTTGAAGACAAAAACCACACACACACACACACACACACACACACACACACACACACACACACACACCTCAATTCAACAAAGAAATTGTCCAGACTTTCAGGGTTCCTCATGGCCCAGAGAACAAGAGAGGCCGAGAAGCATCTCATGCCAAGGTCTTACAACAGACTTCAGACTTTTAGAGGCAAGGGCTATTCTGCTTTTCTGGAAAAATAGCAGGGTTTTACAGGCCATAGACATACTAAGCAAGTGTTTTAGTGAGCCTACTATGTGTGCAAAACACGATGGTAAAACTTCTGTCATGTTCTAACATTGGGTAGGACTGCCGGGAGGTGGAAACAGTCCAGTGTTTGCTAAGTACCATCTGGCTTTGAGCAATGACGCAGCAATCCCATTCCTCAGACCTGCAGCAGCGCTCCCAGGGCTGGGGTCCTCACTGTACCTGCAAGCGCTCCCAGAGCTGGGGTCCTCACTGTGCTAGTTACTGCAGTAAAGGATGAGATAAAGCTTACATGCCAGGCCTGCTGAGATGGTTCTGTGGGTGAGGGTGATTGCTGGGCAAGAATGAGGGACTGAATTCAAATCCCCAGCACCCAAGTGAAAAGGTTGGGTGTGATTAGGGGAGGGACAGAGAGGAGGATTGCCAGTTTGCTGGCTGCCAGTCTAGCTTTAGATTCCATGAGACACTCAAGAGGCAGAAGGAGAGAATGGTAGAGTAGGAACCCAACCTCCTCCTCTGATCTCCACTCGGGAGCTTGAACCTACACACACGTGCATATGCCTTTTCCCATCCCAACACACACAGAGACACAGAGAGGTGATGCAGGGGAGGGAGAGAGAGAAACTGTATGTCCCACGTGGAGACCAGGCAAAACAAACATCAGTGTAACAGTAAACACTGATCAAGCAAACACATGTGGGTAGAGAAAGGCCAGGTGGTGGCAGACTCCCCAGGGACCATGGTATTGGTCAATGGAGTCAAGGATGGACATGTGCGTGGTTACTTCTGAAATGTTTGACAATCACACTTGTATTTAAAATTGGGAGATAGGTAGGCTAATGACATAGGGAAGATGTCAGGGCGGCACCCCAGCCTGGGTAGTTTTAACGCAATGCAGAATAATTCAGCAGACAAGCATGGGCCAGGACCTCTAAGAGGCAGGAGCCGAATTGTTTATCCCAAGGAGAAGGCAAAAAGCCTGGACACACAGCAAGAACAGAGGCTGGGAAGCCTGGAGGGCCTGTATGACAGAGACAGCCCCAGGCTCAATGCAGAAAAGGACATAAGGAGGCAAAGACCTAAAAGATCTGTCTGAGTGGACGGGAAAGCTCTGAGGGCAGGCTATGCCTTAGTGAGCAGCTGGAGTCATACCGGGGACAAGAAGGAGACTCCAGCTTAAGGTGAGTGTGAGGAGAGGAATGAGTGGAGGTACCACTGATGACTTCGTAACTTACCTTCTGTCTGAACTGGAGAGATTTCCTTAGCCTTGAGATGAGGAGATCCAGATCCTCACAGGATGGGGCAGTGGGTGGATCTTATAGGACTTCTGTTCTTCCAGGACATGGACCTTTTTGCTTCCTGATTGCAACAGCTCCAACTGAGCTGGAGGCAAAGCTGAGGTGGCTGTTTGGAGCCCTGTGAGAAGAAGAGAGGGCAGAGAAGAAGGTGTCCTTTGGTGGCTGGAAAGGAAGGCCACTCTCAGAACTCACTGCCTACTTAAGGCAAGCACTCCAGACACAGACTCCTCACAGAAGCTGGGGACAGAGCCGGACACTGAGAGAGTTGGCTGGAGGTGTCCTGGTGCCCTCATTCTGGTGCTACTCGGGCAGCACTGGAAGTCAGAGGTCCTGGGCACAAAAGTTGGAACCCTGGTGTCTTCTTGTCCTGCAGCTCCATGAGCTCACCTTGAATTTGCCAGTAGTCATCAGTGCCATGGGCCCAGAAGCCCTGGGACACGGGAGAAGTACCGCATGGCACACTGGATCTTCCTACAAAAGAAAGAACCTGGGCATGGGGAGCGAGGGTCAGCCATCCTGTCTGCTGTCAGCTTCTATCGGGTAAGTTCAAGGACAGCTGGTGTGGACACCGCTGATCTGAAAGAGACACCAGTGGGGACAGGTTATCTGCTAGACCAGCTCTTCTTCCTCTTAGAAGGATAACCTTGTCAATTTTCTTGTTAAAGGCTTGTGAGAAGCCCTGTGGTGCTGCTGTTTCCTGCACTTCTCAAATACACACACATGTCACCTGTCTCTCCCCAGAGAGCTTGGTAGCAGGTCGCAGAAAGTGGGTCCATGGAACATACCTGGCAAGAACCGATTTGACTCATAGGAAGAGAAAGCTAAGGCTAGGGATTTAGCTGGTGGTAAAATGCTTACCTGGCATGCACAAAGCCCTGGGCTCATCTCTAGCATGGCAGAGGGGAAAGGAAGGAAAGGGAAGAGAGAATGGAGAAGGGACAGGGGGAAGGGAAAGGAAGGAATAAAAGAAGAGAAAGGGAGGCAGGACTTTAAGCGGGCCCTCCTCGGACACATCAGGCCTGGCACAGTCAGCTGATGAGGCTTTCGCAGACTCAGAGCCGCAGCAGCCTCGTTGCCAAGCCAAAGCTTGGCTGTAGCAGAGCCTGCTTGGCTCAGGGACCAGTGGCTTCCAGGTGGGCGGCGAGGTCAGGCATCTGGAGCAGCCGCCACACAGATGTCCCAGCCACTCTTGGATCCCTGCCTGCCTCCAGCTTTCCCTAATTCCAATATTTGGCTGCTTCTCTTGCCTAATTCATATTCCAATGTCAACACTGCATAATCTCCCCCAAACACTGCAGCCCTGAGGCTGGGAAAGGGGAAGGGACAGGAAAGCAGGGACACAGAAACCTGAAGGGGGAGGGAAAGAGGGAGAAGGCACAGGCCAGAGACAGGAAGCTCCATACCTCTATAGCAGGAAGCACTTCCTATTAGACTCCATAAGTATCCCCAGAGGGACAGATCTGTGGGTCCAGTGACACTAGTCAATGTCATGGACATGCTGTGTTCCACGAGGATGACACTCCCACATGCCCAGAAAAGGGGACCCAGAGACTCCCCACAGTGATCAAATTGGAGGACACAAGTTGTGTGATCTATAGGAAAAGTAGTGGGACCGCACCCCCCAGTCCAGACACCTGGATCTCTGCCTCCAATTTAGCCTCTAGATGGTGGTGTGGCCTTAAGTAAGTCTCCCAACCTCTCTGACCTCCACCACCATCATCTCTTGCCACTGGGAAGGAGAAAGAAGAGCCTCCTGGGAAACAGGCAGGTCCCAGAAGCACCGGCTCCCAGTGTCTCAATGGCAGCTTGGCACAGAGAGGTGGCAGCAGGAAGAACAGGGTTCTCCAGGCTCTAAGTGGGGCAGGGAAGGTGTGGGACCATTTAGACTGAACCCATCCAGGCCCTTGGTATACCTATCAAACAGTCCTTCCAGGGGGGGACCCATTTTACAGGGCAAAACTGATGCTCAAGAGTTAGCCCAGGGAACTAGCACAGGACTGAAAGAAAGGGCAGAGCCAAGCTGGCCCCATGCCGTCCAAGCTACAGAACAACCAGGAGTGGCCAGCTTTACAGCCTGTGGTGGAGGCGGATAGCGCTGGGGCAGGCTGCTCCTACAGGCTCCCAGAGGCCCCCCTTCCCTGCACCCACTCTCCTCTCTAACCTTCTGCCCTACCCAGCCCTCTCTTCCCACCCTTCAGCATCCCAGGCACCCGTCCTCCCTGGCTGGCAGTGACCTCCGCCCACATCTCACACACACACACACACACACACACACACACACACACACACACACACCGGGTTGCATCCGGTCCGACTTCCTCGGGAGGACTGCTAAGAAAGTGTGATTTGCATGTAATTTGCATACACACCTAAAGACCTGGGAGGCCGTTGTAAGTTAAAGCACTAGCTGAGGCTACTTATCTTGTGGTCCTTTGTGTGCCTTTGAAGCCTCCTGGCCCTGGCCTTGTTGACTCATTGCGGGGAGGAGAAAGACTTTAAAAATTAATCAATGCCATTTCTTGAGTACCTACTGTGTGCCAGGCCCTGCACAGTAAGGAACTAGGACAAGGTGCCTTTCTTTCTAAGGGGGAAAAAGCCCAGGGGAAAGATTGAATGGGGCTCACAGGGATGAATTTCCCACTCTAAATATGTCACTGATGAGACTGTTGGGATCTGTAGTTTCTGATCCTGAGCCTTAGAAACCCGTCATCTCCAGGATGCTGGATATGCTGTTCCAATCCAGCCTCAGCTGCTAATGTTGGGCTCAGAGATGCAGGAGAGGTAGCTGCAAATACAGCTCAATGAAGTGCTCACCATCTGGTCACAAGGCCGTGGGGTCGTGGCCATGGGCTATGTCTCAGGTAGGGCACATATGGAGAAGTAACTTAGCCCCAGGTTTGCCAGTTGCATGTCATCTGGACCCTGGAAAATAACAGGCCAAGAGTGTACCTGTTGACTGGGCCATAGTGGCCCATGCCTTTAATCCCAGTCCTCAGGAGGCAGAGGCAGGCAGATCTCTGAGTTCAAGGCCAGCCTGATCTACAGAGTAAATTCCAGGATATCCAGAGCTACACAGAGAAACACTGTCTCAAAAACATAAATTAATAAAAATAAAAAAGGTGTGCTTATAATCGATGTTTCCCTTATGTGGGGAGGACATCCTATTCCAGGGATGGGTGGTGTGTGGCTTCTATTTCACAGAGGTCACCTGACTCCCCTAAGTCTATAACCAGAAAATGCCAGAAGTTGACACTGAGCCCAGGGCTCCCTCTCTCCAGAGTCCAAACTGGCTTCCCATGCCCACAGTTACTCTCAACCAAGGGAAGGGGACAGAGTGCATGTGGATGAAGGATCAGGGTGACGGGAGGTCAAATGCAGGAATGGAAAGTCCTTTGTCTCATGAGCAGCACAGGGATGGCCTCAGACACAGTGGACTGGAGGACCACGTTGAAGGGATGGGATGAACTCGGCCAATTGAGCAAGTCTGGTCCCAGCTCAGTACCAGCCTGTCTTGAATATGTAGTGTCGTATGCCCAGAGTCACCAGATCTCTTGCCCTTTCAGGGATTCCAGAAACCAAATTACTGCACAGAATCTCCCTATTAGTACATGTTGGCTCAGCATTTAGGAAAAAGGACAAACATTCAGACAAACAGAATGTCACTGCTCTTTGGCTGGCCCCCTGGCCACAGCAACAAGCTCCAACAAGCCAAGCCCATCAGCTCATAGGAGCTCCCTAGAGTGTGAGCTCCCAAGCTCCAAGACTGCCCATGTTTTCATGTCTGGTGGTGCCAGGGCTGGCACAGACATGTATTGTCAGACTTTGGGAACATGGGCATGGAAGCTGGTTCCCAGACAGCAAGCATAGACCCTGGTTCCTGCTTCTGTATCCCAACCCACCCATAAACTTGCTCACTGTTCCCTGGTGCTGGTTACAGTTTCCAGGGCTGCAGAGATGAACAGTTAGCAAACCACTTGCTGTGCAAGCAGGAGGACCAGCAACCAGGTATAGTCTTATCTGTAAGGCCACAGTGGGTGGTCAAGACCCTGGAGCTCAGTGGCCAGCTAGCCTAGATGAACAGAGAGGGGCTCCAGGTTCCATGAACACACACACTACAGCTTCCCAACAGGCGTGCTCAAGCACACCAAGAATCTCATGCCTACAATATAAGGAAGCATTAACAGGAGGATGGAGAGTTTATAGCCATCCTGGGCTATCTAGCAAATCAGAGACCAGGATAGGATACAAAGTCTCAAAAAAGTCTCCAGCCCCAAGGAGCCAGAATCTTAGCAGATAGAGATTAAAAATCTATATTTTATGTGTGTGGAGGTTTTGCCTGCATGTCTATGCATGTACATGCAGTTCCCACAATGGCCAGAAGAGGGCATCAGATCCTCTGGGACTGAAGTTCCAGAGGCTGAGAGGATGCTGGGACTGAACCCAGGTCCTCTAGAAGAGCAGCCAGTGCTCTTACTCACTATGTCATCTCTCCAGCCCCAGAAATCTATACTTCAATAATTTTGAAACTCATGTGGCAGTCCCTTCAGAATAAGCTTAGAGGGTCTCTAGGAGCTAGAATTATGCAAAATCTATGAGAAATTTAGATGTGTCCACACAAAGAAGTGGTACCTGAAGGGTGACTAACCCAAATATCCATCAGGTGGTGCACGGAGAAACAGTGGCGCAGACACTGGGTTACATGTGCCTTTTAAAAAAGAACTAGGGGAAGCAATTTGAGCAACCATATAGATGAACCTTGGTTTTTAAAGGTACATACAAGAAAGAAGCCACTCAGTGGGGCATGTGATTCCATTTGGTGACATTTCCAGAATGAGTGCTTGGAGCACTTACCCACTGGCCAGAGAAGGAGACAAAAAAGAATAGCTACTGGTAGGGGTGAGGGTTCTTGTAATAAAAACATTCTGGAACCAGATATGGTTCCATATGGTTCCAGATATGGTGATGGCTTTGCAAGCTTGAAATATACTAAATTCTATGCTGTCAACTGCATGTGGATTATATTAAAAATCGACCATTCTCAGTGTCTTAGCCAGTGGAGTGTATACATGCTAGAAAAGATGAGGCAAGAAAGAAAGACACTCAGAAAGGGAGGCCCACAGTCCCATGACTCTGGGGATTGGCTTAATGGGAGAGCCCACTCAGCTTGCACGGATCATTGGGTTCCAGCCTCAGTAACACATCAGCAGGTAAGGTGGTATAGACTTGTAATCCTAGCACTTCAGGAGATAGGAGGGGCCTGAGTTCAAGGTCATCCTCAGCTATGTAAAGAGTTCAAGGTTAGCTTGTGATCTGTAAGACCTGGTCTAAAAAAATAAATAAATAAATAAAATAACCTCCCAGAAGACAGTAACGATAAGTGCAGGCATAGTCCTTGTTATGTTGTCTATAACTGGGGAGAGCAGATAATTAGGAGCCTGGGGAGATAGTTCATCTGGTAAGCATGAGGGCCTGAGTTCAGCATCTTTGTAAGAAGGACAGGTATGGTGGTTTAGATTGGTAAGGCCCCATAGACTCATATGTTTGAATGCTTGGCCCATAGGGAGTGGCACTGTTAGGAGGTGTGGCCTTGTGAGAGGAAATGTGTCCCTTGAGGGGGGGCTCTCTGAGGTCTCATGCATGCTCAAGGTATGTCCAGTTCTCAGTCTCCTTCTGCTACCTACAGATCAAGTTATGAAACTCTCAGCTCCTTCTCCTGCACCATGTCTGTGTGCATGCCGCCATGACCCACCACAGTGATAATGAACTGAACCTCTGAAACTGTGAGCCGTTCCCAGTTAAATGTTTTCCTTATAAGAGTAGTTGTGATCATGACGCCTATTCACAGCCATAGAAACCCTAACTAAGGCAGGGGACTTGCTGCCAGTCTAGCTCCAGGCTCAGTGAGACTGTGTCTCAAGGGAGTGAAAAGGTAGAGACACAGAGCAGGACACATAGAATTACCTCCATTACCCCCATGCATAGAGACACACGCCCTACATGGACACCATACACACATAGGGATGCACAAGGTAAAATCGGATAAATAGTAACAAAGAAAATGGCAAACACACAACAGTTGGGAAGTGTTATGTCATGGTCATGATAAGGTCACAGTGAGAAAACAGGACAGAGTGAGGCATCTTGTACTTAGTGGGGGTTGGGGGAGCATGAAGTGGAGGACACTTAACCTTGTTAGGACAAGACTTCCAAGTGACAAACTGGAGCATTGCGAGTCCTCCACTCACTCTCTTACATGGTACTGAGGCTGCACCCTAATGTCTGTGTTCACTGCATAGGAAAAGATGGTCAGATGCTCCTGAGGCCCAGAAGATGCTCCCCACCAAATGGTCAGCATCTCCAAGATGGATCCCACATGTCTCACAGAAGTCATGTCACTTCAGAGATCAGCATCTGTACCTAACACACGAGATCTCAACCCGATGGCGAAGAGACGGTTGCCAACTCACACAGGAGTCCTTCATAAAATAAATGGCCAATGCCCTTCTGGAGGGTCAAGGTCATGAACAAGAAGAGCCAAGGCCTTGCCAGAGCAGGTAGGAGTCCTAAGGACTGCCCACTGCCTGAATCCTAGCCTGGATCCCAGAAGGAGGAAAAGTCATTAATAAAAAAGCTGGTGAGAGCTGAATAAAGTCTGTGTGTTTATGAATAGCATGGTACCCAGGAGATATCCTTGGTATTAGCACTGTGTCCTATTACACAAGATGTTAGAGAAGGTGAAGGGAGGACCACTGAGAACTCTCTGTGGAACCCCAATGACTTTCCTCCACATCTAAATCTATTTTTGGAATTAAAAAAAATCAACAGACCCAATGAAACATCACCAAATCCTATGACATTTGTTTTGCATTCTTTAAGAAGGGATTCTTTCAATCTCTTGGGCACAGGCTGTTGATCAGTGTGAGACTGAGCTGTTGGTGTCCCCGAGGTTCATGTCCCTCTGCCTGTAGCAGGGTCTGAAAAAGGAAAGCGGATCTTCTCAGGTGTAATTAAGATCAAACTGCAGAGAGTGGGGCCTGATGACAGGTGACTTTGCAGGAAGGCCTCTGAGCACACGTGCACAAACTTGTTGCTGGACTCATGCCTTTGTCCAGAGGCTGACTCCTCTCCTGGGGCATAATGGCTTCCCCATCCAGTCTAATGGCATGGTGTCTTCTGGGGTCTGCAGGTGATGGTAAATATCTACCCCCACCCCCGCCAGAGCCAATGGGGAGGATCCCACCTGAAAGGCTGCAATAGGGAATGTGATGGATTGCCTCAGCCTGCTAGGCTGTGAGGAGGAGGATGGGAAGAGGTAGGTTGCTACCTGAGATTGTTACTTTGCTAGGACTGATGTAACACAGGACAGGGATTCTCTTGTATCCTTGAAGGGTGGATTCCAGACCCCAGAATGCCCGAAACCACAGATGATGTTGAGCTATATACATGCTACACTCTTCCCTAGACACATAACTATGGTAAAGTCTAACATACATTAGACACAGAAAGAGACAAAAGCAAATAATAAACTAAAATTGCTATATTAATTAAAGCAAGGATTATGTAAACATAGCTCTGTGATACTATAATAGTTTATTTGGTAACAGACAGTTAAGTTTCATACAGGAGGTGGTGCATACAGTGTGGATCCATTGAACAAAACATAAATCCTTTAACTCTATGGTAGTCAGTGTGAGGACAGAGGGAGCTAAGTGACACTGTATAGTGTATACAGTGTCAATATGGTGCACAAAACATATACCCTGACTATGACAGTCAATTTAATAACAGACCTGGCTAAGTAACTAATGGGCAGGTAGTATGGATACACTGAACATGGAATAAGCCCAGTGATACTATGATAATCAGTCTCATGATGGAAACAGCTATGAATCTAACGGGTGGGTAGTGTATACAGTGTGGATATGCTGGACAAAAGATGAATTCACGTCTTAGGTAGGAGAGAGAGAGTGGGACACTGTGAGATTTCATATTGCTACTTAGAATCTCATGATGCTTGAAACCTATGATTGGATATTTCTAGGATATCTCACATTGGTATTTTTGGATTACATTTGGCTATAGATAACTGAAACCTTGGACAGCAAAACCGTGGGTAAGACAGGATACTGTATCCCAATCTGAAATGTTGGAGACAGCAGAAGTAAGTACAGTCTGGAAGCCAGAACTATGATATCCAGGTGAGGGGCTTCTTCCCTTGCAGTTTCTCAGCAGGAATTTGTCAGTGTCTCTCCCTAACATCTGCTGGCTGATGGAAACACTGAGTCGTAGTCTAAAGATGTATCACTTAGACTCTGCTGCTATTGTCACGGGGTCTCTGGGTTTGTGCACGTGTGCTCAGAGGCCTTCCTGCAAAGACACCTGTCATCAGGCCCCACTCTCTGCAATTTGATCTTAATTACACCTGAGAAGATCCGCTTTCCTTTTTCAGACCCTGCTACAGGCTGAGGTTGCAGAGGGACATGAACCTCGGGGACACCAACAGTTCAGTCTCACACTGATCAACAGCCTGTGCCCAACAGATTGTAAGAATCCCTTCTTTAAGAATGCAAAACAAATGTCATAGGTGTTATAAAAAATTAAAAATGCTGCAGGATCCCCAGCAGCAGTAGGCAGCAGGTTCCCAAGCAGTGGTAGCAGGCCATGTGGCGGCAGGCAGTGGGGCCCTAAGAACAGCCAGTCCCAGGCAGAGATGGCTGCCAGTCCCCGAGCGGTCGCTGGTCCCAGGCAGGGAGACACGTGGCGGGCAGGCAGGAGCCAGAGACATGAGTAGGCACGCCATGTAGAGTAAAGTTTAACATTTATTACAGTTATGGAGGGGAAATGGGGAATGGGAGAAGAGAGACAGAGAGAGAGAGAGGGAGAAAGAGGAGACAGAAGAGAGACAGACAGAAGTGGGGGGAGGAGCGAAGTGGGGAGAGAGAGACAGAACCTGCCTCTCCCTAGAGGAAGACAGGAAAGAGAGAGTTCTCAGGCGGGAAGCTGAAGATCAGCCTGCCTCAGCAGATGGGGGAGGGACTGGGCGTGGCTTTTCTCTTAAAGCGTCAGAACCACAACAATAGGATTTGGTGATTTTTCATTGGGTCTGTTGATTTGTTTCTTAAGTTTCAAAATAGTTTTAAGCCTGAAGGAAAATCATGGAGCTTCTAGATTGAGCCACACCTGAAACTTTCACTACTTCTGGGTTTGTTTGAGTTTTCTGGGTTGAGTCAGGGACGATTCTGCTTTCTGTTCCCTGAGACTGGAAGAGTCCTGCCTGGCTCCGGTAAAGCTGGATGCCCAGAAACAAAAGCCATCAACAGGCTTCGGCTCATCACCAAATCTCAACTCTGTTCTATGTTGCTTTCACTCTTAGGCAGGTTCTGCTTTCCTGTCCAGAGATAACTTCTAAAAATCCGAATTCAGCTTAGCCGCTTCCATGCGAAGAACACAGTTCTTTATCGATCAGCATCTGTCACGGCAATGCTATATAACAAATGCTGTATAGCATTTCCAGAAAATTCAGTCACTTACTACAATCTTTTTTTAATATTCATAAATATGTGGGTCATGGGGTTATGCTGGACTCCAGGTTTCAGCTAGGTTCAGTGAACTCTCCATCCTGGAAGATGGAAGATGGATTCCCCAGAAGAAACTGCCATGACCAGCTGGGCAAATCTTCCTCAAAGTGGCAGTCAGGAGCAAACACACTTCAAGCTTCCTTTAGGTCTGGTGACTTGCCACTGCTGGACAGCTTCCATGGGCAGAAGACAGACAGGTAGCTGAACCTCTGGTGTATCAAAGAGAAAGACTATTCTCCCATAGCAAGAATGGCAGGACAGGGACCTTTGTCAACAGATAACTTGATTTTCCTCTAGGGAACCTTCTTGAACTGAGTGAGTTCCTTGCCTGACTCAGGGTGGTTGCCCTCCCCTTGTGTCCTGGGGGAGTGGTAGGGAGGCTCATGGGCATTGTAACCATCATCAAGGTTACACACGAGGCCTTTGTAGGTAATCAGTCATTGAACTGATGAACGGCTCAGAGCACCATTCAGTGGCTCTCAACACGCATGTCCATCTCCTGGGAATTTTACGAAAAGTACAGATTCCATTTTGATGGGCGCAGGCAGAGCCCAGAAGCCATTTTTACAAGAACCTACTGGGTGCCTAAACACTAACTACAATGTCTGAGTCTCTCAGCTTTCAAACAACTACATTTGCATTTGCAAAATAGCTATTGTACCTGCCAGGCAGACTTACTTGGCAGGGCCGGGATATGGGATGCAGGTGCAAAACATCCTAGCTATTACCCCTCATTCACCCCATGCTCCCGCAACTCTCTACCGCCAGAAAAGAGCTCAGTCTGGGCCAGCCTGGAGTCAGAACCAAGTATCACTGCACATCCCATTAACTGCCCTAAAATGCTCCCTGTAATACCATTGATGTGATTCCCAAGACTCAATTACGGCTATCAGGCAATTAGGTGCACCACAGTGAGGTGATTGCAAAATTAATGCTGGCCCCTTCCAGCGCCTTTGGATTCTCTCGGGAATGTGACTCCACCACCCACATCTGGGAAACAAATAGCAGCTGACCTCCCCTAAGGCTCGGACCCTGGAGCTACGAGGGGATGAGGGGACAGGAGGGCTGACTCACTATCCACAGAGTCCTGAGCAGCCTGGATTCTGCAGAGCAGGTGCACAGTAAGTTAAAGTCTTGCAGAAAAATTGAAATCGCATCTTGGCTACACTGTGCTGGGCAGCCATCAGTGCTGCTAAAGGCAGATATCATCGCCTTTTTCCCCTCTTTGGTTTTACCAAGACAGGGTTTCCCTGTGTTGGTTTAGTGCCAGTCCTAGAACTAGCTCTGTTTAGAGGGGAAAGACAAAAGAAGCTCAGCTTATGAAAAGTGAGTTCCCTAAGTCGGTGACCATGCATGTGTTACTTGGCTTCTCTGTTCTGCTGTTTCCTCACATCAGGCCTCCCAGTTCCTATGCAAACCCACTTCCACATCCACGTGTCTATATAGTCAGATCACTGACTGCTCTTCCAATCCAGGACTCATCTCAGCAGCACTACACACACATACACACATGCACACATGCACACACGCACACACACACAT
>JAQHUG010000045.1:8199471-8215011 GCA_028555095.1 Dicrostonyx torquatus
CTCTCTCTCTCTCTCTCTCTCTCTCTCTCTGTAAGGTCCTCTCTCTCTCTCTCTCTGTAAGGTCATGTGTAACCCAGGCTGGCGTGGACTATAGCTAAGGATGACCTTAAACTTCTGATTGTCCTGCCTCCACTTCACATATATGCTCAGATTGGTGGCATATCCCATTATGTCCTGTTTGGTGCAGAGCTGAGGATCAAATCCAGGGCCTCACACATACTAGGCAAGCACTCTACCAACTGAGCCACATCCCTAGTCCCTCAGTTTACCTTCTAGGAAGTGAGGCAATGTGTGTTAAGTGAGTAGTGTTGAGGCCTCAGGGTGGCCTGTGACAGTAACTGCTCGTCACCACTGTCCCCAGCACATTCTCCATCACCAGGGAGCTACTAGCTGTGGTGGGAGATAAAACCAACGGAGCTAGAGGAAAAGCCCACACAGTGGATCAACTGTAGGGCTGCCAAGGTACCCCATAGCAGGTACCCTAAGGATTGGGACAATCGGAGTCCAGGTATATTCTTCAGTAGTAGGGCAAGCAGCATAAATGCCAGTATACGCCCTAGACCTGGCATGTTAATTGTTAGATGTGATTATGAATTAAATACCTGCTGCAGCTACTAGTAAACCTAGAAAGTTTCTTCAGCCGACAGCTTAAGTTCAAGGGTGTAGCACCTGTACCTGCTGAGTTCTGGCTCTTCTCCCAGGCCCCACAACTTCTCATAGTTTCTTTCCTTCCATCTTTCTTCCTTCCTTCCTTCCTTTCTTCCTTCCTTCCTTTCTTCCTTTCTTTCTTTCTTTCTTCCTTTTTTCTTCCTTCTTTCCTTCCTTCCTTCTTTCCTTCCTTCCTTCCTTTCTTTTTTTTTTCTCAGAGAGGGTTTTTCTATGTAGCTGTCCTGGAACTTGCTCTGTAGACCAGGCTGTCCTCAAACTCACAGAGCTTCTCCTGCATTTGTCTCCTGAGCACTGGGATTAGAGGTGTGTGCCACCACCTCCCAGCTCCATATTTTCATACTAGGGAACAAGTCTCCAATGCACAGACTTTAGGGAACAAAGGATATCCAAACCACAGCATCCAGGGACCTAAGAGATTAAGCAGAAAATTGAGGGTGAGCTGACTTCAGCTCAGGAGCAAACAGGCTGGGGTTAAAATCCAGATCTCTCAACCTTCTCTTCAAGGGCCTCTTGAGCTAGACTTGCAGGTCTGGGCTTCAATTATAATGACTCCACCTCACAGGGTGCTGTGATGATCGGCCTGTGTGGACTGACCTACAGAACACCCAAGAAGGTCTGTGCCACCCAGAGTCAAGTCTTAACTAAAGTCAACTCAGGAAATAAAAGTGATGTCTTGGAAATTTGACTAAAAGAGGAGCTGGCTCCCTGTTCATCTCTGCATCTTTCCAAATCTTGCCCAAAAGATGTGCTCCTTGAGCTGGTACCCCTGTTGGCAGGCCTTCTTAACCAGCTCTGCTGACCTTGAACACCAGCCCCGCCTCTGGAGTCCTCCACCTACTCCCTGCTCTGAGGATTTTGCTTAATTTTTGATAACTAAACAATCTGCATTATTGCCCCAGGCCCAGCAACCATCCAATCCCAAACCTTCCTGGAGCCTTCAGCATGAGTGGTTAGCAGCAGGAAACTACCCAGGAGAACTGTTTCCATAAGGTCTCTGTTTAACTAAAGAGAAACAAAGACTAAAGGTCCCAAGTGGCTTTAACTGATAGTCATTTATCTCCTACAATAAACTGAAGACAGCTCACAGCATAAGAAAGTGTAGGGAAAACCTGAGGGCCCGCGATTTTCCCAAACTCTAATCTGCTGTTCTTGACTTTCCTTGTGCTATCTTTGACTCAAGGTCACAAGAGAGCTGCTTCCCTTCCAGATCTCAGTTCTGTGCTGAAGGCAGAAAAAGGAAAAGGAAGCAACAAAGACAACAGTACTACTTATTATCCAAAAGAATAACACATGGTTACCTCTCGGTAGAATCTGGAAGTAAGCAGTTTAGATGAACACACTGATTAACAATATATGGGTAATATTAGTAAGGAAGAAAGATAAAATAATATAGGAAAAAAACTGTAGCCCATGAGCAAAAACCGGTTCACTATTTACGTTTATAAATAAAGTTTAATTGAAATGCAATTGTGCCCATTTGTTTACAATTCTAAAATTGTTAAGTATTTACTAATACTGAAATTGAGTGTTTACTCAATACTCAGTGTTGACTCATGGTAAGAGACTACCAGGTATCTAGAGTTTAAAATGTTTGCTCTCTGATCCTTTACAGAAAATCTTGCAAACCCTCCTGGTAGAAAAGCAGTAGTGTCTGGCAGAGATACTAGCAAAAGGAAGACTTCCCTCCAGTCCCAGGAAAGTCCTATAATAAACCCCCATATCTTATGCCCAACGTTAAAGCTGGTTCATGCAAAGCAATGCCCAAACTGAGTTCAGACTTGAAGCAATCTGACAATTTGAGTAGAAGCTCCATCAAGCAGTGGGCAACACACTGAAGCTTTCAGGATAGATCGTTCATCCCAATGATCCCAAGACACATGAACCGATGCATGACAGGTCAGTGGTCCATTGTATATGTCCTTTCCCCCCAGACTGATTTGTATTTTAATAAATAAAGCTTGCCTGAAGTTCAGAGAGTAAAACAGCCCCACTGTGCAGCCTTACAGACCAGGCAGTGGTGACACATATTTAATCCCAATAGCCACACTAGTTTGCCATAGAAACTGGGTGGTAGTGGTGCACACTTTTAATCCCAGCCTTAGAGAGGAATATAAAACAGGAGGAGACAGCTCTCAATCTCATTCTGAGGATTCCCAGAGGCAGGACCACCATTTCGAACTGAAGTAGAGGTAAGAACCAGTGGCTGGCTGTTTTGCTTTTCTGACCTGCAGGTTGAACCCCAATTTCTGTTTCTATGTTTTTATTAATTGTTCTACACTCCTGTCTAAACCTTCCTAACACTGGAATTATAGCCATGGCCCACCTGCCCTGGCATCTTCACACTTTGATTTCCTGGTTGAGTTTATTGACTTTGCATTTGCCAAGGATGAACCAGTTGGAGTTTCATTACAGTGTCAATTGCACTGAATGCCACATAATTAAACAGCAATGTCAAGGAAGCAAACAAACATAATCTCAAATCTTGAAAACCAATGCCAGCTTGCCTGATTCAGAAGAGTCTGCCCCAAAAAGGCAAATGGTTGGTAACCAATTTCCTCCAATTGCTCAATCCCCTGCTGCAGTGTTGTGACTGTGTGTAAACTCCCTAGAAAGGACGGTGAGGGGACAAGAGCCTCTATTCACCCGCACTCTGCTGGTTTGGTTTCTCCTTGGCTGACACCCAGAAATTTCAACATAATTACTTAGGCCATCTATAACAAACTCCTTTCTGGAAAATGCTACAAATGAGATTGGTAAGTGGCTAATGAACCTATGTCTGGAGTTCAACTTCCTTGTGACCCAAGCCTGAGTCCTTTTAGCAATGTTTTCTGTGAGTGCTCCGTTCCCGAGCTGCAGGCCTGACAGTGGACCTGAAGCCTCTCCTGAAGGACAGAATTTGAGGATGTGAGAATGTTCTCACAAATGCTTCCCCTAATGCCCTTACTTAGTTACAATAAACCACATGCAGCCCCCGGTAAGGCACACAGGGCTCCCAGGCACAGCTTCTCAGACACCGCAGGGACCTCCCTCTCCTAATGGAGTGCTTGTCTCTTCAGGCTGGACAACTGCAACCAGTGCCACTCCTGTCCTAGTGGAGAGTAAAAAACAACAGATCTATAGCTAGATGTGCTTCAACTTTATATTTTGACAAATAGTACCGATCCCTACCCTTTCCCTTGGCTGTACTGGGAGTTGTACCCAGACCTTGTACACGGCAGGCAAGCACTCTAACAGAACTATAGCCACAACCTTTTATCAGTGTCTCTTGTGTGTGCCCACACCCGCTTTTTATTTTGGGACAAATGCTTCTTATTTTGAGATAAGGTCTCACTAAGTTGCCTTGAATTTTCTCTGTAACCCAGACTGTTTATCTTCCTAAGTAAGTTGGAATCACAGGCCCTTTATCATCAGGCCTGGGTAATAGAATATTATTTGAAATATTTGAAACATGACATCTTTATGGTCAACCACACAAGAAACAAGACTGAAACCCCACTACTTAGGTAGTTCCCCAGTGAGGCCAGCTCGGCCTGGGACAAAATTGCCCGCCCAAAATTGGTGCTAGGAAGAAAGCACTGACAAGCCAGTCCTCCCAGCTCAGGGAGTAAATGACCTAGAGCTGGTGCCCACTCAGACCAAGTCCGCGGGACGGGGAGGGTTACCCTCCTCTGGTGGTGGTGGCAGTTCTTCCACCCACGCCCTTTTGGAAGCACCAGTTTGGACCCGCAGAGCCAGGAATGACGCCTTGTCAAGGGACACGCCAGCGATGGTAACAGGAGTAGTTCCAGTAGGGCTGGGGTGGAAGGTGGGAGACAGGGTTGTTCTTAGATAGAGGAAAGGGGCCTTCTGGCAGGGCTCCTGGGGTAACCGCCCCACCTCGCCCGGAGCCCGACGTGGCGTGCGCTGGGGACAGCGAGCAGGAAGTCGTACTGGGGGCGCGGCTTGGGCAGCGTTGCAGGTGCAGGAGAGGGCGGTGTTGCCAGGTACACCCGAGGGCACCGCAGGGGTGAGCGCCAGGTCCCTGAACCAGCCAGCAGCGCGCGCCAGGGCGCCAGAGCCGAGTCCACCAGACGGACGGTACGTTCTGGAAAGGGAAGGAATCCCGGACACGGGATGCTGCATTGAGAGCCTCAGAGGCTGTGGTCTGGGTGTCCAGAATGGACTTTATCTGGTGGAGGCGAGGTGGCTTCCGACCTCTGCAAGTGCTGCTGGGGTCTCTGGGACCTTGGGTCCTCCCGACTAGGTTTGGAAGGGGTGAAAATGGGGGTGGGGAGGTAGGGAAAAAGGAGAGGGTGCAACAAGGTCTTCCCAAATGGCCTGGGCTTCGGGAGCGGAGGGTGTCGTGGAGCAAAGGGCTGTTGTGGGGGTCTCCAGAAGCGGAGGGGTGGTATTTTATTTTCTGGAAAGATAGTGTAGAAGCATCTGACCAAGTCTAGACGATCTGAAGAGGCCAGGGGAACAGACAGCGAGGGTGGCGGGGAGAGTGACAGGGCCCTTCCAGGAAATGGGAGAGGCTCCAGCACCTGCAAACCTTTCCCTGTCCTCCGGGGCTTCCCAGAAGAAGAGGGCAGGACTCTGGACACAGGTGCAGACGTGCCGGCGCGCTCTGGCTGGCGATGGTGCGCGCGCTCGGCGCGCTCTCTGCGACCGCGGGAAAGGCGAAAGGCCCTTTAAGGCTGCCCGGAGGCGTGTCAGGAAATGCGCGCTGGGCCCGCCTCTCCCGGGACGCGGCCCCGGACCGGCCAAGCTGTGACGGAACTCGTTCTGGCTCGCGGTCCCGGTGAGGCCTTGCGTCAGCCACACCTCTGTCAGTGTCCCTCAGGTCGCCTCCCTGAGACTCCGTGGCCTCCCTGCAGCCCGCCCTCCGTAGGCTCGGTGAGCGCTTCCGGGCGCTCCTGAAGCCCGCCCTCCACGTAGCCCACGCCTCTTGGTACTCTGCTCTCCACGCGGTCCGCGTCCTGTTTCCTCCTCCACCCTGCCCTCTGTTCCCTTCCCTTCCTTTCTCCCTGAGACTCGTCCCTATTAGGCGCCAGCCCCCTGTCTTCCAGCCGGCCATGGCTGTCAAGGCCCACACCCTTAGCTAGGTCCCTTCTCCCTTCCCTGGGTCTTGTCTCATGACCCCCTCCTCTGGGAGCGAGCGCGAAGTGGAGCGGTGCATCTGGGCAAATCCGGAAGCAGAACTTCATCCAAGACCGAGGGGACCGTTAGGTCACCCCATGTGACAATTGAAGGCTGCACCCACAGACCCTAGCAGTTTGGAGCCCTGTAGACCAGGGAATGTTTCTGATCGTGGGGTGACCCAGCTCTTCTGCCACCATGAACAGGGCCCCCCTGAAGCGGTCTAGGATCCTGCGCATGGCGCTGACTGGAACCTCTGTTGCCTCCGAAGAGGCCGATGCAGACAACAGGAACAAGCCGTTTCTGCTGCGGGCGCTGCAGATCGCGCTGGTGGTTTCTCTCTACTGGGTCATCTCCATCTCCATGGTATTCCTCAACAAGTACCTGCTGGACAGTCCCTCCCTGAAGCTGGACACCCCTATCTTCGTCACTTTCTACCAATGCCTGGTGACCTCGCTGCTGTGCAAGGGCCTCAGCACTCTGGCCACTTGCTGCCCTGGCACCGTTGACTTCCCCACCCTGAACTTGGACCCCAAGGTGGCCCGCAGTGTGCTGCCGCTGTCGGTGGTCTTCATCGGTATGATTAGCTTCAATAACCTCTGCCTCAAGTACGTGGGAGTGGCCTTCTACAACGTGGGGCGCTCGCTCACCACCGTGTTCAATGTGCTTCTGTCCTACCTGCTGCTCAAACAGACCACTTCCTTCTATGCCCTGCTCACATGTGGCATCATCATTGGTGAGTGGGGCCCGAGACCGTGGGAAGCAGGATGGGAGGCGAACTGAAATCCTAAAGGTCAATACTGTAGGTACCTTTACTTTATCTGTAAGTTCCAGGACCTTTGCATCAGCAGTCAAAGGAAGAGCCCTGCAGAAAACAACTTCCTCGTGGTCACTCAGCAAGTTAGGAACGCAGCCAAGGTGAAAGTGATTATGTTAGCAGCAACTACAGCAAAGACAACTGTCACTGCTTGCGTGCTTAAGGTGTGCCAGGCACTCAGATCTAAGCATTGGGTTCATATTAACTCAGCTAATCCCCATGACAAGGTAAAATATACCTGCATTTTACAGAAGGAAAACCAAGGCACAGAGAGGCTATGTAACTTGACCATCATCACACAGCTAATCACTGCCATAGCTGGGATTTAAACATGAGCAGTTACCTCCATAGATCACACCTTGACCACCATGCCACTGTTCCTCCTCAAGAGCTCTAGGATCCTGACTGTCTGTCCAGTGTTCTTTTACAAGGACAGTGCACTTTTTGATGAGCTCACTGTCTTCCTCCGATGTTGCTACCTTGAGGTAACATCTGAAATAGTGGGTAGATACATGTCTTAAAATTTTTTCTTCCTTTTTTTTTTTGTGTGTGTGTGTGTGAGTGTGAAGGACACCACAGTGTATGGGTGGAAATCAGGACAACTTGAGAATTGGTCCTTTCTCCCATCGCATGGGTGCTGTGGATTGAACTCATCAGGATTGGCACAACCAACTTTACCCATCTTCCCAGACACGAATGATCATTGTACATATAGCATCCTTTTTTTACCTAGAAGCCCTCTGGGTGGTGGCATTCCTGTAGTCACCACCGTACAACAGAGGAAACAGAAGCCCAGAGAGGCTAGGCTACTTGCCAGGGCTCCACAACTAAGGTAGTCTGGGATGCCACACTCTCTGACCTGTGTTTCAAGCCAGTCTGCTTTGTTCCTGCCCATTGGAAGTTAGCACAGTGCAGTCAAACACAATAACTACAGACCAAATGTGCTTTTAAATTAAAGTCAGACAAACTTTTAAATAGCTGCCGGAATTATAGCCTGGTTCTGCGTCCATCTTTGCGTGTCCGGTAGTCATGTGTAGCTGGGGCTCCTGGCTTGGGCAGCATGTGTTAGGGACATGCCTGGCACTGAGAGTGTGGCACTGAATGACTGCTAGTTACAGAGACCAAGGCATCTGCTCCCTCAGAGTCCTGGGTGGACAGAAACGTGACCTTCATTTGTATCTGCTCAGGTTCTTTAGTTTGTCTTGTTTAGCCTACTTTCTCTTCTCTGGTGTCCCAGAGGCCCAGGCTAGGTGCTCTGGATGTGGGGACCAGGCTGATGCACACATCTGCCCTAGAAATGTTCCCCTGGCTGAGCAGCCCCTGAATCCAGCAGTAAGGAGTCTGGGCCAGAGAGGGGCAGGTAAAAAGCTGTCAGCACTGGATGACTCCCGCCTGCCCTCACACTTTAACCCTAAGAGAATAGTATTCCTTACTTCCTCTTTGTCCTACAAGGTGCCCTGCCAGGGTTAGAAAGGATGAGTCTCCTAAGGGGAAATTTACATGCAGGAAGTTACCGTCACTAAAGAATCTGAGCCCAGGGCCCCAAAGTCACAAGTTGCTGATAGTGAGGCAGCTAAGAACCATGACAGCCTGCCTGTTCCATGGAAAAATGGAACTCTCCTGCCCCCAGAACTGACCTCATCTGTTGGGTCTCCCTTCCTCCTGTGAGGGAGGACCCATCTCTGATAGGGGCTATGGGGTTTCTGGAGGGAGTGGTGAGTAGGAGGAGCAATCTAGGCAGGCCTTGCAGAGAGGCTGCCAGAGTTTGCAGGCGGGGAAACACACATTTGAATGAGCATTTTTCCTGAAGGCAATGGGAAGCCATGGAGGAAGATCATTTTAGTTATAAGACAAAGAGTAGATTGGTCAACATGGGAGCAAGAACATGGCCCCAGTTTTTTACAGATGAAGGAAATTGGAATTCATAGAGATTAAGTAACTTCACCCAAGTAGCTGAGCTTTAAGACCACAGAGCAGTCAGAATCCAGATCTCTCTGATGCCTGTGCTCGTCCTCCTATTCTATGTTGCTGATCCCTGTGGCAGCAGTAAGCCTCTGCCTTGTGGGAATTCAGGGTCTAATAAAGAGACCAGAGTATTGCCAGGGGCAGGCACCTACCAACCAGGAATAGGCACCTACCAACCAGGGGCAGGCATCTACCAGCCAGGGGCAAGTCCCTACCAACTAGAGACAGGCACCTACCAGCCAGGGACAGGTCTCTACCAACCAGAGGCATGTACCTACCAGCCAGGGGCACGTACCTACCTACCTACTGGGGGCAGACAACTACCAACTAGGGGCAAGAACCTACCAACCAGGGACAGGTACCTACCAACCAGAGCAGGTATCTACCAGCCAGGAACAGGTCCCTACCAACCAGGGGCAGGCACCTACCAGCCAGGGACAGGAAACAGGAAAGTGAGAAGAGGCCTGGGTGATCTGGGTGGATCAGGAAGGGATCCCCTAGAGAGGATGGCTTTCACCTCAAAGAATGGTCAAGTCCCTGGAAGAAGGAGCATGTTTTGGATGTAGCTAAACAGCTCTGTAGTGAGAAGTGGGGAGCTGAGAGGGAGGGAGGCTTGAGGAAGTGCTAGCCAGATGTGGGAAGCCCAGTGCTGTGGCCTGGGGAACCATGCAGGCTCTTTGAACAGAAGATGACCCAAGAATAAGTAGAGTCTCCAAGTGACTCTTCAGGTAACATCTGACCAGGAGCAACTCTGACCTAATGCTAAAGCCAAGGCTTAGAGTCCTGTCACTTGCCCAAGGTCACTTTAGCCACTGACTGGCCCTCCTCCTATAAAACCGTTACCCCTACAGGACATCAGGTACCTGTCTGTCTTACAGCCTTCATTACAGAGATCACAATTGTAATTCGAGAGGTAATAGGGTCACACTGTCCTTTATACCTTCCCCTTCTGCTAGATTGTGCCTGGAGGAGCTGTGGGACCGCAGGTTTTCATTCTGGGTTCTACTCCCCCAGCCCTTGTTTGGTGCAAGGATTAAACTTTGGTTGTGTTGATAATGAGGTAAGGACCACAGAACAGTCTGAACTGTGGCTTCAGAATCCTGTCCCTCGCCTCCTATCCTTATCCCTCTTCACCTTGCCACTCTTCTGTCTCTGCTGCAGGTGGTTTCTGGCTGGGTATAGACCAAGAGGGAGCTGAGGGCACCCTATCCCTGATGGGCACCGTCTTCGGGGTCCTGGCCAGCCTCTGCGTCTCCCTCAATGCCATCTATACCAAGAAGGTGCTCCCAGCGGTAGACAACAGTATCTGGCGCCTAACCTTCTACAACAATGTCAATGCCTGTGTGCTCTTCTTGCCCCTGATGGTACTGCTGGGCGAGCTCCGTGCCCTCCTTGACTTTCCTCATCTGGACAGTGCCCACTTCTGGGTCATGATGACACTAGGTGGCCTGTTCGGCTTTGCCATCGGCTATGTGACAGGACTGCAGATCAAATTCACCAGTCCCCTGACCCACAATGTGTCGGGCACAGCCAAGGCCTGTGCACAGACAGTGCTGGCCGTGCTCTACTATGAAGAAGCTAAGAGCTTCCTGTGGTGGGCAAGCAACCTGATGGTGCTGGGTGGCTCCTCAGCCTACACCTGGGTCAGGGGCTGGGAGATGCAGAAGACCCAGGAGAGCCCCAGCTCCAAAGAGGGTGAGAAGAATACCATTGGGGTGTGAGCTCCTGCAGGGACCCCGGGCTGAGCCCAGGTGGGGCCCCCACAGCACTGAAGGCTTCTCCTGGAGCCATCTGCTGTGGCCCTGAGCAATATTGTTTACATCCTCCTCGGAAAATGATCTAAGAGGAGCCAGGGTCTTTCCTGGTAATGTCAGAAAGCTGCCAAATCTCCTGTCTGCCCCAACTTATTTTGGGGAAACCCTACTGGGAGTGGCACTCCTTCCTGCCTCCTTCTGGGGCCTGTCTACCTCCATATCGCCTCTGGGGTTGGGACCAGCTACAACCATAAGGGGCTGGATTGATGAAGTAATGCCATGCCTGCTGCACTAGGGAAATGGGTTATGACCCCACTATGGCTGGTTGAAGGGAGATAGATCCCACATCAGAGACCCCACATCTCTGGGGCCCAGTGCAGGTAGAGTGGTTGCTCAGGTGCTGTTAACATCAGGAACGCCCCAGCCTGCCTTTGGAGGGAGGTGGGAGCTTGGCCAGTCTGCCCTCTTCTGTGTGGATGGGTATGGCAGACCCATCCATGGCAGCTGCACCCAGGAGTGGCTGCTGAGAAGCGTTCACCTCTGCACTCCTTATTTTCAGCTTTAGGACAGGGGGAGCCACCCATCTTTGCAGGTTAAGTAGGGTGATGAATCCCTCTGCACCTCCTAACCTTGGCTTTACCTGCCAGGCTTCTCTTGGCCCAGAGCAGCCACCATCCTGTTCTCCAGCACTTGGCCCAACTCCCTAGCCATACTCCCTTTCTGTACTCTTCTCCATCATCGGCCTCCCCCAACACCTTCTTCTCTATGCAGGAAGTGGGGTCTGTTCCTGTGTGCTCAGACCCCCGAGTCCCCCATGACAGTAAGAGACATTTATGCTCTCTGAGACTGGGGCTAAAGGAGCAGACTGGCTCAGAGTTAGCCCATCTGGCTCCTGTCACAAAACAGTCTAGAACAGAAGTTGGTTTGTAATTTCTGGGGCAGCAAAGCCCAGATCAAGGAGCCCATAGACCCAGTGGTTCAGAGAAAACCCCTTCTGTGGTAGAAGCACAGACAGGCTTAACACCAGCCCCATTCATGAGGGTTCTACCCTGTTACCTGATCACCCCCAAAGCCTTCAATATAAGGACTCCAACATGAATTTGGGGACAGAAGCACTCAGACCATAATCCCGGCAACACACCCTCCTAACCTCAGGGTAGCTGCCATTCTCCTAGTCCCTTCTCTTGGGCCTTTTGTACCCCCATTTCCTTGGGGTAATGTCTGATGTTTCTGTTCCTGTCATAAAAGGATGGGGAGGCTGTGTCCAGCCTTTGATTCCTACTTCCCACAATCCCAGTTTCTAATGAAGTTGGTGGGGCCTGATGCCCTGGGTTGTATGTGATTTAATTAAAAAAAAAAAAAAGAAAAGAAAACCAGGACCTAGCATGTGTGTGGACTGAGTGAGGGACACAAGGCTCAGTGGGATCTAGAAGCCAAGTCTGTGGGGACCCACCTACAGCAGGCTGCCTTCCTGAGCCTGCAATCTCTTGGGACAAGAATTCTCCATATACCTCCCCTGATGCTCCCATTTTACAGATGAGGACACTGAGGCTCAGAGAGGCTTGTGTGGAGGAAAGTAGCAGAATTCACATAGAGAGCTGGGCCTCCTGCAGCGTCTTGGGCTACCACCAGCTACAGTTCTTGTCACAAGGCAGTTGCTCAAAAGAATGCTTGCTCCCTCAGCCTAGAGTGCCCAGTCTTTGTCTCAGATGAGGAAGGGGGCATACCTGACCAACAACTTGAGGGAGGGAGAATTACTGTGACTCCCAACTTCAGAGTGTCAATTCATGACGGTAAGTCATATGAATGAGACACCCAAGTGTGTCCTTTTGATTCAGTCACTCCTACCAGAATGCTGGGCTGGGGGTGGTGCAGGCAGATGCCGAAGGCAGCAGAAGCTTTCTGAGGAGTGGTGTACAGTACACATTTCTATGCCCATGTGAACCTTGAGTGGAAAAGCCCTGTGGAAAATACATCCTGCAGTGGGTGAATGCTGCTATCCTGTGCCCTTCTGCAAGGCCAGCAGAACCACCCAACCCTCAGCATCTCAAGACACTACAGGTCATCGTGAGCCTCTGAATTGTGGGAAACTCAATATGCAGCAAGAGAGTCCTAACACACTAGCCTAGGATGTGGGGTGCATCGTTTGAGGGAAACTGGGGTTCTAAGAAGTCACACTGACAAGAGGTCAGCGATCAGAATCCTGTAGCCAGCAGCAGTGGCTACTCCTGAGTCTCCAGCCAGAGCACCCTGTGAAGGTGCTTTATTCTCACATCTGGGTGTCTGGGGGATGGGACTGGGTCACCCAGGCAGCTCCCATGCTGAGACACTGCCTGCCACATATTGAGGATAAGACAGTAAGCCTACAGTAGACTCAGATAGGTAAGAAAATGAGGCCCCAAGACTGTTTTAATTCTTTTCCAGACTTGATCTGTCTTTGTTCAAGACTGCTGTTTGCCCTTAAACTTGCCCAAACCCGTTGCTTTGCAGTGGAGGAAAATAAGGTATAGAAAGGTTAAAGGGAGTTTCTGAGGTTGTAAAGCAAAGTACTGGCTTCACCTGAAATAGGCAGGTTTGCCCTGATCCTGATCCAAATGCCTTCCACTAGCTCCAGGTCAGAAGCTGATAGGTGTGTGTGTGTGTGTGTGTGTGTGTGTGTGTGTGTGTGTGTGTGTGTGTACTCATGAGCAGGCCAGGGGTCAACTTTAGGTGTTACTGTTCAGGAGCTACCCTCCTTATTTTATGAGACAGGGTCTCTCCTTGGGACTTGGAACCTATGATCCCACAAGGCTGCCAAGAACAAGTCCCAGGCATTCTCCTGTACTTGACTGTGATTATAAACATACATGACTATGCCTGACTTTTGTGTGGGTTTTAGGATTGAATTTGTGTCCTCATGCTTGCCTAAGGACTCTGCCTACTGCGTTATCGCCCATCCTTTACTCATTTAATTAATAACTTTACTTGCAGACACCACTGAGTTTCACTGTCTGGAGGACCAGCCTCCAGCAGCACAGAGCTCAGAAGGAATCCACAGAGTCATCCCATACTAAGGCTTTTTATCTGAGGGGTTACAGAAAGACACTCACACTCTCTCTTGATGGTTTCCTCCAAACTGTTTCTTTATTCTTTTGTATTCTGAATTGTATTCTCTATTTTTTTAAGCTCTATCCAGAAATATCCCTTCTGTTTCTCTTAATGTTTTCATTCTCCTTCCTTGTAATTCCCTCTAACTCTTGATGTTTTCCTTCTCACTCATTTTAACTCCATCTTTAGCCTTTCCCTTACAGCTTATAAACCCCAACAAAATCTTTTGGGCAATATAAAAATTGCAATGTGTTTGTATTCTGTTTTTTCCAGTGAATGATTACAATGAATACAAGTAAAAAAAAACAGCATGTTTTCCATATCCCTTACATGATTAAACACGTTACATATTACAGGTGAAAAACAAATTATCCTAAGAACCCATGTACATTCACATCTAAGTAACTTGTTACACAGTAACAGAATATGAGCAAACAGAGGGTACTTTTTCTCAGCTATTCCTTTTGTTGGGTAGGCGCATATGGCAGTTACAAAGAAAGAATCAGTCACTTCATTATTTATCTTGAGAAGTTATCTTGAAAGAAATCTTAGAGGAACTGCAAAACTAAACTTTTATACATGAAAAACAATCAGTCAACTTTGCTTTAAGTCTTTAGAATGTATACGCGCTCAGAGATTCCTAGGACAGAGAGGGCCAGAGGAAACAAGCTCCACTGGGAGCAGAAGCCAGGAGCAAATCCAACCCTGGGAGCCAACCCAGTCCTGGGACACTGGCAGACCAGGATTGAGCCAATGACCTGACACAGAGTCTGCAACTTCCACCTGAACAGCAGTGGGACTGAACCAGTTGCCTAAGATACAGACAGAACAAGCTCCACCAGGAGCAGAAGCCAGGCTCAAACCCAGTCCTGGGACTCGGGGGGGGGGGGGAGAATCAGGATTGAGCCAGCGACCAGATCCAGAGTCAACAATCTCCACCAGAACAGGTACAAGGGAGTAACTGCTGAGTGAGTGAGCCAGAGCCAGAAACTGCCGAGGGTCCGGACATGAATCCAGGACCTTCAAGGGAGTAGACCTAAGCCAACACCCCGGTGGGTCTAGGCAAGATTCTAGGACCTCCCAGGAACTAGGCCAGATCCAGGACCTCTGTCAGCCTGGGCGTGAGTGAACCTGGGTCCTCTGAGGGAATAGGCAGGAACTAGAGATCTCTGGTGGGCCAGGCGGGAGTCTGGGACCTCAGAGAGAGTAGGCCTGAGCCAGGTCCTCTGTGAGTTCAGGCATTGGTCTAGGACATCAAAGGGAAGAAGCAGGAACCTGGAACCTCTGCTGGTCTGAGCATGAGTTTGAGACCTCTGAAGTAAGCAAGTCCTTTGCGGGTTCGGACGCACCCAAACCTGGGACCTCCAAGGCAGTAGACTGAAACCAGAAACCTTTCCAGGTCCAACCCAAGGACTTCTGCAGGAGGAAATCCAGACCAGGATTTACAGGTACAGGTCAAAGCCAGTAACCTAAGCCAAAGTTCCCCTGAGACAAGGAACTTGAGCAACAAAATTCCACAGGAGTGGAACTGAAGGAGACTCCTAGGACAGAGAGAGCCAGAGGAAACAAGCTCCACTGGAAGCAGAAGCCAGGAGCAAATCCAACCCTGGGAGCCACCCCAGTCCTGGGACACTGGCAGACCAGGATTGAGCCAACGACCTGACTCAGAGTCTGCAATCTCTACTGGAACCAAGGTGGGACTGAACCAGTTACCTAAGACACAGAGAGAATAAGCTCCACCAGGAGCAGAAGCCAGGAGCAAACCCAGTCCTGGGACATGGGCAGATCAGTACTAAGCCAGCGACCAGATCCAGAGTCAGTGATCTCCACCACAATAGGTCCTACTCCAAGTCAGGTCTGCAGGAGGAGATCCAGACCAAGATTTACAGAAACAGATCAAAGCCAGCAGCATAGGCCAAAGCAGGCCTGAGACAGCAAACTCCAAGTAAGCAGACCAAAGCACAGGAGCACTGAGCTACCTCCAGGAACAGGAATAACCAACAGGGTAACTAAAACTGTGACATTGACTGTACCATGAGGAACAACCATCTGAGCTTTGGATTCACTGGCACTTAGAAGATTATTAAAAAGAATCTTAGCCCCAACCACACCTATTAGAGGAAAAGATGA
>JAQHUG010000045.1:8220592-8232692 GCA_028555095.1 Dicrostonyx torquatus
TTAGACAACAATGCGGACACTAAGAGAGACTTACATAGATCTAATCTACATGGGAAGTAGAAAGTATAAAAAGACAAGATCTCCTGAGTAAATTGGGAGCATAGGGACCTTGGGAGAGAGTTGAAGGAGGAAGGAGAGAGGCAGGGAGGGGAGCAGAGAAAAATGTAGAGCTCAATAAATATCAATAAAAAATTATAAAAAGTTAATAAAAACATAAATCAGAGGATATAAACTAAGGTTGTATGAAATAACCTTATGGAAACTCCATGTTTTGTAAACTAATTAGAAAATAAAATTTAAGAAAGAGAGAAAAAAAAGAATTCTGTCAATAGTCTGTCAATTCTGTACTATAAAAAGAAGGAAAAAATAATCTGGATTCAAGCTCTTTCATTCATTTTGAGCTTTTGCTTTCTGAGACAGACTCTTGCTATGTATCCTGGGACTTGGAGTCCTTCTGCCTTGGCCTCCATGCACTAGGCTTCCAGCTCCCAGCCGACTTAAGCTCCTTAGGGTTACTAGGGCCACCACATCTTCCTCTAGTCTGTGGTTTGTTTTCTGACTTTCTTATTGTTTTTGGTAAGCAGATGATCTTAAATTTAATGCAGCTTCAAATTCCAACTTACCAACCTTTTCCTGAATGGATGTGGGGTTTGGGGTTGTTGTTTTGTTTGTTGTTTGTTTGGATTGGTTTTTCGAGAGGATTTCTCCGTGTAACAGCTCTGGACATCCTGGAATTCCCTTTGTAGACCAGGCTGGCCTTGAACCCACAGAGATCAACTTGCCTCTGCTTCTCAAGTATTGGGATTAAAGGTGTGTGCCACCACCACCACCTGGCTGAATGGAAGTTTTTCATGTCGTGTTCAAGAAATTATTATCCACAACACCAAAAGGTGAAGAAATTTGCTGTTTTAGTTTGCTCACTAAGTATAGAGTCATTTTGTGTGAGTGTTGGTGCAGTCAAGTTTCTCCTTTTGGTTTTTGGCATTTTGCATTAAGGTACCTGATTGACCCATTACTGGTATACGAAAAACCATTTTTATTTTATGTGACTGAGTGTTTTGGCAGTCTGTATGTTTATGCACTGCATATGTGCCCGGTGCCCACAGAATCCAGAGTGGGCATAGATTCTCTGGAACTGGAGTTACAGACATCTATGAACCACCGTGTAGGTGTTGAGGGCTAAACCTGAGCTCCCTGCAAGAACAACAACTGCTCTTAAGGGCTGAGTCAACTCTTCAGCCCCTGTCCACTGATTCTTATGGTTCTGCTTCTGCATTCTCAATTTTGAACCATTTGTCTGTTTACCTTGCCGTCATGCTACACAGGACCTGCCATTCTCTTCTCTGTTTTTCAAGTAGAAACCGGGGCATGGAGAAATTAAGAAACTTGTCGGAGTAAATACGACATTTGCTAATTAATGGTGGAGCGGCAAACCGAACTCAGGAGAGTCTGACGTTGTACTCCGTGCTTTCAGAAAGCTTAGCAGCTTCTCAAATCGAATAGTTGAAAGGGCGATTGTTTTTGTTACTAAGTTTGGGTGTATTGGAAGCTGCTCTAAAGACAGGAGCTGCATGGACTCAAGCTTTCCACATCCGACCACTAGAGGGCGTGAGCACCTTAAAGTCGCCAAGCATGTCCCGCCCTCAGCGTGGTCACCTCTCTAGTAATCAGATATTTATACAAAGGGCAGGTTCAAAACAGAAAGTTGTCACACACCGTCTCCACAAAGGACTTTGACCAAAGGAAACAAATAAAACAGAACTGATTTGCCACCTGAAATAAGACACTTTCTGGATGACCTGTCACATCCTTGAAGTACCGAGATCCCCTTCGCTCCTCCTCTCCTGCCTTTAGGGGGATCAGGGGCAGCTGTTCATTGCCCTTGTGAACAGGAAGATGGGGAGCTCTGAGGTGGCAGAAATAGAATTCAAATATCCGCTTCTTTAGCCATGTTCAGGCTTGTTTGACCTCACTCTGGTATCTGTACAGTCATTTTACAGTAGAAAATTCCAAAGTGGACTTTGTCTTCCAGTATCCTTTTAAGTGCCAGACTGATTTCCTGGTCTTGAATGTAGCTTGGGTAATTCACCCAAGCACTAGGCAGCCATTCCGTGGAATGAGTCATTCTTATCAACCTGAATACAGCCACACAAAGCAAAGACAGTGACACAGCAAGATGGAACTGTGCTTCCTTAGCTGTTGAGACCACACTGTCCCTCCCTCTTGGCTCAGATGTTTACCGAGAGTGTCTATAAGAAATTGATGAGTTGTTAAACTTATCTTCGTTTTTCATTATTACTGTAATTTTGAGGGTTTTTTTTTTAATTAATAAAAGTCTCATTCACTTGGTCACTTATGGAACACATGGTAAGTGTAAGAAAAGGTATAGAAATTGCAAGCAAAATTGGATGAGGAGCCAGCTTTTCATGTGCCCAGGGAACTACTACACACCCTGCTGTGCCTATTATGAAAATGACAAGGGTTGGAGAGATGGCTCAGTGGTTAAAAGAACTTGCTTGTTTGTGGTGGTTTGCATGAGAATGCCCTCCATAGGCTCAAATATTTGAATGCTTGGTCCACAGTTGGGACCAACTGGGAAGGATCAGGAGGTGCAGTCCTGTGGGAGAAGGTGTGGCACTGGAAGTGGGCTTCGATGTTTCAAAAGCTGAAGCCATTCCCAGTTAGCCTTCCCACCCGTGCTGTGGGGCAGATGCTCAGCTACTGCCCAGCACTATGTCTGCTGCCTGCTGCCTGCTGCCGTTCTCCTCATCATGATTTCTGGAACTGTAAACCTCCAAAGTAAACACTTTGGTTGTCGTGTCTTGTCACAGCACTAGAAAAGTAACTAAGCCTCTGATCTTCCAGAACAATCTGATTCCCAGCACCCACATCAGGTGGCTCAGAAACTCCTATAGCTCCAGCTCCAAGGGATGCAGTGCTCTCTTCTGTCCTTGCTGACGTCCACATCCACATGGCATTCACTGACAAACATACACAGAAATAAAATAATAAAAGTAAACTATTCGATAACAACTGACAGAGATCAACTAGCTTGTGCAGGGCCACACAGAAGAAAACAAGTGGAATCTGAGTTCAGCTCTCTATAAAGAAGATAGGGCAATCACTGACAGTGGAGGCTCACAGTTTATAGGCACGGCATTATGGGAATCTAAAGGAGAAAGAAAGAATAATTAACTCCCTGAAAGGCAATTTGTGAAAGACCCCCTCCTTATTTTCCCATTTTCTTCCTGGCAGACCCTCAGTGTTGTGCGGGCAAAGGAGAAAGGAGTATAAAGCCTCAAAATAAAAAGAATGAGGGGCTAGAGAGGTTAAGAGTGTGCACTTTGCTTGCAGAGAACAGGACTTGTGGATGGTCCTCAGCACCCACATTGGGAGGCTAGCAATAGCCTGTAATTCCAGTCCCAGGAAACACTGTGTTCTAGATTCCCTCGGGTGCCTGCACTCAAGGACACATACTTGTTAGAGAGCTGCATGGAGCTGCGCCATTAAGATGGCACTGGCTTCCACCCTCAGCCCCCCCGAGGGTGAGCGCTCTTTGGGGTAAATAACTCCTTATTAGGCTATGGCTGGAATCATGAGATCACTTGTGTATGCGTGGACCAATGGGTAGTGCCCACGTAGCTGTCCAGGGTTGGCTGCCCACGCCTACTTAAGGGCTGGGAGAGGCTTTCCCGGGGAGAGACATTGCTGTCAAAAGGCCTGAATAAACTGCTTAAAGAAGAGCTCCGGTGTTGCGTCATTTTTGCTGGTCGAGGTAGTTACCACACATACTCATACACAGACACATGGTTAAACATGAAATTAAACGTAACGAGAAGCATTTTTAAAAATTAATGTAGGACATTAATTCACTCAGCAAGTACTTGCAGAGCAGATTTTAAAAGGTGAGGATCAGGCAGACACTGGAAAAGACTTTAAGGCACTGGCCAATCTGAGCCTCTTCCTTTCGAGTCACATGGTCTTTCAGTGCCAAGTACTGAGGTAGACCTGGGAAATGTCACTGACTGTAACTTAGCCAAGGTCCCTGCATGTCTGGGCTCATAGTATGATGGAGCTAAGAAATTTCACTAGTGTGACCTAAGGCCAGTGATCAAACAAAGCACCAAATGAGATGAGGCAGTATACAGACTGGGCCCAGGAAACTGGAAAACGACAACTGCCACAAAGAAAACAGGAAATACAAAGAGTGTGGGCTGGAATGCGTGATTTATGTGAAGGAACAACATGTACGCAGCCCTGGAAATGAGGATCACAGTGACACTCTGGTTAAAGAGTGGTGCCAATTAACACTAATTGCTGACTAAATTCTAGATTCTATCATTGCTCATTCCCAAGTTAGGGAAGGGTTCTCAGCATGGGATCAAGGCAAGGGCACAATAAAATAGTTCTCATCTTAATAGCTCCAGCCCTCCAGCCCAACTAGGCCAGCTTCGTGCACATGCAACATTTGCTGGAAGCGATCTGTCCCCAGATACTGTGCTAAAAGCTGCAAAGAAAACCGGACGGTGGTGGCACACGTCTTTAATCCCAGAACTTGGGCAGCAGAGGCAGGTGGATCTCTGTGAATTTAAGGCCAGCCTGTAGCTAGTTCCAGGACAGGCTGTAAGGCTACAGAGAAACCTTGCCTTGAAAAACAAAAAACAAAACAAAACAAAAAGGAAAAACTGCAAAGAATCATAGGGCTTCCAAAGAAGAGGTAGGGGCTAGTGCCCTCTACATCACTGATTCCTACATGGAATTCAGTTCAGAGCTGTGCACAATAACGGCACTGTGTCTACTAAACAGAAAGTAAGTGAAAATAAATTCATCTGAGGGCACAATTACTGCCTCAACCCATTCTCTGCAACCTCTGCCCTTTCTCTCAAACTCACTTCTGCCGCCTACAAGGGTTTCTCCTTCATTCTTATGCTTTGCTGCATGCAAATACCAAGATTCTCTGCGAGGAAGTGGGTTAAAAGCAGACATTGGAAATTTCAGAGCAGAATCTTACTGGATTCGCGGAATTGCGTAAGTCATTCAAACTGGGGCGCCCTAAGCCTGCCTCATCTGCAGAATAAGACTGACAAGCATCTGGCTCATCTGGGTTTGTGGAATGAACGTTACCGGGATGGGATGAGAATAGAAAATAGGACAGTTTGTGTAAGGCCATCACCGTTCAGCTTGGCATATGAACAGTATAATGAACCGCAAGTAAGAGCCTGGTGACAGATCTGTCAGCCACCGACCGGAGTCATTGCAACCCCTGTCCTTCCCAGAAGCAGGCGGGGAACCCGAAACGCGTAGGAGATCCGGGGTCCCTCCAGACTCAGCCCACGCAGGGCCGGCAGCAGCGCCAGCTTGCGTCACTGGTGAGTAGCTGCGAGGCGGGGACCACACATGGTGGGAACGTGAGGGGGTGGGGCCTGCGCCGGTGGTGTCGGCCAATAGAGAGTAGGGGAGTCCCATCCAATCACAGAGGCGTCCCAAGCCCCGGGGGGCGGAGCCATGTAGGGGATCAGAGGTTTCATTGGTCGCTGGGCGGGCGCTGAGCGGGACCTGCGGTGTGGTCAGGGGCGGAGCGGCAGCCAGAGGCCCAGTCGGGACGGCAATGGCGGCGGCGGCTGTGGTGGCGGCGACAGTCCCCGCGCCGACAATGGGCACCGACGGCGCATCCTCGGTGCATTGGTTCCGCAAAGGGCTGCGGCTCCACGACAACCCCGCGCTGCTAGCGGCCGTGCGCGGGGCGCGCTGTGTACGCTGTGTCTACATCCTCGACCCGTGGTTTGCGGCCTCCTCGTCTGTGGGCATCAACCGATGGAGGTGAGGGGACCTACTGCGGGGTGGGAACAGCGAGCGGACTCTGGCCCGCGGCCCCCTCTGAACTCCATGACAAGCTTGGGTACAGAGGTCATGACCCTCTGTGCTGACGAAACCCTCATCGGAAACGCGTGGTCTACCTGCAGCCAGTTCCTGACAGAATGAAGGGCTTTTAGGCTTTTTGGCTTTTAGGAGTGTGCCGTGGTGGTGGTCGTGGGGGAGGGGGTGACGAAAAGTATTCTTCAGGAAAAAAAAAACCTCGTTGAGCCCCGCCCCCAGGGCTCCCTAAACCTCAGATTTGTGTTGTCTCCCCCCCCCTCCCTTCCTACACATTTACCCTGGTGGTGATTAGGGACCCTAGCTCAGCCTTAGCCAGTTTTAAAAAGACCCGAGGGCATCTTCGGGTAGACCACTTGTGTCTTGACCTCCAGAGCAGTTCTTAACCCATTACAATTATTATAATTTTTTACATTTATTGGGAAAGGACTTGCTATGGCGGTGTATAGAGAGTTAAGGGGACAACTTGTAGGTTCTGGTTCACCATATGGTTCCAGGGATCAAACTTAGGTTGTCAGGCCTGGAGGCAGGTGCCTTTACCCGCAGAGCTAATTTCCAGGCCCTTAACTCATCTGAGAGGATCCCTTCTGTAGTTCTAATTCGCTAGAAAAATATTCCAAGAGGATGGAGTCACTTTCAGCTCTTCCTCCAATTGTCATGATATGATTTTTAGAGGACAGTTGGACCATTATAGATGAGACTTTTAGGAGCCACAAAACTACAATGACAGGAGCCCCTGACAACTCCCAGGAGGTTGGGTCCTTTCCTACATTGTGTGACACAGTAGCTGATGTATTTTCTCTGTAGCCAGTATTCAAAAGCTAGTTCTGAGACATCCTGTACCCATCACTCTTTAAATGCCGCCTAGCAGTTGCCTGGTTTGTTTGCATTGTTAAGAGAAATGTTTGCTTATGGCCTTGTTGCACAGATGAGCAAGGTAATTCCCAAGAGACAGTGGCTCTCAGTACCCCATTCTTTCCACTCCAAGAAGGGTTTGCCCTGCTAGGAGAGCAAGTGCTCCTAGTAGCATGTGTATTAAATGCCCCTTGCTGCCCCATTTATGCAGCGGGAACAACTAAAAATAGTCCTGTGGAAAGCCAGCCCACACTGTTTCAGGCTGCCTTACTGCTCTGGATTGCTCCAGTTTCCATAGATAGGAGGTTGAGTTTGACAAACACCAGCAAATGACCATCTGTACTGTGGACGTTAAACCAAGCCTCAGACTTTGCCCTCCCCTTCCTTTTGACAGTGTGCCAGTCGATAGAATCTGACTGTGAGGTTTTCGTGGAGGTTTTTTCCTGGGATTTTGAGGAGCATTGCCCATTCCCTTTGTGGTAGTGGAGATGAAGGAACCACAAAACTGATTGAACTCTAATGTACTAGAACTTGGTTTTATGGGTTTTTGTGTGTCACCTTTCTGTAGCTGCCCTTTCAAGAGAATGAAGCAGAAAAGGAATGAGGCAGCTCAGATGCCTGGGTGAAATCTTACAGTCGTGTGGAAATGCAGATATTAACTGAGAGGTTATTTTGTGAGTTGTAGCTGTCAGGCTGCTGCTAAGCACGGCCATGAACAAGCAGGTTCAGGGGAGCTTCCACAGCGTTCAGAATCTACATTTGAGTCGAGAAAGACAAGTAAACAACCATGATGGAGGAGCCTAATGCCATGAACAAAATAAAATGGGGGACAAACCACAGATACATTTTTAATATTGGAATCACTTAAGGATCTTTGAAAGCTTCCTGGACTCCCCTCCCCCATTTATGGGTCAGTTGTCCTGCCTGGGTTGCTCTTTGTTGTTGTTGTTGTTGTTAAAGCCATTGCAGCCAAGAGTCAGAAGTGCTGCACTAAAGAACCACAGAGGGCCAGGCAGCCCGGGCAGTGTGTTGCTTCAGTGCATTGACCGGCAGTCTAATTAGCTTTGGCATTTCAGAAGAACGAGGTGAAATAACACCAAACAGATCGAATATGGTAACTGCTCCTGAGCCAGCAGGCACACACACTCCAGAAGCCCCATCTTTGCCCTTGCTCCCGATGGTTTGAGAGCAGGGCTGAATGCTGTTTGGTGCACAGGGTTGGAGGCAAAGAGTTGCCCCCCTCCCACTCCAGCTGCACCTCTGCATAACTGCAGTGTGTGTAATCTTCCAGCGCCCACTTCTGGAAGTAGTCTAAGAGAATGTGGCTGCAGCATAACGGCCCTGCCTCTATTGCTTCAGTACCCTGCTCTGAAAAGTCTCTGTAGAAGGGTGGGGTCCATCTGACTGAAGTAGGAGATCAGAATTTGTCCTTAGCCTGATTCCCTCCTGCAGATGGAGGGATTAAAATAGCCATAGAATCAGTTAAAGAGAAAGGCAACCAGAATAGTGTGTGTGTGTGTGTGTGTGTGTGTGTGTGTGTGTGTGCTTTCTCTATGCCAACAATATACATGTCTGTATATTCTGCTAGCATAGAAGAAGACTGCCATACTCCTTGCCTTGGTGATAGTAGAAAGTCTATGGGAGCAGTTCTACCTCTGTGACTCCCAGGGATGGTTTTCTTTCTTTTTTTCTTTTTTCATGACAGGGTTTCTCTGTAGCTTTGGAGCCTGTCCTGGAACTAGCTCTTGTTGACCAGGCTGGCCTCGAACACAGAGATCCGCCTGCCTCTGCCTCCTGAGTGCTGGGATTAAAGACTTGTGCCACCATCGCCCGGCCCAGGAATGTTTTTCTAGCACTAATTTGCCATTTTCCTCTGTCCTTCCTTCCCCAAATTTGCTGTATATAGGAAGACAGTACTATAGGCAAGAACCAAAACAAAAGGCAGCTGTGAGTGGCTTCTAGATTTTAAAAATGGGTCAGGCGAGATCCATTTTTAATTACCTTCCTTTCCCTGTCACAGTTTAGATGCTAGCCAGAGTGCTCCTCCCACTCTGTTGAATTAATGTTGTCCCTGGCTCTGCTCTGCACCTCTCTCAGGAGCTTACAGAACAGAGAGTTAGTAGAGATATGCTCTCTCTGAGCGCAGCTGGGCAGCTGACTGTAAAGTGGAAAGCCTGGGAAGGTAGAGCTGTGCCAGCAGAGCAATCTGTGTTCCTTGAGCTATTCACAGTGCGACTCTGGCAAGGGACTACACTGTTCTGGAAGCCAAGGGCATGTTTCCATTTGCCCAAAAGGGTTGAAAATTTTGATGAAGCTCTTTAAAATTGAGCACCCTCAAAAGAAAAACCTATATTTCTATCTGAACGAGACTTAGGAAGCAGTCTCTTCCATAGGCTATCGGGTTAGAGTATCCTTTTTTGTGGGGTTTAAACTCTCTTAATTTCTTAGAAGTGAATTTCTATCTATTAATATCTTATTCCAGTCTGCCAGCCCATAATATCATTGTTATGGTGAGGTAAGTTTGCTTGAAGCCAAAGTGTTTGGTCAAGGACACTCTGAACTCAAAAGAAGAATTCACTGCCACTGTGTCCTCTGTGTTAACAGATAAACTGTTTCTCAGCATAGCCATTGTCCCTGAGTAGAAATGTGTAACTGACCTGTTCTGAAGGGATAGCCTCCTGCATCTTGGATGATAGTTTTCTCTATATTTTTGGAAATCCCAGTTTGGTTTTCTCTAGTTCTGTCTGCCCTGGCTCAATGGAACCTATGTAATTCTGGTGCACATCTATTGAAAATGCTCCCTCGAGGGTTGTGTGCTCGTCCGTGTGGCACTTAGAGCAAGGGTGAGGTTCAACCCCCAACACCACCCATTCCAGTACTCAGGTGCTTTTTTGGCATGGTCGTCTGCAAGTAAAAAGAAGTGGGCAGGTGCAGAGAGGTTTTGAAGGGAACACGGAGGGAAGGCCCTGGTTTTCCCTGGTTGAGAAAACCTAGGCCTGTCTGGTGGCCATTCTTCAGGAGCAGCTTGCTGCAGTTCCTGTGCTGCTCTGCAGAGTTGTCACCAGGCAGATCCAAGAGGTGATACCATGGTGGTGGCTTGCCTGTCCCTGGCTGCCTGAAGGCTAGAAGCTACACAGAGTCCTCCTTGTGTCTTCTTCCTAGTGCCTCCTGGGATGCTGTTCTGAGTTCATCCTGTGGTGGATGTAGTTAAGCATTTCTTTCTTTTTCTTTTCTTTTCTTTCTTTCTTTTTTTTTTTTTCGAGACAGGGTTTTTCTGTAGCTGGCCTCGAACTCACAGAGATCTGCCTGCCTCTGCCTCCCGAGTGCTGGGATTAAAGGCGTGAGCCACCATCGCCCGGCTAGTTAAGCATTTCTTAAGGGCCAAATAGTCTGAAAGGAAAATGTGATCTGGTGGGGGTGGGGAGCTCAGTGGAAACAAATTTGAAACAAAAATGCACTTTGTACATCAAGGTCAAAGTGAAGCACTTTCCACAGAGGAGCTTCTTCAGTTTTCACGGACAAGTGATTGCCCAGTGTGGGAGGACAATCATATGGAAGGGCAAATCCTGATGGTGGCAAATCCAATGGAGCCGGAGAGTCTGGTCATGCACAGCTAGTGCTACAGTGCAGTGCCTCACACCACACTTTGGGGAAAAAAGATCTGCAGAAAAGGTGTTTAGCCGTGAATTGAGCTCCATGCTCCCTAAGGACTGAGCCCTAGGCAGTACCACCCATCTCTGTGCATTGCTCCAAGCAGTGGATGTGCTCACTGATGAGGCCTAGGAACCTGGTAGTTACTAGGTATTTCATGTTGGGAAGTTACTTAATCTTTTAATGCCAGTTTTCTCAGCTGCAAAATGGGCATGATAATAGCACCTGCCTCACAGGATCGTTTGAAATTAAATAACACATTATAAAGCAAGTAGGATTAGAGCCTTGCTCTGGGAGTGCTCAGTAAATGTAGCTGTTGCCATTGTGAATTGCACCATTGTTTTGTTGCCAGCTATAAACTTTGCTTGCTGCTTCCTGTCAGAGAAGACAAGAGTACTCATCTACCTATGCTGTAGAGATGCTGCAGGAAGCTCTTCTTTTAGCAAAGATGAACCCTAAAAATAAAGCCGTATGGGAAACAGGTTTCATCATACTCTAGAACCTATATTTCCTGTGCATTTCAGCCTTAATAGCTGCAGGTTGACAATCTCTAAGGTGTGGTGAGCTGTGAAGATAGAGACCCTTAAAGTGTGTGGCTGGGACATCTTGGGGGCTTCGGATGGAAGAACCTCCACCCTCCTGAGGTGTGGAATTGTGTCCTGTACTGTGCCTAGCAAAACTTTCTGTTTCAGGTGCTCCCCTGAGCCATTCTTATTTTTATTTTTACTTTGTGCATGCCTGTGTCAGTGGGGAGCAGCAAGGCCCCAGGGAGAGCAGTCAAGCAGACTTGCAGATCACTTAGCATTCAAAGGGTGCCAGATTTTTTTAAGTCAGAAATTCCCAGCAGGGGAGCTTCTGTTGTCAGTCTCTGGTCTCAGTCCTTGAGTGAGCCAACCTGCTCTTTAGCTAAGGTGATGCTGTGGCTTGGCCCCTGCTGGAATGTGGCTCTGCAGCATTGGCCATGGAATTGCCTCAGAGGCAGCTGGGGCTTAGTTCTCATTGGCGCCCTCCCGGCCTTTGTAAACCTCCAGTAGTCAGTGATCTACAGCAGGGTCTTTGGAGGGACAATGACATAGAAACTGGCCTGTTCAGGCTTGGGTCCTAAGGAGGAAGATAGACCTGTGGGTGGACTGCTTGCATGAGGCTGTGTCTGTCCAAGAGAGGAATTCCAGGCTCAGAAGACTTTCAGCCCTGGAGCAGAGCTTGCTTGACTGAAGTGTTTAGAAATGGGCCATTGAGAAGAAAAATGGCTTTCAGAGTCTGATTAGCCTGGGCCACTATTGAAATGGATTAATTAAAAATGCTGCAGGATCCCTGGATCCCCAGAGGCTGCAGCAACAGAAACACTGCAAGTCCCCGGGCAGCAGTGGGCAGTGGGCAGCAGTGGGCAGTGGGTCTCGAGAGCAGCCAGTCTTAGGCAGGGATTGGCGCAGGTCCAAATGCTGCAGGATCCCTGGACCCCGGCAGCTGCAGTGGCAGAAACACTCCTGGTCCCCAGGTAGCAGTGGGCAGCTGATCCCAAGAGCAGTCAGTCCTAGGCAGGGACTGGTATAGTTCCCCAAGTGGCTGCAGCAGGCCACAAGGAGAGACAGACAGGCACACCACGAGACCACGTTGCAGGTCTCTGAAGGCGGCTTGGCTGGTCCAGGGCAGGGAACTATGCTGGGTGAGAGACAGATGGATAGGCACACCATGCAGAGTGAGGTTGGATATTTATTTA
>JAQHUG010000045.1:8240840-8281340 GCA_028555095.1 Dicrostonyx torquatus
TTGAAGTCAGGGATTGTGATGCCTCCAGAAGTTCTTTTATTGCCCAGGATTGTTTTGGCTATCCTGGGTTTTTTGTTTTTCCAAATGAAGCTGAGTACTGGAAAACTGAAAACTTTCTGATGGCAAAATTAATATCAGCTCTTTGTTAGAGAGTCCATCCCTGCGCTGACCTGATTACATTGTTCCCCTTCACCTGTCCAACCATCCCACAGGTGGGTATTTGGCTTTCTGTCTGACAGATTACAAAGCTAGGCTTAAAGAGGTTGAGTCACACCACTGGTAAGTAGCATAGGGAGGCATAGTGCCACACACTCACACCATTAACTTTCTTCTGTGGATAGGTTTCGCTTGCTGAAAAGGCATCCCACCAGGCTCGGTGCATGCCAACAATCCTAACATTAAAGAGGGCTGAGGCAGAAGGATTGCATTAGGTTCCAGCCAGACTGGGCTGTAGACTGTCTCAAAGAACCAAATCATAAAGCTATTCTGTTGGTAAAGCCCATGATGTCCATCATTCAGTGTCAGATTGCCCCTTTCTATGTTTTCTCCACAGCTTTACTTCCACTTGCTTATAGAACCAGCGCTCTTATGTGTTGGAGCTCAGCAAGAGGAAGGAGGGAGTCTGAGGCCCCAGAGGTTCTGTTCCACAGTGGCTATGTTCCTCACCTGCCTGTGACCAGAGGAGCAGAGCAGGCTCCACGGTCTGAGGACTCTTTCTCCTAGCTCCCTGACCCTGTAGTCTCTGTAGTCTGTCCCTTAAAAGCACAGCTTTTACTGTCCCCACTGAATGACAAGGCATTTTGCCAGCAGCTAAATGATAGCAATGAAGCAAGGGCCCACGGCAGCCTGCTTGAGAAGGATGTTCTCTTAGGCTCAGGAGTGCCCAACCAGCACCGAAGGCAGTACTGATGGCCTTGATCTTTCTCAACTCAGCAAACGTAATATTCCCATTTTGATGTTTCTCTCAGCTAAGGCTAAAAACAAGTTCCTCCAGTTTAAGTAGTAGCTACAAGGAACCAACTTTCTATGTCCACATTAAGAGTTTTGCCCAGGACCGGGTTGTAGCTTGGTGGCAGAGTGTTCCATACATGCTCAAGACCCCATTCCATCCTAGCACCAGATGAAAGGAAAAAAAAACAAAACTTTGTGCCCAGAGAGTCAGGAGCAGGGATGGAGGTGACAAAGGGAGTGGCAGGAAGAGCAGGACTCGAGTATACAGAGTTAACCTATGGCCTCATAGATTCTCTTTACCTTAAATGTATTTTGTAGAGGACAGCTCTCAAATCATAACATAGGAACCCATTTTCCACACACCCCTGAATGCTGCTCCGCTCACTGGAGAGACACAGAGGTGTTGAGTTGAAGGAATGAACCTTTTTCGTTCTTCAGATCTGAAAGGAGAAGCCATTTCTATCAGGATGTTCTTGGAGCCAGAAAGACTGATGAGCAGGACAGACATGGAGAAAGCTTCCAGATGAGCATTCTGTGTGGTTACAGATGGCCTAAGGTTAGGAAACCATCAGGGCTCAGAGGGTTGCAGGAACAAAGACCATCAGGATTAATTATCAGTCAGGTGTTGCACTTGCAGCTGTCTTTTGAAAGAGGAGTTTTAAAACTAATATAATGAGCAATCTAAGGTGTAGCTAAAAGGCGTAGCTAGATCCAGGTATCCCAAGAATGTCTGCCATCTTGGCTTCGCTGTCCTCTGTGGAGTCCCCTCGCAAGTCGGCTTCCCTTAGTAGTGGAGAAGGTAGTCAGCATGGCCTGTCTTCTGGCTGGCTGGCTCACCAGAGGAAGGACTTGCCTCTTTTTCAAAAGCTTCAGTAAAAGTCCAAAGAAGTATTTTCATTGGCTTAGGTTGGGTCATGTGCCCTTCCGTGGCTCAGTTACTGTGGCCAGGGATGGAGTGTGTCACCTGACTACATTCGCATCCTGAGCCCACTTCTAGAGTCAGAAAGTAGGCTTAGATCTGCCTTGCCTAGTAGAACTGAGATTTAGAGAAGTCAAGTGCTCCACTAACACACTTGATGCTCTTACCAAAAGGGGGGACGGTGCAGATTATATGTTCTTTACCTCTGGAGCTCTTTGTAGTGTCATTCTGATTCTTAAAAAAAAAAAAAGATTGATTTATTTTAATTCTATATATCTGTTTTTCCATCATGTGTGTTTATGCACCACATGTGTGTCTGGTGCCCACAGAATCTGGAAGAGGGCATTAGATCCCCTAGAACTAGAGTTACAGACAGCTTTAAGCTACCATGTGGGCTCTGGGTTCTCTGAAGAGTAGTAAGTGCTGTTAAATGCTGAGCTCCAGTATTCTGATTATTAAATGAAAAGAGATGGTAGAATTAGAGTGCCACCATTTTGCAGCCTCTGTGATGACACATGCATTAATATCCACGACCACCATTAGAAAGACAGGCAAGCACCATGTGCCCTACTGTAGACTTCACAAAGGATCACACCCAAGTTCAGTCTAGTCTCTGGTACCAGCCAACTTGTAGACAGTGCACAGGGCAAACTGTACCATGGGTATGTAGGCAGCAGAATCACACAAGTGCAGCTCCCCTGGTCCTTCCACAGAAACATCAACAGGACAAGGAAGGGGTGCAGAGAGTATATGCTTAAAAGAAACGTTGATTTTTAAATGGCTGAGATTGAGCTACAGTGCCAATGGATGCACAGATGGATGGGGGACAGCAGCTGCTTAAAAACCCAAGAATAAACCTGCTCCACGCACACTTCACAAAAGTAGAAAAATGTAAACATCTCAAAAATGTAGGAAGTGATAATTATAAAAGCTGAGGCTCAGGGAGGAGCCCAGCTTCCTGGGTGACTAACAAGGTCCCATTTCCAGAACTTGGCTGGTGATTACTTGGATGCTTGCTTTAAAAGAATTCACGAAGCCACATGTTTGTGTGGGTATCTCTGTCTGCATTTCATTTAAAATGAAAAGATTGAGAGCTGGAGAGGTGTCTTGGGGTGGGAGGGTTTGTTTCACAAGCAGGAGGACGGAGCTCCTGTGCTGCTTCAGAGCTGTGTACCCTTCTCAGTCCTCTGAGTAGCGCCGGTACCATCCCCAGTATGGACAGTGGAGTTTGTCTTCAGTGTGTAGATATGATCTGAGCAGTAGTGGACGGAAAGAGCAGGGCATATCTGAGAAGTCTGGGTGGAACAGTACCAGGACATGAAGAAGGGTAATGACTAGGTCTGTTCTTGAGTAGTGAGGTGGATAAAGTTGCTTTCTCTGCAAAGAGTCCCGCGCAAGTGTGAACTTATGGAAAAGAGCAAGTTCTGCACAAGACAGCCGGTGGAACCAGCTGGGTTACAGCTGTAGACGTGTGCCTGCTCAGAGGTGGACCTAGGGGCAAAGATGGAGCCCAGAGCTGTAACACTGAGGGATGTAGAAGAGATGGACTAACAGAGTAAGTACCTAGAGTGACTGGCAGCAAGCATAATAGACTGGCGGCATAATAGACTGTTGATTGGAAGGCAGAGAGTGAGCAGCAGGATGCAAGGACAGCAGTGCCTGAGCACTCAGTAGGTAGGAGTGATTGTAGGCTGGTGGGTACCAGTGAAGTCAAGAGTAGACAGGAAGCTGGAAAGTGCAGGTGGGGATGGGGTAGTGGAGACAGGTTGACTGTGGAGGGAAGGGCCTAGTGCAAGGGCCTAGTGCAAGAGCCCATGGCTATCACAAGCCCTCTGCTTTGTTGGTTATTTGTTTGCTTTTCAGAGGAGAAATGAGGTCATTATTTCACATTCTTGGCATGAAAATTGTGGGGGAGAGTGTCTGGTCCCAAAGAAACCCAGGATAAGTCTCACTCAGAACCTGTGGCTCCTCCTAGCACTTCTCTCCCCGCCCTCTACCCTAAACCTCTCCAGCCCAGGGGCTGGGCTTCCCTTCCCCCAGCTTCTGATTTCTTTATAATTCAGCCACTTTGGATATGCATTCTTTTGGTCTGCTAGCCCTCTCTTCTCTCTCTTTTTCTCGCTCGCTCTCCCCTCCTCTCCCCTCTCATGGCCCTGTTCAGTCTGTACCCTTCCAGATAGCTCTGACTGAACTTTCCTCATATCTACAGTAAAATCCTCCTCCTCACCTGTACCTTGGAGCAATCCTGCCCTCATTTTCATTCAGAGAGGAAGAGGGTGCAGGGAAGCTCGTCAGTGATATTGGGTGCCTGACAGTTGGGTTGTTTCCCCGCCTGACTGAGGACAGCTGAGGCTTTTCATAAGCTGCTCCTGCCTGCTTGCCATAGGAAGGAAGGGCACCTGAAGGCTGCTAGGGAGTATTGGAGTGGTCAGGAAGGAAAGATGTCAGGAACAGAGAGATCTACTATCTACATGGAGACGGGGTCTAAAGTGAGACTCCCAGGCTCTCTTATGAGTCACTAATCCCAAGAGAGTCACAGTTTTGGTTTTGTTTGTTTGTTTTGAGCCTAGTTACTCTGTTTGTAGAAGATAATAGCAGAATATTGTTAAGGTCTAGTGAGAATCCTTCTTGAAAAGGAGAGCAGTGTGCTAGGGGCTGTGGATGAGGAAAACAAGACAGTTGTTAGACAAGAGGCCCCAGAAGTGAAGGGCTCTGCTGGTCTCCGGAAATGGGTTGTGAGTTTTCTATTTTCCTGGCTATTTAACAATGGTGAAAAGCTCTGGGTGCCTTGGACTCAGCGGTGGCAGCCTCAGGCTTCTGGTGACTAAAACAGGTACTGAGCTAGGAACTTTGTTTTCTGTAAAGCCTTTCCCCCTTCTGTATAATTACAGAGCTTGTTTCATGCTTTCAGCATTCTTTCCTACTTTATTTAATCCCCAGAGGCAGTAGATGTAGCTAAGTAGTAAATGACTCATTCAGTTATCCCATAGACTGAACATCAAAGTCAGGGCAGGAACATGGACGGCTCTCCTTTCTAGTTCCCTAGGCAGGAGAGTGGAATACATACAGTGCTCAAAGCCTGGCTCCATGGCCTTTATTCTTTGACCTCAGGTGAAGAATCTTCACTCTTTAACACCTAGGTCTTTCCTTCTGTCCCTCTCTCTTCTGCAGGCCTGGGTTGCCAACTATGAGAGACCTCGGATGAATGCCAATTCCTTGCTGGCCAGCCCCACAGGCCTCAGCCCCTACCTGCGCTTCGGATGCCTCTCCTGCCGCCTCTTCTACTACCGCCTGTGGGACTTGTATAAGAAGGTGAGGTGCAGTGAGCTTGCACAGTCCCCCAGGCACAACACTTACTGCCTGTCACCCCAGAAAGGGTCCTTGGGGCTGGGCTGTGAGAGTCAGAGAAGTCAGACGTGGTTGGTTTCTAAGAGGTGACTGCTAAGCTGAGTCACTGCTGTAAATGAACCCAGATTCTCCTTGGTTCTGAGGAAGAGAGACAGAAAAACTGGCCTCAGGGGTTTTAGCAGTGAAGGCTGGGACCTCTGGGTGGAAGTGAGCTCTGAGGCCAGAAGCAGTCCTAAGCAAAAAGGCAGGTTGGGCCCTGAGGCTGACAGCAGAGTGTAAAGGAAGTCCAGGAGTGGCTGCTGTTGTTCTGTAATGGAGGGCTGGCCTGAGAGGGCTGCATGTAGGACCTGTTAACACATTCCAAGGAGAGGCTCCTCTCATCATCCTGTGCCTTTGCTTTTTTAGTGTGACTTTGCCCAGACAGCATGGCTTCATGGAACAGAGTTTGGAAGTTTGGTGGATAAGTCATCAGGGAGGAGAAATCATTGTTTGTGTAATCCAATCTAATCCTTTCATGTCTAGAACTCTTGCTTATACATTAATTAACCAAAATCCAGACTTGGTACTTATTAATTTTTTCCATTGAAAACCAATTTTTTTTCATATATTATATTCTGGTTACAGTTTCCTATCCTCCAATTCCATCTAGATCCTCCCCACTTCCATACCCACTCAAATCCACACTCGTTCTTTCTCTCTTTCATTAGACTACAGACAGGCATCTAAAAAAAAAAAGAAAAAAATAAGATAAAAATAAACCTGAACAGACAAGACAAATGAATGGGGTGGGGGTGGGGCAAAGAGAAAGTCCAAGAAACACATATTAACACAGAGACATATACATTCACACACACAGAAATCCCATAAAAACACAAAACTGGAAACCATAATATATAAGCAAAAGATCTGTAAGGTTAAATTTAAAAAAAGAAATGCCCAGTCAAAGCATTATGAGACCAAAAAAGCCAAAACAGAGCACCCTTCTAAAACCATTGAGTTTGTTTTGTATTGGCCATCTACTCATCCACTGCTGGGGATGGGGCCTGCCCTTAAGTATGATTTGTAAACCCAATGAGACCCCATTGGAGAAAACTATTTTTCCCTTGTGAGTGATTATCAATTAGAGGTAACTTCTGGGTTGGGGTGAGGGCTTGTGTCTACTTCTGCTCTCACAACTGGGACCCCATGCAGTGCAGACTCCTGCAGGCCCTGTGCATGCTGCCACAGTCTCTGCTTCAATCCTGTTGTGTCCAGAAGGCTTTGTTCCCTTGGTGTCCCCCATCCCACTGGCTCTTAAACCCTCTTTACCCCTCTTCCTGATGAGAGATTTGATGGAGACGTCCTATTTAGGACTGAGCGTTCTGTGCTCTCTCACTCCGCACACTGTCCAGCTGTGGGTCTCTGTATTAGTTCCCAGCTACTGCAGGAGGCGGCTCCTCTGATGATGGCTGAGTGAGACACTGACCTATGAGTGTGGCAGAGTGCTGTTAGGAGGCATTTTATTGCTGTGACCCTTTGGCTTTCCCTTAGGTCTATGACCTATCCACCAAGGTTCTTGGCCACCTGGGCAGTGTCAGGGATGAGTTCCATCTCATGGGGTGGGTCTCTTAAATCCAATCATCAGATAGTAGCTGGTTGCTCCCACAACGTTTGTGCCACTATTGTAGCAGAGTATGGTGCAGGCAGGTCACCACTATACATGAGAGGGTTTGCAGCTGGGGTGGTGTTTACCGTTCTCCTCTGGTAGTACACAGAGTACCTTCCAGTCAGTACAGGTGAAGGCTCTAGGTAAGCACCAGTTCAATTTCTCTGGGTTCAGTGATATTGAGGTGTTTAGACCACATTTTTTAATTGATGATGTATAATATCCCTTCAGCCTTCTAGAAGATAGAGCCACGAAATCCTGAGTGGTCTTGAAGGGTTTGGTTCCCATAGCAGAGTCCCATAGCATCATTTTCTCACTGCTAGCCATCTGAAGCCATTTTAATGGTGCTCAGAGCAGGGCCTGCATGTTGCACACTATGAACCTTGTGATTCTGGTCTCTCTGCACACATAGGGGATTGGGAACCGCTGCACTTGCTCTGTGTAGGAGCCCTGAGCATCACAGCGCTAAGAACCAGGCAGGTGCTCACCTTTGTGTGCGATGCCCACCCCTCCCCCAGGTGAAGAAGAATAGCACGCCCCCCCTCTCCTTGTTTGGACAACTCCTGTGGCGAGAGTTCTTCTACACAGCGGCCACCAATAACCCCAGGTTTGACCGAATGGAGGGAAACCCCATCTGCATCCAGATCCCCTGGGACCGCAACCCTGAAGCCCTGGCCAAGTGGGCCGAGGGCAAGACAGGCTTCCCTTGGATTGACGCCATCATGACCCAACTGAGGCAGGAGGGCTGGATCCACCACCTGGCCCGGCACGCCGTGGCCTGCTTCCTCACCCGCGGGGACCTCTGGGTCAGCTGGGAGAGCGGGGTCCGGGTGAGTGCAAGCTGGCCTGTACCCTGTGACCAGGCCTAGCCAAGGTCAGCCCCCTTCTAGGCTGGGGGCTGGGGTGGGATCCCTGGGTTCAGGAGATCCCTTCCATGTCCTCAGCAGAAGAACTTTGGCTCCTTGGGGTATTACAGTGACTTGGAAAGAACCAGAGCGTCAGGTCTCCAAGGAGGCTGGTTGTCCCCATCTAGGTATTTGATGAGCTGCTTCTGGATGCAGATTTCAGCGTGAATGCGGGCAGCTGGATGTGGCTGTCCTGCAGTGCTTTCTTCCAACAGTTCTTCCATTGCTACTGCCCTGTGGGCTTTGGCCGACGCACAGACCCCAGTGGGGACTACATTCGGTGAGGATGCAGGCCAGACTGTCTGGCTTTGAACCACTGTGACCTCATTTGGTACTGTGGATGCTTTTAAGAAGAGCCACAGTGTGCTGACACATCACCCGGTATGTGTTTCAATTTAGGCGATACCTGCCTAAATTGAAAGGGTTCCCCTCTCGCTACATCTATGAGCCCTGGAATGCCCCTGAGTCGGTTCAGAAGGCCGCCAAGTGCATCATTGGCATAGACTACCCGCGACCCATCGTCAACCATGCTGAGACTAGTCGGCTCAACATCGAGCGCATGAAACAGATCTACCAACAGTTGTCACGATACCGGGGACTCTGTAAGGAGCTCCTACCCCACTGACATCTCACTCACCCTGGGGAGGACACTGTAGGCCTGGCCAGACTGGGCTCCCTGAGCAGCTTGGGGTGCTGGGAAAAGGTGGAGGCTGTGCCCTGGTCCTGCTCTCCTGGCCCCTCTGTTTCTCATGACCTATAGCTCTCTTAATCTTCTGACTATCCCTTTGTTTCCAAGGTCTTTTAGCATCTGTCCCTTCCTGTGTGGAAGACCTCAGTCACCCAGTGGCAGATCCCAGCTCTAGCCAGGCTGGGAGCATCAGCAACACGGGTGAGTTATTACACTGTTCTCTCACCTCCCTGGCCTTCTGTAACCTGTGCCACCACTTCAGTCATTCAGGGCTAAGGCTAAAATGGGCATATACCTGATGAAGCTTATATTCCACCCAGGGCATGCTGTAAGACAATCAAATATGAGCATTCAAATAAGAATTTTGGAGGGCATTGAATGGCTTGATGTGGGGCTAAGAATAGGGCATCTTTAGGACCACTTTAAATAGGAGCTGCCAAGGGCACCTCTGTAAGTATTGTTTAGCAGTGTCCTGATAAGAACTAGGGAAGGTAATAGCAAGAAAAGTCCCAGATGCAGGAGTAAGCAGAGCCCACTAGGAACAGAAGGAAGCCAGAGCAGGCGATGAGGTGGAGCAGAGAGCTCATATTCCCCATCGCTCTGACTTCCTGCATTGAAGGGAGTCAGCAGGGCAAGGCAAGGGCCTATTGAGCTTTTAAAACTGCCTGCTACATAAACAGTGAGGAACAGTGTAAGGATGGGGAGGCAAGGAAGAAGTTGGCACAGGAGTCTGGACAGGAGAAGCAGAGAGAGAGTGAGGGAGCTGTTCGACTTGGTGATGCTCCATAATGCGGAAGTGGCCAGAACTGGATTTTCCCAGGGCTGCAAAGGGAATGCCTCACCTTCAGAGCAAGGACAGCAGATATGCCACATCAGTCTCTGGCCTGGAGTCAGGGACTTGAGACCAGAAGTTGGCCCTGCTGCCAGCAGGCCAGGGCAGAGCTTCCTGTCTCTAAAGAGAAGTCATTGCTCAGCATGACACCATTGTGATGTGGAACTATACTTGTCTCTGTGGTTCTTCTCAGGCCCCAGACCCATATCCAGTGGCCCAACCTCCCCTAAACGCAAGCTGGAAGCAGCTGAGGAGCCTCCTGGTGAAGAATTGAGCAAGCGGGCTAGGGTGACAGAGATGCCTGCCCAAGAGCCACCAAGCAAGGATGCCTGAGAGTAAGTCCTTGCAGAGGGAGGTTACATGATTTAGAAAGCTGTTGCTTGCCAACTGGAGGTTCAAACAGCAAATCAGATTAAAATCTGATAGGGGTAGATTTTAGCTCAAAATCCCACCATTCTGACTTTCATAACTTCTAAACCGGTGGTTCTCTTCTCAGCCTTCCTAATGCTGCAGCTCTTTAATAACCCTTAGGATGTGGTGACCCCCAATCATAAAATTGTTTTCATTGCTACTTCATAACTGTAATTTTGCTACTGTTATGAGTTGTAATGTAAATATCTGATATGCAGGATATCTGATATGTGACCCCCAAGGCAGTTGAGACCTATAGGTTGAGAACCATTGTTTGAGATAGAGCCTCACTGTGTGGCTGAGGCTAATCTTGAACTTGTAGCAATCCTCCTGCCTTATCCTCTTGAGTGCCAGAATTTCAGATGTGAGCCAGCATTCCAGTTTACTTCATAAAATTTAAAGGAAGATTATTATTTTTTAAGGAAAGAAGATTTTATTGTAGAAGAAAGAAATTTAAAAGTTTACGTCCTTTGTTTTTTGACTAGTGGAAAAGAAAAGGGGTTTAACTTTGTTCTGTTTGTTTGCTTGCTTGCCTTTTCTGCCTGCTAATGTGAGTCAGATCTGATACCCAGATGTGAAACTGGCAGGTGGGAGGCTGTGTTCTGTGGTCAGGCCAGATGAGGGCAACACTCAGCCCTGGAAGGACCAGAGGGCCCAGCTATCTCTCTGCTTCTGCTTACAGGGTCTCTGTCTTTTCACAGACCTTGTAGCTTTGCACATCCCAGTCAGGGCTCACATCTTTTCTGGAAGGTTCCTGAACCACTAAAAAAGGAAAGAAAGACAGACAGACTGACAAACAGATTTGCCTCCTCCTTGTTCTTCCTTCCCCAAGACAGGAAAGGCTTTTATGCCAATATTAGAGAAATGTAGCTTGCCACCTCCCTTAGTCAGTATGTCAGGCTATTCCGTACATCTGCATCTGGAGGGGGCTTTTCACTGTAGAGCTGTCTGGTTCTTTTTCTGGTCCTAATCACTTCAGGGCCTCTATGGGTCCATCTGTGTGGGGTGTCTCTCTCAATTTGTGTGCTCAGTGAAATGGCAGGCACTTTCCCCTCTAGACATTGCAAGTAGGAGGACAAGGCTGAGCTGCCCTGTCCCTGAAAGAGCTGGCTGCTGTAGATGCCATGCTGTCTGTGGTGTGGTCTAAGCATAGCATGTTATGGCTGATGAACTTGCTTGGTTAATGCCCTGATTTTGAGGAAAGATTAACAAATAGAAAGGTTAGGTGTGTGTGTGTGTGTCAAGACTACACAGTAAGCTGATGACATATGGTACAACATGGGCTTGTTGTGTGCAGATATATGGGGAAAGTGACATATAAATTGACATATAAATATGATGTATAAAGTCATATTAGTGCAGCCATAGCAACTTAGGAAAGGAAGACTAATAGCCTGTAGTTCCCAGAAAAAAAACAATACAGACCTTCAGCTTATGAAGGTGGGTTGTGTGTGTGGTCAAGGAATGTAAAACTGAACTTTACCCAAGGGAACCTGAGAAGAACTGGATTCAAGGGTGTTTTGAACACCAGAAACATCAAAGTTTGCCTGATCTTGTACAAATGACTTACTCTCTTGGAAGGTGGTTGCTGTTTCCGAGAGTAAGCACAGGTGTCAGTCAGTCGCGGACGTGTGGAAGTGCAGATGCAGGTTGAGTGTCTTGTAATCCAAGCACCAAGATCCAAAATGCTCTGGCATCCAAAACTGTCTGAGTGTCAGCAGTGGAGTCTGTGCAAATATTCCTAAATTCAGAAAGCCCTGGACTGTAAAACACCTCTGGTTGGTCCAGGAAATGTCAGATAACGGACATTCAGCTTGTGATACCAAGCCCCCTGCTTGGCTAAAACAGATAGGAACATCTTTCTTACCTTCCAGGGGGCTCAAAGGTGAGGCTTATGGGTTATCTGGCAGGTGGAAGATGGCTGTTCCAACTCAGCTGTCACTGCCTCTTCAAGGCGGGGACAGGACGACAGGGTTGGCTGTGCTCATTCACTCAGTTAACAAACACTCATGTTCCAACGATGGACCCTAGACTGGGGGCATGTTGTGAACTGGACTGGCAGCCCCACCTCCACCTTGGGTGATACTGGTAGGAGGAGACAGTGAAGCAGAGGTGTTTTCGTAAGGGGCCATAAGTGTTAAACAGAAAAGATTTCTTGCCTGAGAAGAAAGGAAGGGTTGCTGTGCTTTAAGGATCACTGCCTTGGACTGTGTCTAGGACAGGCCTGTGGTGGCGGCGCTGGGGCACAGTAAGCTAGGAAGTATGGATCATGGTGGACATCAGCAGTGTCACACAGTGTGCAGACCTCACAGTCTGGGCTAGTTCAGAAGTACTGGAGCATGGTACTTCCTACTAGGATGGGCATTATTGGGATTATTGTCTGTACAGCCTGACGCTCCTGGAAGCAGAGGGGCCCCTTGAGGGAGTTCTGGGAGAGAAGCCACCTGTGGAATAGGATAGTCAGCCTTGCATCTGGAGGAGAACTAAACACGGGATGGGGCCCTACAGAGAAACAGGTGTGCAAGAGCCACTTGAGAGACTGATGCTGATACCAAATGATGTCAGCCATGCAGAGTGCCTTTCTTGCCCTATAGTTTGGGTACCCATGTATCACCTATTGGGATCTCGGGGGCTGTTTTTAACGACTTTGCCCTACATCTTCATTTAGGTAGTTAAGCCAGGCAAAGCTCTTGAAGGTGGAAAGGAGCCAGGAAGTCAGAGGATGTGACAGGAACTGACAGACGTCTTTCCAAGACAAAGAGTGGGAACACCATGTTTTTGAAAACCCCAAAAGAAAAGTGCCTCCTGTGTGCAGGCTAGGGCATCATCTGTTGTAGTAGGTGCTCTAGAGGAACAGAACCTACAGAATGTTCATGTTTACAAAAGAAAGTATTAGATTTGTCTTATACAGTGGGCTAGGTATTCCAACAATGGCCATCTGCCAATCAAGGTGACAACCAAGATTAACCCTCATAGCTGTGAAATGCTTTGTAGCTCTTGTCACCTGCCCTACCGCTGGGACACACATATCAGAATGTCAGGGAGAAATTCAAACCCTTTGTGTGAAAAGTCTGAGTGGAGCACACCAGGCAGAGGCGGGTATAGTGCTTCCGGGTGACTTTTAATCACCTGACTGGTGGGCCACAGAGAGGAGGCTGTAGGTGCAGCCAGAGTTGTGTGGATGGGTAGATGTACCTCTTCCTGCCCATCCCCTGTCCATTTTAGTCACATGTCTTGGGCTGTAGGCCAAGGCCTGAGTAATCATTCCCTGCTTTTAATCTCTTAGCTTTGCACTATTGGCGTTGTGACCTTGCTGTCTTTGACACTTGCTGTCTCATGAGAAGTCATTACAATTTAAGTCAGTATGTAGAAAAACATCTCTAAGATCATTGGATTCCATGCTTGCCTCAAACCCGTGCCAACCGAATGTTCTACATTTAGTTTTTACAATGTTCACTAAACTGAACAAAGGAAATAGTGAGCTTCCAAATAGCAGTCATGTCAGCGGGTTACATGACCCCGAGTTGCTGACACAGGGTTGGCTCCATCACCGTCCAGTTCTGCACTGGCTTCCTCTTTCATCAGTGATCTTACAGTGGACTGCACATGGGCTTCCCCCTTCCAGCTCTGCACAGCTCTCTACTGAGAGCCCCATGCAGAGAGGGCCAGCCTAGGAACCTTCCCTCACTGGCCTGTGCTTTGTTAGTGCTGAGGTTTCACTGCCTAGACCGCAACTCCCAGACTCCCCTTTTTTACTCTGATACTTGTGCAACTGGTATATGACAGGCATGTCACTACAGCCTATTCAGTGTGGAGATGGAGGTAGCCTAGCCCTCCAGAGAGCCTGACTCTGCATCCCAAGCCTGTGTTCCTGGCTAGAGAATGTTCAGGTGTCTCTAAGCCCTGATTCTTAGCTCCTGACATGGAAATGAGCCATAAGAAAGGAGCTGAGTGTGTTGCATAAATGATAAATGTTGGTGGAACTAGGTTTAAATTGATCTCAGGAATACATAATATGTACATGTGGTCTAATAGCACAGGATAAACTAGGCCTAGTTATGCATGCCTAGAATCCCAACACTCAGAAGACTAAGGAAGGAGGATCAACAGTCCAAGGTTACATAGCAAATTCAAGGCCAGCCTGATTATATGAAATCTTCCTGTCTTTGAAGAGAAAAAGGAAGGGGCAAAATAGTTTTTAAAAATCACATGATATGCCATTATGCATCACTTAAAATGAATTTAAATTTTAAAAAGATATGTCCATGCCGGGCAGTGGTGGCACATGCCTTTAATCCCAGCACTCGGGAGGCAGAGGCAGGCGGATCTCTGTGAGTTCGAGGCCAGCCTGGTCTATAAAAGCTAGCTCCAGGACAAGCTCCAAAGCTACAGAGAAACCCTGTCTCAAAAAGCCAAAAAAAAAAAAAAATGTCCGTAATCCCATGAACCCCAAGAGTTGAGGGCGAAAGAAACAAAATGGAGATGGCACTGGAGTTGGTGTTTCAGAGGGAAGCTCATCTCAGGTTTACAGCAGGCTTGCTCTGCTTAGAAACTGTACTCAAAAGTGTTTCCATAAACACAGTGCACCTAGCGGAAGAGCATGGCTGCCTGCTGCAGCGTGTTCTCCAAGGGGAAGGTGGATGGCTGCAAGTTACACTTGGTTTAAAGGACAAGGCCTTGGGAACTCCCCGCACATTTCCACTTCTGCCCAGCCTCTCTAATCTAGAGAGTATGACAGAGTATCACTCTCCAGACGCAGGTGGCTTCGGATGGACTGTGCGGCCCTAAAAGGACTGCCTGAGCTCTGAACACCCATAGTCCTAGCACCTAGGAAGTGGAAGCAGAAAGATCGGGAGTCCAGGCTGCCTCAACTGTATATGATATATACCCAAAATAGGCTGGAATGTGCTAGAAGGCTGAGTTTGGATTCATGTCTGCAAATGCTCATCTCTAATACCTTCCATTTTATTTTGTGTAGGTATCAATCTCCATGCCAATGTGTTGAATTTCTTTCTTTTTACATCTTGTAAAAGTCTTGGTGAGGAATAATACAAAGTTCTCTTACTGGTTAAAATCCGAACAACAGGGGCTGGAGGGAGATGCTCAGAGAAGCCTCAGCTGCTCTTGTAGAGAATCCAAGGTTCAATTCCCAGCACCCAAATGGTGACTCAAAACCATCTGTGACTCCAGCTCCAGGGATCCTGGGTGGCTTCTGGGAGCACCAGGTACTCATGTGGTGTACTAACATAAATACATGCAGGCAAAACATTCATACATCCTGAGAGCCTGGGGATTCCTATCTTGGCACCTTGTATGGACACTCATGCCAGTTCAGTTTCTCATTTATGAAAATGGAGGTATAGCAGGTTGTTTTGGCCTGTGAGGATCTGTGAGGGCCACCAGAGCAAAGCACCACAGAAGCAAATCTTTGGTTCTGGAGTCAGGAGTTCAAGATCATGGTCTCTGGTGCTTGCAGAGGTTTTCCCCCTCTGTTTTGTCTGGGTCAAAGTTCCTTTTCCATTTTAGGTCACCCTAGTCATCTCATTTTTACCTAAAGAGAGTCACAACCTAAGGTGCTGGGAGTCAGGACCTGAGCCACATAAATGGGGAAATCAGTTGTGGACATAAGAGTGTGCCTGCCCTGTGTCCACTGCATCAGCCTTTTGTTACAGACAGCCGAGTAATTGCAGTGGGCTTACCCTGTCCTCTGGTATCTGATAAGGCCATTTCTCTCTCTGCCCTAGATCCAAAATTTTATTTATTTATTTATTTGTTTATTTATTTATTTGGTTTTTTCGAGACAGGGTTTCTCTGTAGCTTTGGAGCCTGTCCTGGAACTAGCTCTCGTAGACCAGGCTGGTCTCGAACTCACAAAGATCCGCCTGTCTCTGCCTCCCGAGTGCTGGGATTAAAGGCGTGCGCCACCACTGCCCGGCGATCCAAAATTTTTAAAATGAGTCTTTGTGTCCCTATTCCCTTTCTCCTTCACCCATTCCCCCACCATTGTAGCCCTGTGCCAGGTTTCGTGATTGGTGTGTGGAAGTTTGCCCTGCTGGTTCTAAACCCAGTCATTGCCTTATTCTTCAAAAATCACTAGAACCAGGAAACTTCTCACACAGCTACTTTTCCCGGCCCTACGTCTTTGAAGCGGCAGCTATACTAGTCATTTATGAGCAAGTATCCTTCAAGGTATCAAGTGGTGGCCATGTAGCCCTGTCCTCTACTGTTCTCATCCCTGGTAAAGGGTGTGCAGGGAACAGTTGTGCTGGGTTTAGAGATCCAGTATTCAGCTACCCCATGGTTGCTCAGCAACAGCCTGGCCCTAGGGACTGTGGTTCACTGAGTTGTCCCACTCTCAGTCTTGGAATCCCCAGGGAAGCAGCCAGAGGAGTGGTGCCTGGCGACTAAGCAGCCTCCTGAGCACCCTCTTTGCATGTGTTTTTCTCTTTCAGCTAGAGAATCATCACTCCGTGACAAAGCCTGGGTGCCTGAACTGCCACGGCCTACAGAGAACCCAGTCACCAACAGACAGTGAACGAGTGTATGTGTGTGTGCAAAGAAAGGCGTGGTGTGCCGTTTGCGTGTGCATGCATCTGTTTACACTCTCGTGATCCTGAATGTTGCCTCGGCTGAAAGACTCTGGATCATCTTTGTCACCGGAGCTGCTTCCTCATCTCCAGACACAGGACTAGAAACCACAGCAGTGACCTTCAGCCCAGATCTGTACCTGGGAGCCCCCTTTCTTGTCCCAGTAGAAAGTGGTGGTAGGACCCTAGCTGGAATTCTGGTCTCTGCCTCCCCAGACTCTCCCTCCTCCCTTCAGATAGCTGGAGGACCACATTTTTTGACTTTCACCTAAAGTATGAGGTTCCAGAGGTAGCCAGAGTCCTGCTGGCTTAGATCCCACCTTGTGACACTAGAACCTGAGCAAGTAGATGCTTCCCCTTCAGACATAACTAGCCTGACCAGTCTTTTAAATCCCATGCCACTCGCGGACTTCCTCAGATGTGTGAGACTGCAGGCTGGTGTGTTGTATGCTCAGTCCTGCCGATGTCAGCCTCAGATAGTATATCTGTCTTTGTAGGACCTTCTAGAAGCCAAGTGAGGACTAGACTCCAGTCTTCTGTCCTTTCCCTAGTAGCTAGGGCCCAGCCTGAGTCTCCCAGGAGCTCTAGACAGGCCAGGGTCAGGGCTGGTGGAGGAAACCAGGTCCCATGGTTTAAAGGCCGTAGCTCCTCTGGCCACATTCCCAGGCATATGCTCTAGCAAGTACTGCTGCTACCCAGCCAGGCAAGCTGGCCTGTCTGTGTTCTGCAGCCTTACGGGGCCCACCCTGGACTAGTCAGCACCCATACTGCCGTGTCATCTCTTCAGGACTGGGCTTCAAGGGACTTAGAGGGACCTCATGAAAGGTGGGGCACTACCGCTGGCAGTTGGTAAAAGGTCAAATAGAGATTACACCTGGCACACCATCCCCTTTCCCAGAGTGGCAGTGGAAGGTTTGGCCCAGAGAAGCCAAGCCTGTGTTCCAGGGGCACCTCCTCTCCCTATGTATGTACTGTCCTACATACTCATGCTTCTGACCTCCTGGGGATGCTGTTGGGTCATATGGAGAACACAGTTATGAAAAGGAGGATTGTGGGTAACTGAGCAAGTCTTCCTTCCAACCCCGTGGCCTGCACATGAGCCACAGTGTATGTATGTGGAGTGAGTGTAGTGTGCGTGTGTGTTCCTGTTTGGATTTTTGTTCTCACATGTAACATTAAGCTGGCCTCTGTGCCCTTTCCTCTCTACCTCCCCTGTGACCTTGCCGAGTCTCAGAGTTGTTGATGCCCTTGGCCCTGGCCTTCACTGTGTCAGACCAGAACCTGGGGCCAGGCTCCCCTCTCCTCCAGCTGTCCAGCACATCTGACAGGCTTCTTTTTGAGATGACCTCAGGTTTTCTCAGCAGAGAGCTACCTTTAGTCCAACTGTTTATGTCCATCATTCTGACTATAAACAACCTATGATCAAGTGGAGAAACGGCACAAGTGATGTGTATTTAGAGCCCTGGGGTTTGGCCTCCCTGCTCCTGAGCCTCAGGCTAAGAGGAAGGAGCCAAGGGATCTTGCAGGAGGGAAAGTAGAGTGAGCCTGGAGAGCTGGTCTGAGAGGGTTGAAAGGTAGGTCTGGGTCCAGGATTTATTTTGCAACACCTTCAGCTATGGGTACAGTGCCCTCTGCTTTTTTGAGGATGGCTTTCTTCTCAAGATAAAGTTGACAAAATCACCTGTTCCTCCGCCTCCTTGACATGCTGGGCCATTTTCAGGATAGCTTTCCAATGAATGAAGCAGACCACCTACTTCAGAGCTACAGGATGGAGTGGCCTGGAGCCCTGGGGTGACTTCATGCCTAGCCTGAGTGCCTCTGAGGTCTGTCACAGAGCAGTGCCCTATGTCCTCCTGTGACCTAGAATGGGGAAGAGATGGTCGCAGGCAAGAAGCACTTTACAGTGTTCCCTATTGTTGGGAAGGTTGTGTTTCTCCCACAGTTTGTTTGTGAATATTCCCGTTTTATAAATGTCTGATCCTGTCTGAGAAAGCTGTGTTGTGTAGTCGATCTTGTGGGAGGTCTGGGACCTGAGCGGCTGCTGAGGTTTGACCTGGTAAAGCTTTAAGCTGGTTCTCTTGGAGTCCAGCCTCTTCTTTCCCCTTGGATAGAGGAGGCCGTGTAAGCTACTGTAGCAGGCTGGCAGCAGCCCTCAACCTTGGTCAGAATTAGAGGTAGCTGAAACAATACAGGGCATGAGACGGTTCCTGAATGTCACCTCACACTGGCCCAGCATCTATTCTTTATGATAGTCTAAGAAGGTATATGTGTCCTCTGGATACAGTTAATGGAAGCCAAGGCCTGGATGCTGGCTCTGTCTTGGACCATCTGGCCAGAGTACTGTGCACATGGGTATTCCTGGTGGGAGAGGAGCTCAAGCAAAGCCAAAGAAAACCACAGTCTGCTCTACAGACTCTACAGAGGGGCTTTACTCAGTACTCCTCTCATTTCTGGCTCTGCCTCCAGATGCCTGCTGGCCTGCTCCTACCAAGTCCAGGGCTGGCCTCCGTTTCTGGGCTTCTCATGTAGTTCTGACTTGGCTGGAGAAGCTGAGAGACCTTTGTTCTTGACAGAAGTTTCTTGAAGAGGGAACTGCCCTACATACTCATGATTCTGACCTTCTGGGGATGCTGCCTGTCTGAAACAAGCACACACCAGCCATAATAACTAGGCAAGACTGCTTTCCTGGGAAGAAAGGAGGCTCCATAACAGCAGATGGTTAGGGTAGGGCCTAGTGTAAAAGGCCTGAGCCGGAAGAGACAGTTAAAGTGGCCAAACCACCTCTTCAAGCCTCAATGGCAGGGAGGGAAGAGGCAGCCAAGGCCTCTGGCTTTGATTTCTAGAATGTTCTTGGGGCTGAAGCAAGGAAATTGAATACTGCAAGGTAGGTTCCTGCAGCCTCTTGCCAGAAAGGAAAAGACAACATCCCCAGTTTGTCCTGCTCTACCTATATTAAGGGCAGGTCTGTGGCCAGAGGAATAATGAAGATGGGTGGGAGGCACCAAAGCTGAGGCCCTGGCCTTGGCAGCATATGGAGTGTAAGAAGACCTAATACGGGGCCAGGAAGAAATCACAGCTAAACCCAGAGTGGGTGCGGGGAACAGAAACAACCTACAGCCCCCCCACCCCCCAAGAAGCCAGCTCCGGGGGCAAGAGGAAGGTCCTAGGCCTTAGGGTGGGAGAAGCCAGCTCAGGAATGTGTGGGTGTGAAAAATGCAGTGTGAAGACAAATGCTGGGGAACTGGGCACGCTAATCCTCAGGCTTAGCAAGACACTCCAGAGGATTGTCACTGGTTCAAAGTCAGTGTGGGCTACATAGTGACTTCCGGGACAGCCTGAGTGCTAGAATAGAGGGCTACGGTGCCAAGAGCAGGGCTCAGGTCACTGGGGGTAGATGAGGCTCAAGGGGGTCTTGACAGAGGTAGGTAGAATACTGGGAGAAGTGAGACTAGATCCCAGTGTTCCCTAGAAGCATTTCTATTCTGTTTCTTCCTCACCACAGTCATGGGGTGATCATGTCCCATTTCACAGATGGAAAAGATAAGCCTTCGAGCTCTGAGGTCACCAATACAAGTCCCCTCTGTCTGTTTACTTGGGGAACCAAACTGTGGTCTTAGGCCACCTGGCACAAAGCTGACTGACTACTCTTGGATTCCACTATCCTCTCTCCTTTATCTTCCGAAACCCTCCTTCCCACTCCCATTGCTGAGGAGGCCAAAAACGGACTTGGGGAGCAAGACCCTGCCATTAGCCACCTGATGCCCTGGATCTAGGTCCCGCTCTCTGGCGATCAAAGCTTTGCGGGTGCCTGTAGGGTCCGGTGGGATGTTGCGGGAGGCCTGGTGGACCCAGGGCCGCCGGACCAAAGCGTCAGCACCTCGGAGAGCTCGGGGGGGCGGGGCGGGGCGGGGCCATGAGACCCCAGCCTGCCCGGGGGCGCGCGCGGGGGCGCGCGGTCCGGAGCCGCGCCCGCCCCAGCCGAGTCCGAGCCCCGCGGCGGCGGCGGCCTCCTCGCCGCGCCTCCTCCTCAGTCGCCGCCGCCGCCGCCGCTGCCTCCCGCGCTGCGCTCCGCCCGGATGGCCAGGGCTGCGCCCGGGAATGGCGGAGCGAGAGAGCGGCCTGGGCGGAGGCGCCGCGTCCCCGCCAGCCGCCTCCCCATTCCTGGGACTGCACATCGCGTCGCCTCCCAATTTCAGGTGAGGATAGCGGCCGCGGCACCCCGCCCTTCGGTTTGGCCTGGAGCCTCAGAATCCCTGGGGAACTGAGGGCGGCTTCACTTCCCGGTCGAGCCACCAACCCCTGCAACCCAGGTTGGTCCAGGTTGTGGCCACCGCGTGTCTACCCTTCCCCGCATCTTCCTTCACCGTTCCATGTCCTGGGGTGGGATGTCCGGGGCAGAGACCTGGAAGGTCGCCTATCTCTTCTACCTTGGCGCTGAGAACGGATTTAGGGTTTGGATGGAATTCCCGGTGCAGCAACCCGCCCAGACTTTACCCAAGGTTTCTGACCCAAAATGGGAGCAGACTAGGGGATGGGGTCCGTGAGCCCCAGTTCTTTCAGGTAACAACCCTGATGCTCTGAGGAGCGAGTCGTAAGCCCCTCCCCCAGCTTGCCTGACCAGATTGCTAGGCTGTCGTGGGCAAGGTCTTCTGAATTTGGGCAGCTCCCACCGGGTCAGTTGTATAGGCAGAAGGATCGGCCTCAACCAGTGGAAACAACCTGCTTGTGGGAGGGGAATCTGCCTGTAAATATCTAACGATACCGTTGGGGGTCCCTACTGTGATACATACTGAGCACCCTGACCTGGTTCTATCCACCCCTCAAATCTGGTATCAGACCTGGTAAATTTCAGAGACATAAGGTGTAATGTGTTGGGTCAGTGATGGCTTCTCTTACACACACACACACACACACACACACACACGCACGCACACACACACACACCCTCGCTTACACACACACATACACAAGCAAGCGAGAGGCAGAGAAAGGAGAAAAAGAGAGAGAGAGAGAGAGAGAGAGAGAGAGAGAGGGGGGGGGAGAGGGAGAGAGAGTGTGAGTGAGGAAGAAGAGAAGAGTGTCATGTCAGTGTTCCAGAATCTAGGAGAAAGCAGCTGAGACATATCTCATTGTTTCCCCATGTCAGGAGCAGGCGCCTTTCTCTCTCCTGGGGCCCTTGCCCCAGCCAGGCCTCAGCTGGGCTCTGGCGCCAACTCACTGTGAAGGGGTCTCTGGCCCCCAGATCCTTAGGTAGGCAGAGACCCCCCTCCCCAGGGATCTCAAACGGTGTGATCAGTCCTCCAAGAAGGCTCTGAGCCCAACTGAGAGAACCAGGAGGAGGAGGCCGGAGGAAGGTTCCAGACCTGAAGGAAGGCTGGAGGGCTCCATTCTCCTGGCTAAGAATTCTATTCTCTTTGCAGGGCAAGAGAATTCACTGTGAGGGACATGGGTTCAAACCCTAGCTCTGCTGTTTTCTCACTGCCTGATCCAAGCATGCTTTTGTCTTCTTTGGTCTCATCAGTTGAGTAGGCTAATTTAGTACTGATCAGCCTGGGAAGGAGATGATAGCACATATGGAGTCACTGTTCCACATTAGCTGTCCACACTGGCAGGGACCTGCACAGCCTGTTTCTGTCAAAACGTTTCTCCAGCGTAGTTCACTGGACCCTGCGGGCATACCTTGGTCTGCTTTTTATCGCACTGAGGCATTGGAAAACAAGGAGGGCAGAGGGGCTAGCCTAGGGACCACAGGAAAGTGAATGGACCCTGAGACCAGGTCTGAGCCTGCTCAGTTCCCTCTCCCTACAGGCCCTATCTCTGGCTTAGAATAGGCTCACACACCCACTCTGGCAGGAAGTTATCATTTAGTACACAGGTCTAACTGAGAAGCTGAGGAGGAGGACGCCGGCAGGGGACTCTGTGACCAAATCTGGACTATGGGGAGTGAAGACAACAGTGTACCAAAAGGTGGAGGAGTGAACTGGAGACAAAGCAAGCTCTTGGGAACAATATTGGACAGTGCTTGGGCCCTGCATGGCCTGCTGCCTACTTCAGCAGCCTCCATTGCCCTTTCTCCTGTCCCACCTAAGCAGCTATTGCTCCAGCTCCATCCAACCCTGAGCAATTATGCTGTCTTATGACTCTTTGGTAGGGTTGTGGGTTCAACTGCTCTTTTTAGCTGTGTGCTCCAAGACTGGGCCCTTAAGTCCTTTGAGTCTTTGTTTGTTCTTCCAAATGTCTTCTTTAGGTTCTGCTCAGGATGGTCCTAGAACTCTGTGTGTGTGTGTGTGTGTGTGTTGCTACTGTGAGCTTCTAGAATGTGTAAGTGCCGCATATCTACACTTGGCCATCCCCATTACTCTGCCCAGAGCAGGTGCTCACCAGTCTTAATGGCGTATTATTGAATTAAGGATGGGTGTCCTGGTCACATTGCTCCTGGAGAGCAGAGTACTGTGAATGCTGGCCTGAGGGAAGCAACATGCTAAGAACTTTGTGTACAAGAGTGTGTCTTCCCGTAACCACGTGGACAGGCTAGTATTGCCCCTGCTTTCAGATGAGGAAACCAAGGCATAGAGGGTGGTGGAGCTGATGTGAGCCCAGAAAGTCTGATTTCAGCTCTGCCACTAAATGAGAGAGCCCTAGGATACTGGCGAGCACCTTTGGAGGGGTAAGCATGTGTGGACTTGAAAGATGGGAGCTCCTGTTGGAGCTCATTTAAATGAGTATGTTCTGGGTGGTTTTCTGATTATGGAAACCTTCCATCTGGTCCCTAGTGGTTTGTCTGGATCCAGGGTGGAGCGAGAACTTTTTTGTTTTTTGCTTTACCTGTTTGGGTACCATTTGGCTTCTTATGTTTGGATTAGCATGTGTATAAGTTACTGAGTTACTTACAGCATAGCAAAAAGATATTTTTAACTGATCTGTGTTCTTCATAAAGGAAACTTTAGGGGAGAGAATTTAGAGCATAACACAATGGATCCATTGGGCGTGTGGAATGAAGGGATGGAATGGAACAATCATCCCAAGTGGAAGGACCAGCAAGACAAAGGGGTATTCATGGGAAGTAATATGAACAGCCTGCTCTAAGTGGAGGAGGGAGACCTCACATATCAACTCATCAGGGCTGGGTATGATGCAGTGCTAAGTGCTTGCCTGGTGTGCTGGAGGGCCTCGGTTCCAACTCTGCCACTGCAGAAGGAAATGAAATGAGAAAAGTGGTCCAGTAAATCTCTTATGTAAAAACAAGGGCCAGTGACTTCCCCAAGAACACACAGCAAGTCGATGAGACAGTTGGGATGGAGTCGAGGACCCAGAGTCCCTGTATGGTATCTACTGACCCTCCTGCACTGCCTGAGCATGAGAGATGCTCATCACAGCACAGGGGCTCATTTACCTCTGTGCAGAGCTGTATGCACTGCCTTCATTTGCCAGGCTCACCAGGAGGGCAGTATGGGAGGTCCTGACATGGGTCTGATACCCATGCAGGCGACAATGTAGAGAGAGACAGACAGTGTCTTCCCAGATAGGCCAAGTGTGGTGGTCGTATATGTTCAGGTCCCACAGGAGAAGGTCAAGCAATCCTCACAGAGGAGAAAGGCACACTGGGAAGGATAAGTTAGGGAACAAGCAAGCAGCATGCAGGGTGACACCTGATTGGCAGCGTGAATAGCAAAGTTGTACAGGAAGCTGGAGGCTGTGTTAGGATGCTGGACTCTTCAGCCATAATCAGTCCCTGCTGGCTTAGGTGGATATTCTGCACTCACTCTGGCTGCTGGACAGAGTGAACGGGTAGGCAGGAGACTAGTGATCTAACCAGCCAGCCTGCTCTTCCTGCAGGCAGGCGAGAAGGCTTGGGGACAGGATAGAGGATGGGACAGACCAGATCCTCCTATTGGAAGGGAGGAATCTAGTCGGAGGTTGAAGACAACACAGTGGTAATCACCTGGTGCCAGGGCTCCTTGGGAAATGCAAGCTAGGCAGGCAGTGGTCCAGTCACCTTGGCATCTTCCAGACTTCAGACTGGTGATCTCCGTGACCCAGTTTGTGGAGTCAAGAGGGTGGTTGGCTTGGGGTGTGGCGCTTAGGGGAGGACAGGTGGTACTGGGCTAGAACCATGGTCCTGGAAGTGCTAGTGTTCGAGAAGATGGCTGTCACGGCAGAACCCGGAGATGGTGGAGGACAAGGTGGCCCAGGAGCCAGGCTGGGAACCACCGACCATGTATGGCGAGGGTAGGAAGCAGAATGGCAGTTGCTGCCTCTAGCCTAGCTCCTGGTGAGCCTGTGGTATAGACTAGAACAGATGGCTAGCCTCACACAGTCCCCCTGTAGCCAGGGAGGGAGTTCTTTCTACTCCAGACTTCTCGCATCCTAGCCCTCGTTTGGGTCTCTGGATCCCTGGGAAATGTCACAGTCTAATTCTGCCTTGGGAACTAAACGCTCCTATAAACTATATTACCACCCCAGCCCCTGCTCAGGGGTCTTCTAGAATGTCATCTTTGTCCCCTGGCCCTGCTCACATTCATGTACAACTCTGGGAACCTCTACTCGGTGCCGGCTGTGTTCGGTTAGTGGGCATGCAAGTGAGGGCCACATTGCTCCTACCTGACCAGGCAGCCAAGGCCTCCATCATCCAGGAGTGTTCATTTAGTGTCTGTGTAGCTTGCATCGGCTGGGGTGAGTTCAGGAGACTGCGGCTAGCTCCTGGCCTCACCCCCAAGAAACTGGCAGTGGAGAGACTAGGAGTCTGGGGCTAGGATGTGGGGGATATAAACAGAACTTTGCCCAGCAAAACAAAGGCAAACTCATCAGATTTCACCTACCCCACAACTCCCATCCCTGTGGGTCTTGTGTCTTCCCAGGGAAGCCATGGGTCATCCAGCCTGCCTCCCCACCCTTATCCAACCCTCATCTTTTTAAAAGACAGTGTCTCATGTCACCCAAACTGGCCTGGAGTGCCCTGTTGTGGTAGGGCAGGAGGCTAGACAGTGGGATACCATCTGGACCTCTTGAGAGCCAGCTCTGTAAGATTTATGGCTGCCAGAACAGGCCGGACCCCTGGATATCAGGTGGACTCTATCACAAGAAGCCTACGGGGGCATCTTGACTGGGGCCAAAGATCCCTTAGCTAGTCTCTTCTACTTAGATAGGAAGCTGGAGGACAAAGGCTCAAATGTGGCTTCTGACAGCCCGCACCTGGCCTTAGTCAATGAAAGTTCAGTGTTGTACTGAACTTTCTCCTTTCTGGGTACAGCACCTCAGCCTGTTCCTGGGTTGCAGAAATGAGAAAATGAGGACCAGCTGCACCTACAGCACAGAGGAACACTCGGACAAGAGAACCGAGGCGGCAGGGCAGTATGAAGCCACATGAGAATCCCGAGCAGGATTGCAGAACTCAGCCTAGTCCAGGACAGCGTGGGGAGTGTAGGGTGTGGTCATGGCCAGAACCTGTGCAAGGTGTTGCTGGGAGCCAACATGCAAGAGGGTCTTACTGCAGGAAGACAGATGCCAAGGTCAGTGTGGCATCCAGTGACCAAACTCAGACACAGGCCCACCAAACGTGGCTGTGCTGTGTGTTGACACAACACAGGCAAGTAGGGCTACTGCACTGGGAGGCTGCCCAAGGTCCAAGACCTAGGAAGAAGCTCAGAACCCCTCGTGGCTGTATGATTGTTATTCTCATGAGCCACTGCCCAGGCCAGGGCTCAGATTCCCAAGAAAATGCCTTAGGCAAGGTCAGGAGGGACCTCCTGCCTTCCAGCCCTCTCTGCCTCACTGTTGGTATCCCTGAACACAGAGCTGCCAGTCCCCTTCTGTTCTGTTCTGTGTCTCCTGGCTCTGCCTGGGAGGCTGAGGCCATTGGTGCCTAGAAAAGAGTGAGGTGCCAACAGAGGGCAGCCCTTGGCCAGCCCTACCGCTCCTTCTTTGGTAGCGGCCTCCTTCCCGCACTCTGTAATTCAGGCATGCCATCTCATCCTGAGGTGGCGGGCAGAAAGGAAACCGAAGCTTACACATGTGCCTGAGCCTTAGGAGGCCTCCTCTGTGAGATGGCCCAGAACCCTATCCCAAGGTGGTAAAGAAATGTAGCAAGGTTGGTGGCCCCATTGGTGGCATCTTGGAAGACGAGGGAGGATTTGCTCTCAATACCAGGCCTGGCATAGAGTCTTTCTGCCATCGCACCCTGCTTAGAAGAATCACCCTAAAAGAAGACAAGGGTAATGATAGCAAAGTTTTTAAATAGATGAAACATGTCATCCCCTAGGACTTCTTACCTGCGTGAATTCAGGAGAGAGAAAAGGCACCACCCCCCCACCAAGGCAACTAAGGATTAATGGAAGACTCCTGACCCTAGCCCAGGCTCTTCTTATCTTTGTCCAGTTAACTCAGTGCCCTCACCTGGCCTGGCCGCACTCAGACCTGTTGTTGAGGGAAGTGGCTCTTCAGGCCATGATGAGGGGCCATGGATATACAGAGACACATCTCTGGCCATATAGAATCCTGCAGCTCCACTCCAAACCCTTCAGCTTGAGAAGGATAGGGACCGAGGCTGTCTTGTGGCCAACACCTGGCATGTATCTACTAAGAACATGACACCCGTGCCAGCTCTGCTCTCCAGGAGCATCCAGTCCAGATGGGGGCCAGGAAGGGAGAAATACAGATAAGGGAGGTGCACCCCATCCAACTCTCTAGGATGGGTAGGGCATCTCTGTTGCACCCAAACAGAGTTTAACACCTGCCCTGTGAGAGAGCTGGAAGACTTCCTGGAGGAAGGCTTTCCTGAGCATTCCTGTGGCATGCCCAGTTTGAGGGCCTGCCACGTATACCATGCAAGTCCCAGGTTGGGTGCTGTTGGGGCCTAGTACCCATACTTGAGGAGCAAGGCTCAGTAAATAGGTAATTACTCACAAGGCTGGAGTCTTCCCCCTTGCCTGAGAGGGCTTTGAATGAGAAGGGATGATGGTGTCCCTTGAGACTTTGCCTCATGGCCACAAGAAGGGCAATACAGGTGTAGGGAGTCTGAGGCCAGCAGGCAAGGGCACCTGGTAGATGCAGGAACTGGATCAGGGCTTGGCAATAAGGAGACAGGTGTGTGCTGAGGACACCAGCAGAGCTGGGGCATCCCAGGACACTTTCAGAGAAGAGATGCCCAGTGGGACCCAAGAATGGCCATGCTGCCCAGAGTCCCACACCTCACAGGCAGGCTGCACTTAAGATTAGCCACAGATCCAAGAGGCAAACTGAGGAGGAAGTTCTGGTCTTGCACCAGCCCCCTCACTACTTCCACACCAGCTGGTGGCCACCACACCCGCATGCCTGGAAACCTGTTACCCTTAGGGTCAGAAACTTCCAGGGCAGTTTCTACTAGGGACCTCCAGGCTCAGTCAAAGTCACTCCCAAATGACTCCCAACCCTGCTCCAAAGGGGTCATCACTGTCTCCCCGAGCTTGCTGACCCTGGGCGGGCTTGCGGACACTGTGTGGAGGCGGAGCCTGTGACTATGTAGATTTGGGTGTCCATTCTTGGGGCACTTTGGAAGCCCCTCCATCTTCCCATTTGGCAGCCTGAGTGTGGCGCTGGCCCTTTAAAGCCGAACAGTGTCTGGCTTTGAGGGGGGGAAAAAAACCAGATTTCTGCCGTCTGCTTACAAGCCTGGCCTTGGGAGGAGGGTCACTCCAGCCCCCAACAGGGGCATTGGAAGGGCAGGTGGAGCCAGCAGCATTGATTGCAGTAACCCGATCCCGCGGGGGAGGCGGCGACTCGCAGCGCGTCGGGCCGCCTAGGGAGGAAGCTGCCCGCATCTGAGGGTTGGGCCAGGAAGAGTTGAGGCTGGGGCCCGGGTCGGCAGCTGCGGCCTCCTCTCCGGCCCATCTATTTTTAATGAGCTCCCCAGGCTTCTGCAGCCGGCCGGATGCAGAAAGGCAGGCCCAGTTGGTGGAGGCCAGGAGCCCCAGCCCTGCCTTGAGCTCTGACCCCCCCATCCTTCTGGGCATGAGAGGGCAGTCCTGGAGCCCCGCAGCCCCCTGGCCGGGCAGGGCTCTCCATGCAGCTGGTGCTGAAGATGGATTCGAGCCCAGACAATGACAGCTGGTTGGAGGATCAGTGGGAGCGCTGGTAGGGTCCTGGGGGCTGACCTCAGGGTGGGGGAGGGGTGAGTCAGTCCGGAGGTGCTCCATTGAGCTCAGGGCCCCTGTTCAGACTGAGTGAGGTAGATGGCAAAGGTGTGAGTCTTCTAGGTTTCTGGGAGCTGCTCCCGCCCTTCCTCTCCTGGGTGACCTTGGCTGAGCTGTGTGCCTTTGCTCTGTGCCTAATCTCCTGGTCTTTAGGAAAAGGCCCAGGCATTCTCTCCAACTCCCCAGATGTCCCACTTACACTAAGCCAGACAGAGTGCCAGGGTTAGGGTGAGCAGGTACAGGGGACAAGCAGTCTCCACAGTGGCTGCTATCTCAGCAGTTCCAAAGTGGGCACACAGGCTGGCCTGGGCTGCTGGAAGCCTGTGAGTGCTCTGGTACCCGTGTTCTTTGTGGGCTGTCACAAGCCCTAGCCCAGGCCTTCCCTGACCCCTTTAAGTCAGGGTCCTTGCACAAGATGAGATTGTATGGTTGGAGACCAAGAACATAATAGGAAGCTACAGCTTTGTTTTAGAACAGGCCGATCCCAGGTCCCCCTCACTATTACCCTGGCTCAAGAGTGTGTATTTTTATGGGTGAGAGAAAGGGGTACCTACTGGTTGTGCCTTCTGGTAGCACTTTGGTTCTCATTACTGTGGAGTGCCAAGGTTTCTCTGCTCTGGGTACTTCTTGGGGTTGAACTAGCCTTGGCACTTGCTTCGGCCATGGAGGCATTTCTCTAACAGAGCTAAGGCTCTGGACAATTGGATCTTCTAGGACTGCCTTCTGGTTGGCAGCAGGATGGAGAACTCCCATCCGGTGATGCTGGAGGAACCTAGAGCTGCCTCTTCCGCCACCTTAGGTGGAAGCCTTTTGGCTCCAACCCAGATCCTTCCTCTGCCACTGCTGTGGGATAGATTGAATCCTCCATCTGGGAGCTGTCACCTGCCTTCCAGAGGCTTCCCCTGGGAAGAGGAAGATAGCAGCAGGCTTAGTTGAGGCTTAGAGCCCCTGGGTTGTAACTTTGGTTTCTGTCCCCAACAGGCTCACCCACGACATCAGTCTGGAGGAGTTTGAGGATGAAGACCTTTCAGAGATCACTGATGAATGTGGGATCAGCCTGCAGTGCAAAGACACATTGTCCCTCAGGGTAAGGCTAGGTCTGGAGAGTCTGGGGGCTGGGAACAAAAGTACCCCTATAATTACAAAGGAGCTTTTGAGTATGTGTGGCACCCCTAAGAAGAGAATTAACAATGCAGGAAGCATCTAGTATAATGTTTGGCACATCTTGGGTGCTCAATCCAAAATCCTACTGTTTTGTATTGTTTTCTCAGTGCTATAGCAGGAAGCAGCTCCTTCATTTGTTCACAGAGAGAGCAGGAGGGCTTGAGATGCAGAACAGAGGTAGTGAGGGCCAGAATGAAGGGAGGGGCCTTCTTGGCAGAGGCCAGCAGCACTACAGGGTGGAGTCTGGTAGAAATCTGCAGTTCTTTGGGCAGGGAAAGGAGCCAGGGTGCTGCTGGACTAGCTCCTGAGGCCACTGCTGCCACTGCACCAGCCTGACCACACTACCAACATTTTGGGCTTTCAGTGATGCCTGCCAAGGGCTTGTTCCAGTGTTGGTATTGCTCTGCACGTCTTGGCTATCTCCTGTCCTTCTGAGTGCCAGGGTACCCAGGATAGGTGGGAAATCCCCATTCCATTGTCAGAACACAAACCAAGGGCTTGCTTGCAGGATGTGAAAGACAGTTGTACTGGGTTAGGTGTCAGAGTCTATCACTTTATCTAACCAGGTAGTTAAGTAGCTAGAGATACCATTTAGATAGCTGTGGTGTGGCTAGGGAAGGGCATCTGTCTTAGTGTTGACCTCCTGCTATCCCTAGCACTTTTAGAAACTTCCAGGCAAAGCTGGACAGCGGTGACACACACCTTTAATCCCAGAACTCAGGAGGCAGAGACTGGCAGATCTCAGTGAGTTCAAGGTCAGCCTGGTCTACAAAGTGAGTTCCAGGACAGCCAGGAATGTTACACAGAGAAACCTTGTCTCAACAAACAAACAAAAAACCTTCAAGACAAAGGAAAGCAAGCCATTTTCCGTCCCCATACCCAATCCTGTACCCTCTGGCTAAGCCAGAAAGGATGGAGGCAGAAGCCATTTTTTCTGGGCTTGGGGAGTGCTACCAGACTTCTCTAAGGTCCCATATCTGTTCTGGAGTTTGAAACTGTCTCCCACATGCAGGGCTTTCAGAGAGTCTTCTGCAATTAGCCAGAGCCACCTCCACCTTACCCTAGTAGTGCTAGACTAACTAGGGAGATCCCCCGGTGGGAGCCTAGTCAAAGTCTCAACGGCTTTCCCCCCACCGCACACTTTACAGTGTCCTCTCCTCTCTGGTAACCTGGAGTGTAGGCCCAGCCAGCTCTTGAGGGATGACGAGTCAGGGGATCTGTCCAAGGTGCCAGGAGTTAGTGACAACAATGAAAGTAACAAATAGTTTGGGGCTATAAAGGCAGGGTTGGAAGAGATCCCTCTCAGAGTCCATCTTCGGGTCCAGTCAGGACCTCCAGTCCCCACTGCAATCTTCCTCACCTGGCTAACGAGCACTTTTCCCAGTTTGGTTCAATGGCCCCTTCAAATGGCCCCAGTTATCTCACCCATCCTTATTGGGGCCGGAATTCCTGGGCGACCCCTAGGTCTCCATGGCAACAGTGGTGATTTCATTCTGGGCTCGGCTTACCTCCCAGGTGAGGTCACGGGCCGTTGTCAAGGGAACGGGAGGGTGCAAGGAGTCGGGAAGGGGGACCGTGGGAGCGGAGAGGCGTGGGCGAACTTCTGGCCTGGGGATGCGGCCTCGCTGAGGGGCGAGGGGGAGCGGTTTTGTGCTCGGGTCTCTGCTCGGCTCCCTGTCTCCCTCCCCTCGCAGCCGCGAAATGGACTCGTCCTGTGGGGAGGCGGGGCACAGCGGCATCAGACCCGCCCTTCCCGAGAGACCCCTCCCCCGCTCCCAAGGCCCCTCCCCTGACTCCCCTCCGTCCGCGCCGCGCAGCCCCCGCGCGCCGGGCTGCTGTCTGCGGGTGGCAGCGGCAACGCGGGGAGCCGGCTGCAGGCGGAGATGCTGCAGATGGACCTGATCGACGCAGCAGGCGACACTCCCGGAGCAGAGGACGACGAGGAGGACGAGGACGAGCTCGCCGCCCAACGGCCTGGAGTGGGGCCTCCCAAAGCCGAGTCCGGCCAGGAGCCGGCGCCTCGCAGCCACGGCCAGGGCCCGGGCACCGGCAGCGGGGACACCTACCGGCCCAAGCGGCCCACCACCCTCAACCTCTTCCCGCAGGTGCCGCGGTCTCAGGTAAGGCACATCTCGGCGGGGCAGAGCTGAGGGGGCGGCGCCCGGGGTGGACTGGGAAGATGGAGGGACGTGGGTGGGTCCTGCTGGTGGTGGGGTCGAGGACCCTGTCACGGTGCCTGGGAAAGGACAGGTTTTCTGCAGGGAGGGCTGGAGGAAGGACTTGAGGAGGGGCAGGAAAGTCCTGAGAAGTCTGTCCGGTTGGCTGGGTGTGGAGCTTGGAAAGGGTTGAAGGTGTTGCCAGGGATTCTAGTAGGGAGATTTGCAGGAACCTAACAAAGGAGCTGGGTTCCTCCGGCTGTGACAAGGTCATTTTTGGGTTGGGGGCTTCTGTGAAGGTTGAGGCAACAACAGCGCCAGGAGAAAAGAGCATCTGAAATGGGATGTAGCTGGGAGTGGGAATTCAGGGTCTGCAGCCAGTTGGACGTCTCAGCAGCTGGGCATTCCAGAAAGCAACACTAGAGATGGGGGGATGGAGTTGTTTGACTGAGTTGGGGGCCTAGGGCCCCTGGCATGTGGCTGGATGCCAAAGAGGGCAGCCTTGACCCATTGTCTTATACGCCTAGGCAGGAGAGGTACTGGGAGGGAAGGAGCTGGGAGGTGGAGCTACTGGTGGATAGTTCAGGGTATTCAGGGAAGAGATTGCTTGTGTCCCAGTATCCTCTGGTATGGATTCTGGCAGCTCAACTCATGAATGTGTGTGTTGCTTATGGTATTCCCTGGAGAGGGAGCCCAAGTTGTGTGTGGAGAGTCCTGGTCAGGGGTCCCAGGAGGCTAAGGATGTGGGATGTGTGAGCATTCTGGGAGATCCAGGAAGTAGGACTGTGGACTCTACATCTGCCATTCCTTAGTCACGTGGGGTGAAGTGGGGGTGAGTGTTATGGAGCCATGGTTTGAATGATTCATCCAGGCCCACAGGCCAGCTTCTGGGGAGACCCTTCCTTGTGCCAGAATGGACCCATCACTTTGCTAGACCCCAGGTTTCTGAGTCTGTCACTAGGCTGGGTTTGAGCATCAGAACATGGCTTCCCTCAGTATCTGGGGCTGCTGTCTGACTCTCCTGGGAGCTGTGCTGCTCCCTCCTCATCCGCTCCTGAGCACCCACACTGGCCAGCACCACTATTGCATCTCTTCAGGGTTGTTTCCAAGCCAGCAGGCCTGGGGGAGGGTGGTAATTTCCCACCCTGCCTGCCTGCTAGGGGAAGGTTGGCAGAGAGGCCTTGGGCAAGGCCAGATGGGGTGGCCTGATGGGGGCAGGCCCAGGACCTCCCTGTGCCGGGCACTGCTGGCTGCCTCTTCATAAGAGCCTTTTGTCCTCTGCACAGGACACGCTGAACAATAATTCTTTAGGCAAAAAGCACAGTTGGCAGGACCGCGTGTCTCGATCATCCTCCCCTCTGAAGACCGGTAAGTGAGACTTCTCCCTGAGCTAGAGACCCAGGGGTCCTCACCTGGCCCACCTGGGCTGAGGTCACCTGGGAGCGAGAGACTGGCTGCAGAGCTTGCCAATGGAGGACAGTTGGGAAGAGGAGGGACAATGTCTGGAGTGGGTCCAGCTCTCTGTACTAACTTGTCTGTCTTCTAGGGGAGCAGACACCGCCACATGAACACATCTGCCTGAGTGATGAACTGCCACCCCAGAGCAGTCCTCTTCCCACCAAGGATCGAGGCACCTCCACCGACAGCCCTTGCCGCCGCAGCGCTGCCACTCAGATGGCACCTCCAAGTGGTCCTCCTGCCACTGCACCTGGTGGCCGGGGCCACTCCCATCGAGACCGAATCCACTACCAGGCAGATGTGCGGCTTGAGGCAACTGAGGAGATCTACCTGACTCCAGTGCAGAGGCCCCCAGACCCTACAGAGCCCACCTCCTCCTTCCTGCCACCCACTGAGAGCCGGATGTCAGTTAGCTCTGATCCAGACCCAGCTGTTTACTCTGCAACTGCAGGACGGCCGCACCCCTCCATCAGTGAAGAGGATGAGGGTTTCGACTGCCTGTCATCCCCAGAGCGAGCCGAGCCACAAGGAGGGTGGCGGGAAAGCCTTCGGGAGCCACCCCCGCCTCCACGGGCCTCACTGAGCTCGGACACCAGTGCCCTGTCCTACGACTCGGTCAAGTACACGCTGGTGGTGGATGAGCATGCGCAGCTTGAGCTGGTAAGCCTGAGGCCGTGCTTCGGAGACTACAGCGACGAGAGCGACTCCGCCACCGTGTATGACAACTGTGCCTCTGCCTCGTCGCCCTACGAGTCAGCCATTGGGGAGGAGTATGAGGAGGCTCCTCAGCCCCGGCCGCCCACCTGCCTCTCAGAGGACTCCACGCCGGATGAGCCTGATGTGCACTTCTCTAAGAAGTTTCTGAACGTCTTCATGAGTGGCCGCTCTCGCTCCTCCAGTGAGTCAGTGAGCAGGGGATGGTGGGGCTCTGGCCAGGGAAAGCTGAGACGGAATGAGGCCTCAGATAGCACATAGTCTGTCTGAGAGCAGGCCAGAGCTTTCTACTTGCCCTAAGCTGAGGCCACCTCCTCTAGCCTATTGACTTCCTACAGGTGCTGAGTCCTTTGGGCTGTTCTCCTGTGTCATCAATGGGGAGGAGCATGAGCAATCCCATCGGGCCATATTCAGGTGAGGGCTGCTCCCTTCCATTGCCTCTGCCAGCCCATCACTGGCACCCCCTCAGCTGCTGGGGGATGGTATCCCCTTGTAGGAACTCAGCTTAGAGACAAAATGATGAGGTGTTATGAGGGAGCTGGATCTGTGCGCCGAACCTGGTTAGGGGCCAGAGATGGCTGCCTGCATAGAACCTGTGCCCCATCTTGCCTCTTTTAGGCAAGGTGCTCACCTTCTCTGGCCTTTTAGTTATCAAGGCCTATGTTCCCTTCCTCCCTGGCTTCTGAAATCCTGGGGAGCAGATGCATATCTGAGTGCCATGTGTCCCTGGGAGGCAGCATTGTGTCTGGTTAAAGAACCCTGATGGTCAGTACCACATGCCCTTGGGGACAGGTTTGTCCCTCGACATGAAGATGAACTTGAGCTAGAAGTGGATGACCCTCTGCTGGTGGAGCTGCAGGCAGAAGACTATTGGTACGAGGCCTATAACATGCGCACAGGAGCCCGAGGTGTGTTTCCTGCCTATTATGCCATTGAGGTCACCAAGGAGCCCGAGCACATGGCAGGTAATACTTCCCTCCAGTTTGGTCCCACCCACCTCTGCATCTACCCACCAATCTTGGCTGCTAGTGAACATGCACCCCAGGTCTTAGCTAATCAGGGAGGAGAGCATAGGTAATTTCAGTAAGTGAGGCCCAGCCAGGTAGCAGCCCTGCTGCCTGAGTCACCCCACAGGCTGCACTCTCCCTTCTTGGCTTGGCTCTGAGCCCCATGCTGAAGGTTCTCTTATTGTATGGTTGCTTTCCAGCCCTTGCCAAAAACAGTGACTGGACTGACCAGTTCCGGGTGAAGTTCCTGGGCTCCGTCCAGGTTCCTTATCACAAGGGCAATGATGTCCTCTGTGCCGCTATGCAAAAGGTACCCAAATCTGACTCCTTGCTTTTTCCTGGGGGCACCTATCCTGAGCCAGCCCCCACTACTGGGGAAAAGGACATGGGTCTGGAGGCAGTGCTGTGATATGAGGGATCCAGAGAGAAACACAGAGCTTCCCTGTGTTTCTGTCCCTCATGCAGATTGCCACCACCCGCCGGCTCACCGTGCACTTTAACCCACCCTCCAGCTGTGTCCTTGAGATCAGTGTCAGGGGTGTCAAGATAGGTGTCAAAGCCGATGACGCTCAGGAGGCCAAGGTGACTCCCTTCAAGCCCCAGCTCTCTTGCCCCATATGCTTCTCCTCTCCCCATGTGCCCACCCTATCCCCATTTGCCCCTCCTTCCTGCTTCTCCTGCAAGCTGACTGTCTTGCTTCTCTCGTCCCTCCTGTAGGGAAATAAATGTAGCCACTTTTTCCAGCTAAAAAACATCTCTTTCTGTGGATACCATCCAAAGAACAACAAGTAAGTAGGAGAGGCAGACAGAAGAGTCCCAGTGGTAGGCTTGGGCCATCGTGAGTGGGTAAGGGTAAGAATTCTGTCTCACAGATGCCTGCCTTCCTACAGGTACTTTGGGTTCATCACCAAGCACCCTGCTGATCACCGGTTTGCCTGCCATGTCTTTGTGTCCGAAGACTCCACCAAAGCCTTGGCAGAGTCTGTGGGGTAAGTGTGTGTGTGTTGGTAAGGGTCTGCCCAGGTAATGTGCCCTGTCACAGCCCTGGCAGAGCCTGTGGGGTAGTGTGTGTGTTGATAAGGGTCTGCCCAGGTAATGTGCCCTGTCACAGCCCTGGCATTTCCTCTTGTGCAGTGCACTGTCACCCTGTCCTGGAAGAGGCTGGGAGGTCCTGAGAAGCCCAGGGTCTGGGGTACTTCCTTCTTAGTTAGCTGCCGGACTCGCTCAACCTGTCTGTTCCTCTCTGGGAGATGACTGCCCAGAGCACAGAGCTACGTTGTCCTGGAGTTCTAAAGTGCCTTTGGGAAAACCTGGGTTGAGGCTCTGGTCACCCCAGCTATCCCCATTTTCCAGGCGTGCATTTCACCAGTTCTACAAGCAGTTTGTGGAGTACACCTGTCCTACAGAAGACATCTACCTGGAGTAGCGGCGCCCCCACCCTCTGCAGCCCCCAGCCCCAGGCCAGTACTAGGACAGCTGGCTATGGACAGGATGTGGCACTGCCACAAGAGAATGGGGAAATGAGGGCTGTTTGGCGGGGGTGGGGTGGGGGGGCGGACGACTGGTGTGGGGAGAGGCAGATGCAGTTTATTGTAATATATGGGGTTAGATTCATCTATGGAGGACAGTACAGGCTCTCTGGGGACTGGGAAAGGATGGGGCTGGGAGGTCAGGCCTCTGATCACAAAGGAATCCCCTAGGAACAGAGGTACTGCCCCATCCTGGGCCTTGTTTCATGCCAGGGACCCCGGCTTCTCTGGCACTTGGTTCCTGCCTTGACAAAGCCCATTCCACCTGGAAGTGCCCCATCTTCCTGTTCCCACCTCACCTAGAGCCCTGAGCTCAGGCTGAGCCTAACCGCCTCCCAAGGACTTTCCAGTAAGGAAATGACATACAGGACAGCGAAGACCCTGTTCTCAGCTGACATCGTGGGACCTCTGGGCAGCTCTGACCTCCAGCCTGGCCAGCTTGCTGGTCCTGGCCCACTTGTGTGCGCTAAGAAGGAGAGGTTACAGCAAGCCCTGCCTGGCAGGAAAAGGCAGCCTCTCAGCTGGCCCCAGCCAATCCCATGCTGTCTTGTCACCTGGCGACCACCATTAAAGTGCCATTTCCTGTCTGGACCCACAGTGGGTGTAGTTACTTGGACCCCTGCTGGGCCTTCTCGTCACACACAGGCTAGCAAGCCAAGCATTCGCTGCCCAGAATAGCTTTATGCGGGTTCCCATCACAGATTCACGTCATAGTAATAGTCAGCCATGTTGGGCCCGTCCCGCTTGCGCTGCTGGGCCTGAGAGAGAAGGGGTCGGGGCCCTCGTGGCCACGGGTGCTTGGGTCTGATCCCATAGTCTAAAGAGAGAAGAAGATAATGGTGAAGGGAAGAGCTCCTGACTTGAAATGGGGCTGCAGTCAGCTCTGAAGTGGCAGTCTGGGAGTAGGAGACACAGGGCTTGGCCCTAGGGGCATGTGCTGTGGAGGGTGGGAAAGGAGAGAGAAATACTACCATCCACTAGGTCCGAGAGCGGCTGTGAGAGTTCCAGCGGGGCTGAAAATTCCTCAGGAACAGATCGCTGAGACCTATGGGAAATGTCGCTGTGCTGAGCTTAGCCCTGGCACCAAAGGCCATTGCCACTTTGCTTTGCGCTACAGCCCAGTGTGAAAACTTCATAAACTAACCCTTCCCAGGATAATGGTCAGCCTCGCCCAGAGTCTTCTAGGCCCTGAGGCTCTGGCCTTACCTCTGGGGCTGAGGTCGAAGGAGTGCACCTGCCAGGATGAGGTAAAAAAGGAAGAGACTGAGCCCAGCCCTGGGGTACAGAGCCCCCAGCATGGCAAAAACCATCTCCTACAGTCCCTACTGTGGCTTCTGCCTGCCCCTCTCCCAGCAGGACGGAACTTGGTGCCAATTCTCAGGGCCACCTCACAAAGGACATTAGTTCCAGGGCTCAGCACCAGCACTACCTCTCTTTGCATCTTGGAGAAGACTGTTTATCAAGACGGTTTCTGTGTTAACAGTCCTAGCTGTCCTGGGACTTGCTCTGTAGACTAGGATGGCCTTGAACTCACTGAGGTCTGTCTACCTCTGCCTCCCAGAGTGCTGGGATTGGAGACTTTTTTGAGACAGGGTTTCTCTGTGTAGCCTTGACCATCTGGGACCCACTTTGTAGACCAGGCTGGCTTTGAACATAGAGATCTGTCTGCCTCTACCTCTGCCTCTTAAGTGCTGGGATCAAAGATATGTACCACCACCGCCAGGCCTGGAGAAGACTCTTGTCCCATACAACTGCTTTAGTATTGTATCCCTGCCAGGATACCTCCCTTCCTCAGTTCCAGGGACCTGGAATCCCATATGCTATTCAACTCCAAACCCTCATCCATCACTCTTAACTCCTGGATGCCACCATATTCCTCCCTACCCACAGTCCCCATGGTCTGTTGCGGTCATTCATCCCCTGCCCCACTACCTTGATTGAGCCTCTCCCATGTCCCCGCTGACATCCTCCACCCTTTCATCTCTGCCCACCAGACTGTTCCCTGGGCCTCATGCCATCCACTCATGTCCGTGCAGAACAGCACTTGAGCATTGTGCTCCAAGACCCTGCCGGGTGCTTTCAGCACAGCCTTCCCTGCCCCAGCTGCAGGCAGGAAACTGACGTTCTGGGTGAGGGATGTGGTGTGGTGCCTAGTCTCTATCCAGCTCCAACCTGACAAAACTGCTACCGGTTTTTAGTTTCACAAGCTGCTGGAAGGTTTTGTTCTCCTTTGCCATTACTGCAGGAGGCGCTTACCACTGTGTGGCAACACCATCTCCATCTTCAAGATCCCAGTGTAGTGTGTACACGGATGTACCTGGTAGTTAGTAACTGCAAGGCAGGGGGCCATGTGTTGTATGGCACCAAACTCTGCTAGTATAAGTAAGTACTCGGGATGCTTATGGCGCCAAAGTCTACTAGTGTAAGTACTTGGGATGCTTGTAAGGCTGAGCAGAGGGTCACAGTTTCAGAGTCCACAGACTGACAGGCTGCCCTTTCTACTGCTCCTGCTCCAAGCCCAGGGCTGCGCTTCTCAGCATCACATGACAAGCATGTCAGCTTGAGCTGGGCCATGAGAGCATATTGGAGGAGGCGAGGCCTGAAGGACAAGAACAAAGTAGGTGTGACAGCTTACTCCTCTAGTCCCACACTGAGACTGCCATGAGTTTGAGGCCAGTGAGACTCTTGTCTAAAAGACAGAAAGGGACAAAGGAAGAGAGGGGAGGACAAACATTGAGGACAGTAAAGTTCAGACCCTCTTTTCTCCGCCATAGCCTGCCTAGCTCCAGCAATCTGATCCGTGCCAGAGTCAGCCTGCTGGGAGAGTCAGCGAGAGGGAACTCCAGCACACACACAGGAACTGTCCATTTTCGTACAGACCCAGTTTGCACTCTGTCCCCTGTGCCTGTCCTGGCAAAGCTTCTCCTGGAGAGCATGGCTGGGCTTGTTCTTTAGCGAAAGGGGAAACATGTCCTGGCTAGAAGGCTTATTAGAGCGTGGTCATCCATGGCCTAGTTTCACTTGTCTTCACCAGAGGCCCTTGAGAAAGAAGCATCTAGTCACACAGTTGAGGCGAATCATGACCCATGCTGGAGGAGGCTAAGTCAGTCTGCTATGCCAAGATGAAGCTGCCCCCAGACCTGAAGGAGGCTCCCTGCCCAATGACAAGGAGCTGGCTGCAGTGGCTCCATATTAGGAAGATGTGGAAAGGAAGTGTGGTGTTCAGGGCTGAAAAAGAATACCTGCCAGGGCAGGTGCTGGCTGGTGGACACAGAGCCACATGCTGGGACACGACCAGAGTCAGTTTTATTAGAGAAGAGGGACCTGGGGGACTGGAGGGCTGCGGCAGGCCTAGAGCAATGGAACACACCACATGGCAACTCTACCCACTCCTGTGTGTCTGTTAGCCCCAACTGTAGAAATATATTTTCTGCCAGGAGGGCAGATAGTCCATGAGCGGCCCTGCAATGAAAAGGAAGGAGGAGTTAGAGCCAAGCCAGGCCCCTTGGCACTGCCACCAGCACAGCAGCTCACATCTGCACACCAGCTGTGTCTCCTGCCTCGGCCACGATGCTGGAGATGAGGTTCACAGACAAGGACCCCTGGCTTCAGGGGAACTAAGGAGCATGAGCAGCAGGTCTTCTTTATGGTCAGGTACTCAGCAGGCCCCAAGGCCCCTCCTTGCCTTAGCCAGAGCAAGCAGTCTCCTATAATTCAGGTCACAGAGGCAGAAGAGGGCTTGCCACCTGCTGTGGCCTAATATCCTACACACAGACACTCTTCAGATGCCTCCCTACCTCCATGGGTGAACTTAGGCCCCGGAGCTATCTGTCACCTCCCAATACTGATTTAGGTTTCACTCTTGACTGCCCAATAATCAAACCAAAAGGAAATAGCACACAGTAAGATGGGGCTGTTTGTGCCTCAGGGACACTCTACACCCACGCTGTCCACCCACTTACTCTCCACTCGGGGACACTCTACACCCACGCTGTCCACCCACTTACTCTCCACTCGGG
>JAQHUG010000045.1:8282306-8325778 GCA_028555095.1 Dicrostonyx torquatus
CCTCCAGCTGCACCCATGTCCACGGCTCTGCCCACCTGCCAGTCGGCACACAACACTCTCCTCCAGCTGCACCCATGCCCACGGCTCTGTCCACCTGCCAGTCGGTACCAGCACAACACTCTCCTTTCCCTTTGCTGCCTTCCTTTACCCTCTTTGGACCTTTGCTACGCTGGCATTCAACAACAAACAGTGCTTCCTTCCTAAAGGCCTGCACCCTGGAGGTTTGTGGAGGAGGTAACCTGGTAGGAGAGCTGAGCTACACAGTGCCTCACAAGCCAATGTTCAGAGCAGTTGGGCCTCAGAAGGCGACATGCTGCTAAGAAGGGTCCCCCTTGGCTCAAGGAGATGCTTGTTGTTTAAGATATGGGACTTTCCATATGGGACTTGGGGTGGGACATAATGATATTGGGAACAGTGAAAGAACATGTATGGGGTGGAGGTATGGTTCAGGGTAGAATACTTGCTTAGCATGTTTGAAGCCTTGATCACCAGCAACACTGGTGGAAAAAAAAGACCTAATATTTATCACATGCTCATTACATACCAAGCATGGCCAAACACCTGACCACTATTTGACCCCTGGAAATGAGTGCCACCACTATCTCAATTTTACAGGTGAGGAACTGAGCCCATAAGTCTCACAGCCCAGCTCCTGCTCAGAAACTCCACCACAGATCATAGGTACCCTTGCAGGCCTTTCTGAAAGATTTCTCTGGCTAAGGCAGAGGCTTTGAGACGTCACAGGTAATCAGTGTAGGATGGACCCAGCAGTGACAGCCTAGCTGGGGCCCCTTTGAAGTACAGCACCCGCTCTGAAAATGGATAGCCTATGGTGCAAAGAGCTGGAGATAGGTGGTCTGCCTCAACGGTGGCTTTGCAGAACTCCACTCTACCCTCAGTGGCTTCTCTTGCTAACAAGCACATAAGCTCACACCGGCCTCATGAGGACAGGTGGTTCTAGTAGCTGCATCCTGGACGGCTCCAGAAGCAGCAAGGACTCAGCTGACCCCAGCTCTCTCCAGCAAGCAGGGGCAGCCCTGCTGATATGAGAGGGAAGTGAAGGGAGGTGAAGGGAGGTGAGGAGGGCGCCTTACTCAGAGAAGCGGTCATAGAATGGCGAGCGCAGCAGGTAGTACAGCAGCAGGATTGTGCGGCGCCTTAGCTCTAGCTGCTCCCTTCGAGTCAGGCTCTTTCTGTTACTCAGGAGACTCAGGCTGTGGGGAAGGGATATGGGAACAACGATGATCTCTGTCCCTGAGAGGGAAAGGGCTACACACTGGGACAGCCAAACGGCACGCAGAAAGCCCACAGGAGTCCCTGCTGATGCTCACCTAGTCATATCCACCACACCAGATAGTAGCCAGGGTGTCCATGACCGCTGACCCCAGAAGCCTAGACTGAGCACTGACAGTCAAGGTGTCAAGGATGTCTCCAGTGCACAGTCCAGCTCGGCTCCTCCCCAACCCGCCTGCAGCACAGCTAAGGATACAGTGCAGTAGGGGCCGGGCAATATACAGAGACTCTGCAATGGTCTCCTGCAGCCCCAGAGATGTTGGGGGTGTGCTCAGTTCTTCCTGCTGCTGTTTCTGACGAATTTCCCACTGCTGGGGGGCTCCCCAGTGTCGTGAGTGCAGGGACGGGCCTAGAACATAAGGACAGGCAAGTGAAGCAGGAGCTGAAGTGAGTGCTGGCAGGAGCCAGTCCCTAAGGCTCAAACTGACCTCAGCACCTAGGTGCCCAGTCCAGCTACATCTTCCACTTACTGTTCTGGAGAGTCCGTACCACTCTGTTTGACCGCTTCCCCACATAGGATGGCTCCTGGCTGCCTGGGTTGTGATCACCATCTAGCAGGTATAGACAGAACATAAAGTAAGAGGGACACATATTCCTAGCAGAGCCCACAGAGAACATGTGTGCAGTGAATGCCTGAGGAGCTACTTGGAGAACATAAGAGCCTGTCCTGAGGCAGTAGTTGAGCCATGGCAATCACACCCAGGGACTGTGGTTCAACAAGAAACTTTTCCAGAGAGGGAAGCATTCTGGAACCTACCCTGACCCATAGTCACAGCCAAATAAGAACCCAGAGGGAAAAAGGAAAGGCCCAGCCCAACCATATCTACTGGGTCTACAGGACCATGAGGCCATACTTTCTCAATCCTCTACTGTCAACACGTTCATGTGGAAGGCCCATCACTGTCCCCACTCAAGGTGAGGGAAGAGACAAGGCTGACAGAGGAGCCAAAGCAGCCATGTACTCTGACTCTTGAGCCTAAGGTTCATGATACAGAACCAGGCCCAGAGATAATGTTGGCAGGACACCTACTTCGTCCTAGTTCCTGAAGCCCAAAAGACAGAAGGAGGACTCTGGTACCACAAGTTCAGGCTCAGGGTAGAGTACTTGCCTCGCATGTCCAAGGCTCTGGGTGTGATGTTTAGGATCAGAAAAAATAAAAACTCCCAAGTTTAAGTTCTGATTTTCTCCAAACCTATCTTTCTTTTTCTTTCTTACAGAATAATGGGTGCTTGAGCTCATGGGAAATATGCTGCAAATCCACAGAGCAGTCCCATGTCCCATTCCACTTCAGGGCAGAGAAGCAGCTTACCTAACGGCTGTGCCTGAGTCTCCCTGTCCAGTGGAACAATGGGGGGTGAGGTCTGAATACCAGCCTTGAACCAGATGAGCAGGAGCATGCGCAGGACAGCCCTGAGTTGAGGGGTATAGCACAGATAGAGGAAGGCTGCTCTGCTGAGCACCTCACAGCTGGCCTGGGTCACCCTACCCGAGTCCTGCTCGCCACAACCCAACCTACTTGGCCAGCTGGATGAGAGCAATGACGAGCCAACGGCCTACTTCACCCCACACCTTGGCAGCTCCCATCTCCATGAACACCTCCACACACTCCAGCACGCTCAGCCATGTCAGCAGCTTCTGCTGGGACAGCGACTGCAAGAAGCCCAGAGGTCAGGGATTCCCCTAGCCCCAAGCGATGTCCCAGTCAGGGGCTCGCTAGCCCCAAGCATTGTCCTGGAGAAAGAGGGCTTCTCTGTGGGGGTGGGGGGGGCTTCCCACTTTCCAAGCCTAACACCTGAGTTCAGACACCATCCACTGCTAACAGGTTGGCTGTGTGAGACAGGCTTTTCCAGCTCACATTTTGCATTCGAGACTAGGACAACTGACGGTCATAGGGACATGGACAACTGACAGTCATAGGGACATGGGCATGTCTCACACTCTGAGCACACACGTGCTGCTCATTACTGCTTTCTTCCCAAGTCCCTGAGCTCCCCACCCTCGGCTCCTGGCAGAATTCTCACCACAGGCAGCTTTCTTCGCAGCTCCTTCCGAAGTATCCCGTCATTGAGCAGCACAAGCAGGTTAGAGGCGGAGTACACTGAGAAGCAGAGCATGGGCCTGAAAGGCTGGCTCTGATGTGGCCTTCACCCCTCACCCTTACCCCAGATCTCTACAGATCACCAGTCACAAGTCATACTCAGCTACCCACAGACTGTGTGGAAACCAACATGCCTCTTCTCCCACCTAGAGAGCCCTGCTGAGGATGACACTGAACCAATAATAATAATGAGCTGATTGCAGTGTCAAGCTGGCCCTTGCTCTTGGACAGTGCTGGTCCCTGAGCTATTTAGAACTGCCCATCATGCTGTAAACAGCCAAGTGTGCAGCTCCACCATCTCACCTTTGCTCTCTCTGCAGACTGTCCCCCCGAAGGTCTACATCACAACTACCTTTTAAAATCTACCTCATCCTTTCATGACCATCACTTCCCCCCAAACTAAGCAAGCATGGCTGAGGCATTTAAAGTATAGGGATTGTGGCATTTGAATGTAGCTCTGACATCAGGGACTATTCCCCAGCCTCGGTGATCTTCTATTTCCTCCACTGGACAGAACAACAGTGCCCTCTGCATACTCAGAAAATGGATGAACTAGCTAGGACAGAAGAGTTGTTTAATCCTGAGCCAAACCAGGAGTGAATAGCCAGTCAAGGTCCTCCCTCACAGGCCTCCCAACTCGGAACACCAAGGGTCCTGCACAGTGGACAGTTGAACTTGTCTGATTGAGCATGGTACATCAATTTAAAGGGCAGTCCAGGCCCTGGAGCGATTGTGTCTCCTGGAAGCCTTCCTCCTTCCCAGTCCAGAGCCCAACTCACCCAACTCAGACAGCTCGTGTGAATCGGAGAAGCGACCTGGGGAAGAAGGTACAGGAGGCGTTGGAGAGCGTTTGTTTCACCCTGAAGCTTTGGGTCCCTTAGCTTCCTATATGCCACAGGAACTCAAACATAGTGACCACTACCCTGAGTCCGCAGGGAAAGGGCCTTAGGAATCATGGGTCTCAGGGGCCCAAAGAAATGGGTCAAAGGTCAGTGTGGCACCTGCCAGCAGGTAACTGAGGCCCCGCACTGCAGTCTCCAGCTGGGCCGTGGCGGCTGGGTGACGAGTCACGTACTCCTGGTAGCGAAGGCCCAGAAGCCGCAGCTTCTCCATCCTGCTCCAGTCACAGACAGTTCCACCGGCCGACAGCACAGCTGGCGCGGCACCCTGCGTCCTGCGCCCTCCTTCCTGCTTCCGGCCCTAAGCCCGCCTCCCAGTTGCTCAACTTCCGCAGCCCAGGACTAGGAAGAAGTCTCTTCACCCCATCTCTAGCACCTCCTCCTAGTGACCGTGAGCTCCCACCCTTCCTCCTTCCAACCATTGGCTCCCTCACTCTCCACCCTGAAGCTCCTAGAGCTTCTTCTCCACTCTTCAGCCTTCTTGGTTGGCTGTTTTGGCGCCTGCGCAGTTGCAGCTTGGCGGCAGGCTGAACAGTTCATTCTAGAGGAGGGAACACGAAGTCTCAGACTTTCCCAGAAGATCGCCGAGAGACTCGCGCGGGAAGACAGGACAGCAAAGGACTTGGAATTTAAGGCGCAAGGAACCTCGAAACTGTCGTAAATAGGTCTCAGCAACCGTCAGTTATCAGTTCCCCACAAAAGCCAGTGCCGGGGAAACTGAGGCAAACCTAGCCAGCAGATTTAGTGCAGTGTCTTCGGCTCCAGCTCCTCTAGGGTGGACCCCCAAAACCTGTAACCGGATGACTACTTTGGCGGAGAATACCCTGGCCTAGCCTTCTGCTCTCCACTTAGGATGAACCTGTGCATACGCTTCCCTTATCTGCACCTCGGTTTCCGCATCTACAAAATTATTCGGGGCCGACTTGGATCTTGAACTCGGAACGAATGTCAGCGTTTTCTGGCCCTTGGATGTATCTCCTGGCTCTCAGCTGAGCTCCAAGGGTTGGGGGCTACCACCTAGGAATCCACTCCGGAACCAAGCAACAAAGCTGCCAAAGTCAAAGCGCTGCAGAAGTGGAGGGAGGGAACGGCTCCGGGGAGGCATCTGATTGGCTGTGGGCAGTGGGGGCGTGACAACTCTGCGCCATCATGGACTCCGCCCGCGAATTTATGGTATCCGTTGAGTTGTAATACACGTTTGTTTAATACCATACCAGGTGTTATCTTCAGACAAGGACAGGATATTCCAAATAAGCCCATCCAGTATATCACAAGCTTGTACGGAAATGTCATTATGAAGTTCATTATTTTGGTTGGTTTGTTTTGAGACAAGTTCTCTCTCACTATGTACCCTTGCTTGGCTGGCCTCTAATTCACAGAGATCCGCCTACTTCTGCGGATTTTAAAGACCACTGCCATCAAGATAGACGAAGCTCATTGTTTTGTACAATTAATAAACACAAATAAAAACGTTCATAAAGGAGCTAGAGAGATGGCTCAAGGTTTAAGAAATGCTCATTTAAGAATCTTTTAAATGCAGCCTGGTGGCCGTGCATGCTTTTGATTCCAGCACTTAGGAGGCAGAGGCCAGTCTGGTCTACAGAGCGAGTTCCAAGGCAGCCAAGGCTGTTATACGAAGAAACTCAGTCTCAAAAAACAAAACAATTAAAAAACAAAAAACCAAAAAAGCTGGGTGTGATACTGGATAGAGGGCTTGGAGTAAAAGAGCACTTATTCTTTCAGAGGACTTGGGTTTGGTTCCCAGCAACCACATGGTGGCTCATAACCATCTGTAATTCCAGTTTTAGAGGATTCGATACCTTCCTATGATCTGTGTAAGCACATGGCAGGCACACGTGGGTATACAGAAAGGCATGCAGGCCAAACTCATATACATAAAATGCAATAAGTCCTAAAATAAAAACCTGGTCATGGTGGCACATCCCTGTAAGTAATTCCAGCACTGGGGAAGCAGAGTCAAGAGGATCGCTGCAAGTACAAAACCAGCCTTGCCTATGTAGTGAGTTCTAGGTTAGCCTTAGCTAGAGTAAGACTTCGTTTTAAAAAATTAAACTAAAATCATTTTTTAAAAGTGCCTACTGGGCTGGAAAGATGGCTCAGAGGTTAAGAGCACTGACTGACTGCTTTTCCAGAGGTCATGAGTTCAATTCCCAGCAACCACATGGTGGCTCACAACCATCTGTAATTAGATCTGTTGCCCTCTTCTGGTGTGCAGGCATACATGCTGCATATATAACAAATAAATAAAACATTTTTAAAAATTACTATGTCTAGTCATGATTGGAATGCTGCTTTAGTCTGAGCTGGAGCCGGGATCTGTGGAAGCCACAATCCATGCCCACTTCCTTCCTTTCTTTTCTTTGTCTATGTGGAACCATGATCCTAGTATTGCCAACCATACTCATGCCAATGCCTGCAAACAAAAATTCAGGGAGAGGTGCTCTGAACCTCAGAAGAGTCTGTGGTGTGGGCACCGTGGAAGTGGTTCCTCACCCATCCCAAGTGCCCCACATACTCCTCACCCTGTTGGCAGTTTTGCTTGGTCCATCTTCACTGTCAACTTGGTGGGTTTAGAATCATGTAGAAACGTACCTCTGAGTGTGCCCATGGGTGTGCCTCCAGTTGAGAGGACCCAGCCTGGATGTTTGTCTCCTCCTTCTCTGTGTTGGAGTTCTGAATTGAATAAAAGAGAAAGCAACCTGGGCACCAGCATGCATCTTTCTCCATCTCCTGACTGTGGATACAACATGGCCGGCAACCTCAGGCTTCCAAAACCACTGTTGCCCACTATGATGGATGATACCCTCAAGCTGTGAGCCAAAATAAATTCCCCCATAAGCTTGCTTCTGCCAAGGGTTGATTTTGTCATAGTTGAGAGAAAAGCAACTAATACATCAACCTCGTCAGATTGATAGGAACGCTTGCCCAACCAAGATGAGGCCCAAGGACGCCTGACTACTTGTCCCAGATAGCACAGCGAGGCCCTGACCAAAAGGCCTTTGGCAGCATTGTCTAGCTCAGCATGAGCAGTGACATGATGAGAAAGGCCTGGCTAAAATCTAGGCTCAACCAGGAACTCAATGATTTTACTGCCTTTTGGGCCATTCCTCTGCAGTCCTCTGCTGCAGCTGGACTGAGTTTATATGCATGTGTGTTTGTACCTGTGTGTACATGCAGGTGAATACAAGTGTGCAAGATTTTATCAGATGGTCTTTTGTTCTGGGGAGGAAGGAGAGGCCCTGAGGACAGTGGTACACACCTCCCCTTCACATCCAGGCAGTGAAGGGTCCTTCTCTCCAGTGCAGGGGATTGGGCCCTGCCAGGCTGGCAGCAGCAGGGATGCCTGAATTTCCTCTCTAGATCCGGAGCCTGATTAGAGCCAAGGCATGTGCAAGCTTGGCAGCCGGGAAGGAGGCCCCTCCCTTCTGGATTCCTGCCTGGATCTGGCAGCAAGGCTGGGCTGCAAAGGCCTCTGGAGAAATTGGTCTGGATCCTCTCTCCTTTAGTCTGTCCCAAGTCACAGGAGAAGAAAGACCAGTTGGACAGGCACAGATGAGGACACCAGAGACCCAGGGAGGGTGTTGGACAGATCCAGGTTCACAAAATAAAGTCCTGAGCAGATCTGGCTTAAATGGAGGCTCAGCTCCAGGGCACTAGACTCACTTGTGTCTCCCTTTCCTCTGAAGGCTCCAGAAGGGCTTCTTGAGGGTTCAGCAGACACTTCCGTTCATTTCCCTACCCACAGTGCTGAGGTTGAGACAGGGTCACCATGATGAGAGACTACAATGGGATCTCCAGACTCAATGTGTCCACTAACTCACATCTCTTTATGGAAGACTTAGCTTGGTTTAGGCTCTGCCTGTGATCCTATCTGCTCCTACACACTTGGAGCTCCCACAACCTCTCTGTTGAGAGTTATGGGGAAGGACCCTTCCATTTCCCCCCACCCCCCACCCCGAACTTCACTCTAGGCTGACAATGAGGACGGAGCACTGGAATTCAAAGCCTGGACACAAGAGTTTTCTCTTAATTCCTACATGTACAAGAGGCAGTTTTCGGTTTCCATAGCAACCTCCAAAGGCCCACAGGCTGATCCCCATCTCCCAGAGAAAGGCATTCCGATGACCCAGGGGAGGAGCTAGCCCCAGGCTGCTGTTTATGGGTCTGCCTCATTTTCACAGCTGATCTTGGGCTAAAGATCCAGCCTGAGCTCCTGGTGAGGCCTAGTGGAGTCCAGTTTCTGTACAAACTGAATACCTGGAATTGGGGGTGGCGGTGACCCACAGAACTGGCAACTTCAGCTTCCCTTGAGCTGGCAAGATAAGCAAGAGATGTGGAGAGATCTACATTCCGGGGGGGGGGCGGGGGGAGGAGGAAGGGCAGGGGCAGGTCCTGAGGTGAAAGTCCCAGAGGGAAGACTGAGAAAGCAGTCACATCTGGGAGTCTGTGCAGGCGCAGTAGAGGGCTGCCTGCCACAGCCAGTGGCCAAAAGCTGCAGGTTCCTGTCACTCTCAGGGACAATCTCATCTTGTGTCCTCGGGGTGGTGTGAGATTAACTGAGTGAAGGCTTGGCAAATACTTAGCTCAGGGCCTGGCACTCAGTACGTGTTCAACAGACCATGGCAGGTCTCTTTCACAGCCCAGAGCTCCCCGCACCCCTATAGGGCCAGAGGCGTGCCTGAGGCCTGCCGAAGGGTGGAGGAGAGAAGAGGAAGGGATACAGGCCTTGGAGCCTGGCACGATCAACGCACTCTAGGCAAGGGCGGGGGAATTCACGGCCCTGCCCAGGCGGCATTGAGGCCGTCTGCCAGCTCTTGTGCAGGAGGTGAGGCGGCCTTCAAAAGGGCGCAGTGCCCGTGTTTTTCAGTCCGCTGCTGGGCCGGGCTGGTCCACCTGGACTAAGGGCCAGGGAGGACGCTCAGGCTACAGGTGTCCCTAGCAGGCCCAGCCTCCAGTCCCCGACCTAAGCAGGTGTCTCCGGACATTCCTATTACCCCCGCCCCTCGCCTGGACTCCCGCGGTAACCGGGCCAATCCTTTGATCCTGAGCTCCGGGTCACGGGTTCTTCCCCTTAAGGGGAGGGATGGGGTCCCAGAGCCAGGAGGGTTCAGGTAGCGGGCACAGGGCCATCCTGGATAGCTGTCCCAGTGGCCTTCAGCCCTCCCGTGCCTTGGTGCAAAAGAGGGTTGTAGGTTCTTGTCCGTTTTCGGAGCGGTCCGGTACCGGGGCAAGGGCGGAACCCTGCAAGGGTCTCCCCGCCCCTTCCAGTCCGGACAAGCAAAGGTGAAACCTGAAACCTGAGCCCAGGTTGGGGGCGGGGCTGACTCGCAGCTCTGCCCCGGTCCCCGCTACCGGGCGGTCGCAGGAGGAACAAGGCCTTCTTGTAGTCTCTGGAGCAGGTGAGACGGTGAGACAGGCGGCTATGCCCGGGCAGGGAGAGCAGCCGTCGAGCCCCGCAGCCCAGCTCTGACCCTCCTCTGGTTTTGGTCCACAGGGTCCCGTGATGGAGCCCGCTGCCCGGGGTCGCGCCCCGCCCTGAGTCCCTCAGACAGCCATGCTGCCCCGAGGGCGCCCCCGGGCACTGGGGGCCGCCACGCTGCTGCTGGTGGTGGTGGTAGTGGTTGGCTTCTTCCTGTTCGGCCGGGACCCCGAGTGTGAGCGCCGCGAGCTGGGCAGGCGAGGTGGGGACCTAGTGTGCCCTCTGCCTGCTCATGCCACGTGTCCTTTCAGACAGACTACAGGCAGCTGCCACCCTCGATGGAGACCCATGCGGGAGCCGCAATCGCTCCACCTCCGATCTGCAGTCTCTACTGCCACCCAAGTGCGAGGTAGGTGCGCGTCGCCTCTGGTGGCTGCCACTCCCAGGGTTCCTGGCCCAAGCCCAGCCATCTGGGCATCTGACATCTGGCCACCTAGATGAGACACCTGAGGACGCTTACTTAGAATGCACGCCCCCTTTACTCTTCAGTTTCTCCACTTGTGAAATTGAGGCGTTGCCTCTAAGCAACTCTTTCCCCAGTCCTGATGTCTGGTCGGGGGGATACACTGTTCTAGAACAGGCTGGCTCCGCTGGCCGGTAGACGTTGAGGACTGCTTCTGACTTAGGTGTTCCCTCCCAGCTGTTGCATGTAGCCATTGTGTGTGCCGGACACAACTCCAGCCGATAGGTCATCACCCTTGTGAAGTCCGTGCTATTCTACAGGTACAGACAGGCCCCCTGGATGAGGGTCAGGAACCCACCCACAACGAAACAATCCACACCACTCTTTTGAGTTTGTTTCCTCATCCAAGGAAACTGAAGTCCCCTTCCTGAGGGCGGTGCAGGCGGGCTGGAGGCAGGGTATCCGAACACTCAGGAACTCCTTGTAGGAGACACAGCATCCTCCTGTGGAAAGAATCTTCTATTGTTCCTGCACAGCCTTACCAGGTTGACTCTTTCCACCCAAAAGGAAAAATCCGCTGCACCTCCACCTGGTGACTGATGCTGTAGCCAGAAGCATCCTGGAGACACTCTTTCGAACATGGATGGTGCCAGCTGTGGCAATCAGATTCTATGATGCTGAAGAGCTCAAGGTAGGAGTCCGCTCCCCCCACCTCCCTGCCACCCAACTCCTGCCCAGCTAGGCCCATTCTCTCCTTACCCCAGCAGTGAGTGGCCAGAGAAGAGAGGCCCTGTCCTACCAAACCTTCTGGAACCCAGATCTTTCACCTTTTTGGGGGACCACGGCTGGTTCCCACTGTGCCACTTAGTATGTTCTGTCCCCCTCCCGCCCCCCAGCCTCTGATCTCCTGGATCCCCAACAAGCACTACTCTGGCCTCTATGGGCTAATGAAGTTAGTGCTTCCCAGCATCCTGCCTCTCAGCCTGGCCCGAGTCATTGTTCTGGATACTGACGTCACTTTCTCCTCTGATATTGCTGAGCTATGGGCCCTCTTCGCTCACTTTTCTGGTGAGGCGCTTGCAACCCTGCCCTGGCCTGCCCCCCCCCCAACTTGCCCAGGCCCCTGTTGTGTACTAGCCCTGAGCCCACATCCCAAGGCAATTCCCTCCTGCCTTCTCCTCCCAGACAAGCAGGTGATTGGTCTCGTGGAGAACCAGAGCGACTGGTACCTGGGCAACCTCTGGAAGAACCATAAGCCTTGGCCTGCCTTGGGCAGGGGATTTAACACAGGTGGGGGCAGTGGTGAGGGAAGCAGGATAGGATGGGCTGCTGGGCCTCAGTGGTAGGATGGGCACAGAATGCTAGGAATTCCTCAAGAACTCTGCCAGTTCTGCGGACGGGACACTGGATGGAGAGAACCCTCCCACTCTGCGTGTTTGTACCAAATGACTGTGGCCAACTCATTGTTTCCTTTAAGACTCTGTTTTCTTGTCTATATCATGGAAAGAGTTAAGATAGTCCTGCCATTACCAACTCTGAGAGGATAGCTGGGAAGGGCTCTTCTCCTCTACCCAAGGGAATTATATGGGTGACTATGTCGGAACCCTCAGAAAACACAGTCCTGTGTTAGCAATTTGGACACGTTCTGAGAGATTTGCCATTAGGCAATTTCATTGCTGTACAAACACCAGGGGGTGTATTTACACACACACACAGAGGGTGTATTTACACACACAGAGATGGAGTAGCTTACTCTTCTCTAGGCTGTGGTGTGGTCTGGGAAGGACAGGCATGTTACTGAACTGAGTGCTTATTGACAGGCAGGCAACTGTAAAACAATGGCAAGCATTTGTGTAGCTGAAAATGGAAAAAGCATAGGAAAAATACTAGGTTGTAGATTAGGTGTTTTGTTTTGTTTTGTTTTGTTTGACTAGGACTCATGTAATCCAGTCTGACTTTGAACTCATGTATCTGAGGATGATCCTCCTGCCTCTATCTCCCTGGTGCTGGGATCACAGATGTGCTACCTGGTTTATGCCGTACTGGGGCTCTAAACCATAGACAGGCAAGCTCTACAACTGAGCCTCATACCTGGCCCAGGTGGTGACTTTCACCTCACATACCCATGCACCATCCATAATGCATGCCTTCTGCTGTTGGCCAGATCACCTGTACCATGTAAACTGTGCAGTCTGGTGTGGTGTTGCCAGTTGTTTTTTTTTTTTCCTTTATTGATATTTATTGAGCTACATTTTTTCTGCTCCCTTCCTTGCCTCTCCCCTTCCCCCTTCAAACCTCCCCCAATGTCCCTATGCTCCCAATTTACTCAGGAGATCTTGTCTTTTTATACTTTCCCATGTATTGTTGTTTAAGTTCTCTGTGATTATGGTTTGTAGGCTGGCTTTCTTTGCTTTATTTTTAAAAACCACCTATGAGTGAGGACATGTGACAATTGTCTTTCTGTGTCTGGGTTACCTCACTCAAAATAATGTTTTCTAGTTCCATCCATTTTCCTGCAAAATTCAAGCTGTCGTTATTTTTTTCTGCTGTGTAGTACTCCATTGTGTAAATGTACCACAATTTCTTTATCCATTCTTCAGTTGAGGGGCATTTAGGTTGTTTCCAGGTTCTGGCTATGACAAACAAAGCTGCTATGAACATAGTTGACCACATGTCCTTGTGGCACGATTGAGCATCCTTTGGATATATACCTAAAAGTGGTATTATTGGGTTTTGAGGAATGTTGTTTCCTAATTTTCTGAGAAATCTCCACACTGACCTCCAAAGGGGTTGTACCTTTGCATTCCCACCAGCCAGTTGTTTTTATTCTTATAATTAGGTACCACCCATAGTGTATGCATATATTGTTGACCAAAGCACCATCAGGTGACAGATAACTGTACCAGTTAACACCTTGCAGCCTGGTGTAGTACTGCCTATTGTTGCTGGTAATCCCAGGTTTTTGGGAGGCTGAGGCAGGAAGATTACAAGTATGAGACCAGTCTGAGAAGCTTAGTGAGACCCTATTTGAAAATAATAATTGTTTTGAAAGTCTATTTTATGTGTATGAGAGTTTTGTCTGCATGCATGTGTGTGCACTGCATGCATGCCTGACCCAGTGGAGGTCAGAAGAGGCTATTATATCCTCTGAAACTGGATTTATTGGGGTTCTGAGTCACCACGTGGGTTCTGGCAATTGATTCTGCATCCTCTGCAAAAGCAACACGTTTCTTAAACACGGATCCATCTCTCCAGTCCCTCGAAATAAAATTCTAAAAGGGCCTGATAGATGATTGTCTTGGATGTATGAGGGTTTGAGCTCCCCGCGAGTACTGCAAAACAAATATTTCAAAAGATTTGGGATCTGAATGTCCCTGGAGGGCATGGCAACCTCTCTCCCTGTTGGCAGGTGTGATCCTGCTGTGGCTGGACAGGCTCCGGCAATCTGGCTGGGAGCAGATGTGGAGGCTGATAGCCAAACGGGAGCTCCTTACTCTGCAGGCTACGTCTCTGGCTGACCAGGTCTGGAGGATTCTTTGTGGGAGCAGAGCTGAGGGGCAGGCTGGGGACTGAGATGTGATGTCTGTCACTGTGTAGGATGTTTTCAATGCTGTCATTAAGGAGCATCCTGAGCTGGTGCATCCCCTGCCCTGTGTCTGGAATGTGCAGTTGTCAGACCACACACTGGCTGAGCGCTGCTACTTGGAAGCAGCTGACCTCAAGGTGAGTGGAGATGGCAGGATGGGGGGACTGTTGCTCCCTCCCTGTTCTAAATCCCTGCTGCTCACCTGGAATGCAGGTGATCCACTGGAATTCACCAAAGAAGCTTCGCGTGAAGAACAAGCATGCAGAATTCTTTCGAAACCTGCACTTGACCTTCCTGGGATATGATGGGAAACTGCTGCGGAGAGAGCTCTTTGGATGCCCCAGCCAGCTCCCTCCTGAAGCCGAGCAGGTGAGAGGGGCCTTAACACCTTGCCTTTAGGAGGTCTTGCCCCTTTGTACTCAAGTGGTCTTTGGCTGGAGGGCATGCTGTTCTGGACCAGCCCTGTTCATTCTTTCCCTGGACCCCGCTCAGTTGCAACAGGCCATGGCACAGCTGGATGAGGATGAGCCCTGCTTTGAATTCCGGCAACAGCAGCTCACTATGCATCGGGTGCATATCACCTTCCTGCCCCACCAGCCGCCACCTCCCCGGCCCTACGATGTCACCTTGGTGACCCAGCTCTCTATGGACCGGTGAGGGTGTGGAGGGCAGATCTGGATAGCATGGCATAGGCTGAGACAGGATTTGAGAGACCCGAGGGGTGTGGTAGTAAGATACTGGTCCCTGGAAGAGCCCCAGAAGTTGGAGACATTGGAAATGATGGAAAAAGCTTGGGCTTTGGAAGTCTTTCTAGCGCCTAGAACTGTCCCTGGGTGCTGGGGACAATGAATAAGTCTCAGCATTTCAGGTGGCTTTCAAATGTGGATGCACCCCCTTGGGGGTTGTTGTAAGGATTAGAAGAAACCAACTCTATGTGATTATAAGGTGCTTAGTCACAGGAGGGGGCTCTGCAGCAGCTAACTTGGGGAGGATTTCTAGCCATCCTGTGCTTCTGTGCATGAGGGGCCCAAGCAGGGCTGGAAGCCCTGTGCAGGCACTGGACTGACCACCCTCCCTCACCCCAGGCTGCAGATGCTGGAAGCCCTGTGCAGGCACTGGCCAGGCCCCATGAGCCTGGCCTTGTACCTGACAGATGCAGAGGCTCAGCAGTTCCTGCGTTTTGTGGAAACTTCGTCAGTGCTCTCTGCAAGGAAGGATGTAGCCTATCATATAGTGTACCGGGAGGGCCCCCTCTATCCAGTCAACCAGCTCCGCAATGTGGCCTTGGCCCAGGCACTCACGCCCTACGTCTTCCTCAGTGACATTGACTTCTTACCAGCCTACTCCCTCTATGACTACCTCAGGTGGGCTTGAAGGGTAGGAGAGGGGCAGCATTTGGGGTATAAACTGTCGGGGTCAGGGTATCTTGGATTGTCGTGTCCCTGTTTCTTTCTGGGGCTCAATGACTTCTTCAAGATGGGGCTTGTTGTAGGTCTTTTCTTTGGGCCACTGAGTCATGGAAGCAATGCCTTACTTCAAACAGCAGTTTCCTGTATGGCAAGGCTATCTGTCTGTTTGGTTTTTTGAGACAGGGTTTCTCTGTAGCTTTGGAGCCTGTCCATTCTTGTAGACCAGGCTGGCCTCAAACACAGAGATCCGTCCGCCTTTGCCTCCCGAGTGCTGGGATTAAAGGCGTGCACCACCACCGCCCGACTGGAGAGGCTATCCAAAACAGCTGGGTTGGCTACCTGGGAGGAAGAGGCTGCAGCTCAGCAGGAGTGAGACCCATGGGCTAAGTGTTCCTTCTTCCCACATGCCCCTCCCCAGGGCCTCTATAGAGCAGCTGGAGCTGAGCAGTCTGCAGCGGAAGGCTGCTTTGGTGGTGCCTGCATTTGAGACCCTGCACTACCGCTTCAGCTTCCCTAACTCCAAGGCAGAGCTGTTGACTTTACTAGATGCAGGCTCCCTCCACACCTTTAGGTAAGAGAGACCATGTTCTCTCCCATTGTTCCCATGCTGGTGCAACACACCGCACACACACACTCCCTGCTCACAGACTCCTAGCCTCAGTTCTGCTCCCACCTGATGCTGTTACACAGGTACCATGAGTGGCCACAGGGTCATGCGCCCACAGACTATGCCCGCTGGCGGGAGGCCCAGGCACCATACCGTGTGCAATGGGCAGCTGACTATGAGCCCTATGTGGTGGTACCCCGTGACTGTCCCCGCTATGATCCTCGCTTTGTGGGCTTTGGCTGGAACAAGGTGGCCCACATCATAGAGCTGGATGCTCAGGTGAGGAGGGTACCTTGTTGCCCTGGCTGTGATCTCCCTCTTCCTGGTGGGCCATGGCACAAGTTTGCATTTGAGCCCTCACTTGCTCCTCAGTTCTCATTTGCTTCTCCATAGATGAGCCCTGGCTTCTGTCCCCATTCTTCCAGGAATACGAACTTCTGGTGCTGCCCGAGGCCTTCTCCATCCATTTGCCCCATGCTCCAAGTCTGGACATCTCCCGCTTCCGCTCCAGCGCCACCTATCGGGACTGTCTCCAGGCCTTCAAGGAGGAGTTCCACCAGGACTTGTCACGGCGCTATGGAGCTGCAGCCCTCAAATACCTCACCGCCCTGCAGCTGTCCCAGAGCCGGGCCTGAGCTTGCCCAGCTGCCCTGGGCTCTCACACATACTCCCTGTAGATACTGGAGAACCCTGGTGGGTGCCCACCTTTACTGCTATTTAAATTATTTTAAAGTTTGTCAGAGGGGCTGGGGTGGAGCATCTGTGGGGGTTCCTTGTTCTTCCCTTGTTGCTGTTCCACCATTGGGGTTCAATCCTTCTTTGCCCCAGCTGGTTTGGGGCTAGTTTCCCCAATCCCCTTTCATAATAAAAAAAATTTAATTGGGGTGTTCTTTTTATGTGTGACTGTACTGCCTATATGTATGTATGTGCAAGAGGGCTTTAGGTCCCCTGGAACTGGAGGTAGCTGTGAGCCACCATGTAAGTGCTGGGAACCAAACCTAGGTCTAACCCCTGAGTCATTTCTTTCACCCCACAGTAAAGTTTTAAAAACCACTTTGTAGCCAGGCGGTGGTGGCGCACGCCTTTAATCCCAGCACTTGGGAGGCAGAGGCAGGCGGATCTATGTGAGTTCGAGACCAGCCTGGTTTACAAGAGCTAGTTCCAGGACTGGCTCCAAAGCTGCAGAGAAACCCTGTCTCGAAAAACCAAATAAATAAATAAATAAATAAATAAACTACTTTGTATACTCTTGCTGGGGAATCAAGGGCTCTTTAAGGTCTGAGGGCATCCGTGGGCAATGGGAATAGAGGACAGTCTGAACCCTCCAAGGCCACAGACTAGACACAGATATCTAACCCACACTTTCCCACCCTAACCCCAAACTCAACACCATGAGGCTGAGAGGCTTTATTTGGCTTTATTTAGTAAAATGTTAAAATAAATAAATACAAATTGATCGGCTGTTCTGTATCCCCCCACCCCCTCAAAACAAAAACCAAACAAACAAAACAGAAAGTTTGAAGCACAAAACTCCAAATACAAATTCTACCAAGACTGAAATCACAAAGGGCATGGACACAGACGGGACTGGGTCTGGCTGGCTCTGTCTCAGAGCTGCTGACTTCTGGTCTCTCAGCTCACCCAGCTGACAGCAACTCGCCCTGGGCTAAGAGCGAGGACCCTGGAGAGGGGTGCAGGGGCCAAGGCTGCCATGTGGAATTGCTAACGAGTGCCACCCTGGCTCTAGGGACTCTTCACTCCTTGGGGAGGGGGTCAGCAGACTCTTTCCAGAGATCACCCATTTTCCTTGGGGAAGAGATGACAGGAGCATAGGCTGAAGGCAGGATGTTTTCTGCCAAAGGTGCTGGGATGAGGGGTGGGACAAGGTCCACAATCACACAGAGCAAAGTCGCCTGCATTCAACAGAAGCCATGGGCTCTGGAGAGCCCAGTGTCCAGAAAGGGCCACTGCTCCATTCTATTCCTGCTCCTGGAAGGAATGTCCTCAAAAGTTCAGCCCTTTAGTTAGGTAAGGTCCATATCTAAGAAGGGCCTAATGGAAGAGACCACTTAAAGGGTGTGAGCTGCGGGGGCTGGTGGTGAGAGTCAAGAAGGCTCCAATAGCCCTAAGAGGAAGGTAGCAGATAGACAGCTGGAAACCCAGGGTCAGTGTTGGGCACACATGACCCTTAACACTGCCTGTTGGGCTTCAGACCGGTAGCAGTAGCAGCCTGAGAGGTGGCCCTATAAGGATACCAATCACCAAGATGGAGGCCAGCCGGAGGCTGCCTGGTGGTTGCCATTGGCTCCGGACAGGCCCCACACAGTGGAGTCTTCCCTGAAGGGTGCCATCAGCAGACAGATAAGGAAGGAAGAGCTGAGAAATGATGAAGTCAGCAGGGGAGGGCAAGACAGCAGGATCAGAAAGAGAAAGGACCCTTCAGGTGAGAAAGGTGACCTTTACAGCCTGCGCCTGCCAGCCTAGTCTGGGGAGCAAAGGGACTCCCAGTCCTGGGTCCTCCAAAGCAATGACCAAGCCAGCGGGTCTTACACATGTGGCTGCTGGAGCAACACACTGCAGGTAGGAGAAGGGAAGATGAAGGATCCTGGATGGTCACAGATATTCACAGGTCTAAGGGGACAAGGCTCTGTGCTGACACAGGAAAGGGCATGTAGACGGAGGGGTAGGGCCCGCAGTGGAGGCCTGGAGCAGGGCTACATTTTTTACTCCACTCCAGTCAACACAAGCAGCTCTTCTGGGGCAAAGGCCTGTAGTGGCTGATGATGGCTTCTCAACCTCTTTCCATCACAGGTAGGAACTGTGTGCTAAGTCCTAGCCTATAGGCCCAGACAAGTTCAAGAGGGGGTTGGGAGGTTGGGGGAGCCAAGACAGGGCATCAACCTGCTGCTGGTCTCTGATCTTCTGCCAAAGATTCCTCCAACTAGTCCAGGCATCTCCAACTAGACTTAGCACCTTAGCTTCTGAATAAGAGGGCTCTTTTCTGCTCCCCTCAGTCAACCTGAAGCCAGAGGCCTGCATGGCCAAACTAGGGCGCCTCTTTTCCAATGCTGGGGAGAGGAATGGATGGCTGGTGTGGATGGGCCTTGCTCACTCTCAGAAGCACCCCTTGTCTGCTGCAGTTACTGTCAGGATCCAGCTCTGTCTTCCTGGACCTAACTGGGCAAGGAAGAAGCAAAGCCTAGTGGGCCCCAGAGAGATGCTGCTTGTGGACCTGAGGGCAGAGCCTAGGCCTCTGTCCCTTCACTCTAGGACATGTCATGGACACAGGTTCTCAGTGGCAACATGTATCTCAGTTACTTTCCCCATGGTAGTGTAGGGGAGATGACTAAGAGTCTTGCAGAACCCCAGTTTTCCAGTAAGAAAAGGCAATAGGCCAAACAAGGCAAATGTAGTGATTCTAGCCCAGGGACACCCAGGAAGCATGTGGGTGGGTGGAATGGAGTGAATTCTGACCCTGGTGCCAGTAGGCAGAGGACAGCTGGGGCTTCAGTCTTCTCTCTTCAATGCAAGATGGGCTTGAAGGCCACCTAGGCTCTCAGAGACATATGGACCCTCAAGGCATCTCCTCCCTTAATTCTGATGCAGCAGCCTGCACCCCACCCCACCCCCAGAGCCAGCCAGTGAGGAGACTCACTGGTCAGACCCCCAAAGGTTCCCCCGAGGCATACGTAATGCTGGTGGCTGAAAGACTGAGAGCAGCACCAAAGGAAGGTCTTAGGTGGGCACCAGCCTGCACTCTAGCAAGGTCCCAGACCGTGGGGAGCCCTCACACCATGCACACTCCATTTTGGCTTCAAACAGGAGATGTGATCCCTGTACCAAAAAGACAGCACAGTCTGAGGAGAAAGGAGGTGAGAGGACCTGCCATTCTGAAGACTGGCCCACCAGTTTAGAGACACAAACACAGCGAAATGTCATTGTGATCAGCAGGTTCTGTGCTAAAAAAATTATAACTACACGGCATTTTCTCCAGTTCTGACACCTTTTTAATATAAATCACTGTTTTTAGGAAACAAATAGCACTTTTGTAATTTTTTTACAATGTTTCTTACCTTGATCTTAATTTAAGTAACACTAGGAAGACCTCAATATCTTTTATTTTCCTTTTTAATTAAAAAAACAAAGTTGCTGTTGTTTTCCCCAGGTACAAAGATTTTTTTTTGCCCTTGCATTAAAAAAGAAACAAAACAAAACAAACAAAAAACCACCAAACAAACAAACAAACAAAAAAACCCAAAAAACCAAAACCAAAAGCAGAAAGAGTGCCGGACGATGACACAGGACCCACGAAGACTCACTGACCTCACTGACACTATGACGTCTACTCTACCATGCAAGGTCTTGCTACCTTAACAGGACGTCAGCCTGGGAACAGCTGCTTTATTCCTTATTTTAGTTCTTGTTACAAAACAAAAACAAAAAAGATAAAATAAACAATGAAAATGTTGTTTAAACAAAACAAGAACAGAAACAAAAACTTGAAGAAGAGAAAAGGGTCATCTCCACTCACACACACCTGGTCGTGCCACACACCTGGGTCATGCTGCTCTGTTCAGAACCTTCTCTTCTTATAAATATAGAAAAAGGATGAAGCTTGTTTTCAAGTAAAACCTTTGATCCGCCTTTCTCCCTCCTGGACCACACACCTTCCCTTCCCTGCTTCAGCAAGGCCTGGGGACCACCTGGGGCTGTGCACTACACTGAGCAGAGGGAAGGGAGAGGCTGCTGGAGGCTGTGGGAGAGAGCGGAGCTGGGGAGGGGACCTAGGCTCTCCTGGTACTAGGCCCACTCCAGAAACATTAAATACTGCTTAGGTCATATACTTTCCCACCCTTGCTCCCCCCCCCCCCCCCCCCCCCCCCCCCCCCCCCCCCCCCCCCCCCCGCCCCAGCCTTCCCTGGCCCTCCTCTGGGCACTGGGTTAGTTAAAACTCTATTTCCATTTCTTCTTCTTCTTCTTCTTTTTTTTTTTTTTTTTTTTTTTTTTTGGTTTTATGGTAGTGAAAGTTTAGGAACAGGAAAGCCCACACACTCTTTGGACTTGTCATTTCTACCTAAACAAACGGCTCCCAGTAAGGATCTGAAACCTGCTCTCCTCCCTCTGCCCGTCCCTGCTTCCCACCCAACAAAACAAAAACAAACCCACCGTGGCTGTGGAGGCTGCTGCAGGCACACACTGGTGTATAATAGAGAGAGTAAATATATTATTTCACTTGGCATGGTGCTGGCAAAGAACCTCCAGCTGGCACTATTTCATGTAACATGGTCCAATCTTTGCATGTACACACAGAATAAGAAGAATCAATTGGCAAACTCAGGTGCCACCTGGCACAAGCATCTTCTCTCTCTCTGGAACCAAAGAACCAAAAGAATTCTGTACTTTCCAGAAGAAATCCGGCTTTGCTTCTCTAGAGTCTCCTCACCACTGAGACTGTGGCATCTCCTTGAGGGCTCTGTTATTTAGTCTCTTCCCCCTGGTTACAGTTCGCTGTGCAGCTCTGCGAGGAGGGGGAGGGGGTGGGTGTGGAGGTGGCGTTGGTAGGGAGGGTACAGTCTGGGCCATTGGAGAGGGCCCCCACAGTGGCCTCAGAGTCTACAGGTTTGGAGAGGTCGATGCCATGGATGAGGCGGATGAGCTGTTTCACCTTGTCCAGGGAGCTGCGCATCTCCTTCTGCCGGGCCAGGATGCTATTCTTCATCTCCATACATTTCTGCAGCCAATCACAAGGATGGACACTCAGCCTCCTGGGCACAGTGAGCCCAGAAAAAAACCACAAACCAAACCCTGTGCACTGGTGTGCACCCCACAACTTATGCTGTTCCACCTGTTACGGGCAGACATTATCAAAAGAGGAGGACATGAAAGGCTGCGGGGGTGTGTCAATAGATAGGGTGAAAGCCAACTCTATTGGACACTAGAACTTACAAAGGTACTATGATAAATTCACCAGAAAAACTGCCCTGAAATGTGTTTCTGCCATGTTCACAGGTGGTTAAAAAGCCAGTGAGAGACACAAGGAATTGACTCGAGGTGTCTGGAAGATCATCAACTCACTCATAATTTAGAGGTAGGGCCCGGATGGACCAGTCATGTTTAAGAGTCCTGAGACCCAAGGTCAAAAGACTCTGGTCAGTGAACCAGGTCATTTTGGTTTGGTTTGGTCGTTTTGGGTTACCAGCTGGTAGTCCTTCCCTTAGTCCAGGAAATTAGGTCTCTAAAAGAGTCACTCAAGGGGGCCCAGGTCTGCTCAGGGTCAGGAGAGGCTCTATGTTCCTCCTAAGCAATCAAAAATGCACAGGCACTGGGTGGTGCTCCAATGGTGCAGCCGCTACTCATGGAGAAAGCAGCCACGAGGACACTCAGAGTTGGGCAAGGTGTCACGTGTCATGTGGCCATGGCTCCGAGCACTGCACACTAACTCAGAAGGCTGACATTCAGCTGCCCAAGCTGATCACTAGTACACAGAAGGACTGGACCTAGGACGGTGTGTCTAGCACTGAGAAAGGAATGTGGCTTACACTTATAGAACTGCTGAGCTCTTTCACCTTCTGCTCTAGTTGTTCTCGCTCTTGCTTTAAATCTGAACTCCATTTAAGTAGCTTCTGTTTCTCTTCTTCTTTTGCTGGGGGAGAAAATAGGTTTTAAACGATCAATCCTTTGAAAAGCTTACCTGGTTCGGGTGTTCAGCAGACACCCACCCTGAAAGTGCCCCTCAGTCACACAGCCAGGACACAGAACCTGACCACCTGGACTTTTCTTTCTTCAGTATATGCTGGTCTTGGTGGATTGGGCCAGGTTTTACACAGGTACAGTCCCACACTTCACAGTTTCAGTCTGAAAAGGTGGTTCAAACACCTTCACCTTCACTCAATAAAGCATTTTTATTTTCCTTAGAAAACAAAACCAACATCACCTTCTAGTAGCATTTTCTTGTGAAAAGGTGGACCTTACCTGCTTTGTAGGCAATATAAGAATGAACAATGGCTAAAGTTCCAGGCCATGGAATTGCTTCTTCCTTCTTCAGCATCTGAAAAGAATTTAGAATCCTCCCTTGAGAACAAAGGTAACAGCAAGCACCAGTGTCTGGTTGTAGATAAGACCCAGGGAGGCTTGTGGATAGATTGCCCAAAGTCAAGGAAAAGGTAGAGACCTGGGAGCAACCCTGTATCTTTTTCATAGTCACGTGAAGGGCTAGAGAGATGGCTAAGTGGTTAAGAGCACTGGCTATTCTTCCAGACATACTGGGTTCAAATTCCAGCACCCACATGGCAGCTCACAATTGTCTGTAACTCCAGCCCCAGGATATGTGACACCCTCTTTTGGTCTCTGAGGGCATGGAGTACCAGGCATATTACATGGTGCACAGATACACAAGCAGATAAAACACAGATACACATAAAACAAATACATAAAAATATAAAAAAGGCCACATGAGCTGGGACATGGGAGAGTACACCTTAAATCCCAGCATTCAGGAGGCAGATGCAGGTGGATCTCTATAAATCTGAGGTCTACCTGGTTTACATAGAGTTCCAGGTTAGCTAGGGCTATACAGTGAGACCCTGTCTCAAAACAAAAGCAAAAATAAAAACATCCACTCAACGAAGAAAACAAAACCACATAACTCCAACCATTCTAGAGCCAGAACCAGCAGCATGGAGCTGGATGCTGGTACGATGCTATTGCGATGCAGTCACCTCAGGCAAGTCTGCCTTTGATCTGACATGGGCTGTTTGTTCCGTATTTAGTTTTGTTATGTCCCTCAAAAACACCTTCTCCAGGCTGGAGAGATGGCTCAGAGGTTAAGAGCATTGCCTGCTCTTCCAGAGGTCCTGAGTTCAATTCCCAGCAACCACATGGTGGCTCACAGCCATTTGTAATGAGATCTGGTGCCCTCTTCTGGCCTGCAGGCATACATGGAAGGAATATTGTATACATAATAAATAAATAAATAAATAAATATTAAAAACAAAACAAAACACCTTCTCCAAGTAGGTTAATACAGTTCTAAATCCTGAAGTCTCATTTAGTCTGTGCAGGCAACTGTCAGGAGGGCCGCATGAGAGGAGAGCAGAGGAAGGGGCACCTGGACCACACTGGAGCTGATGGGAGGAGGCCCAGCACTTTGGGAGATTACAGGTTCAATGCCAGCCTGGGCTAGAGAAAGAGAGAGAGGGAGGGAGGGAGGGAAGGAGGGAGGAAGGGAGGGAGGGAGAGAGAGATATCTTGTCTCAATGCACTATGGACTTAAGATGCAGCTCAACAGAGAGCTTAAGTAGTATTCACAAGGCCCTGGGTTTGGGTCCCAGCACTACAAAAGAAGCACGTCCACCCCACCCCACCCCCCAATTTAGAAATCAGGTTTTATTTATTTTGGTTTAGTTAGTTAGTTAGTTTGTTTGCTTTTTGATACAATATCTCACTTTGTAGCCCTGGCTTGACTTGGAAAGTAAGATATTATGTATACCAGGCTGGCTCAAACCCAGAGATCCACCAGTCTCAGCTTCCCAACTGCTGGGACTTAAGGTGTGCACAACCAGACTTGGCCAAGAATGAGCTTTAAAGGATTAAAGGATCGTAACTTATTTTTTGTTCTATTTTCTTTTCTTTCTTTCTTTCCTTTTTTTTTTTTTTTGTGGTAGTCTTACTATGTAGCTCAGGCTGCTCTTGAACTTGTAAAGCTCTAAGCTTAGCCCCTCAAGTGCTAGCATGTGCCACCATGTGGGGCAGAGGGTCTGGATTTCAAAAGGGAAGACAAGTCATTTCTCATTGAAGGAGGCGATTCACGTCTTAAGGAGCCTGTGAGTGAACAAAGGCTCTGCTGTGTGTCTGCATGCTGTGCCATGAACTAGGAGGATGGGACCTACAGAACAATGACCAAAAAAGAGAAGAGAAGCCTATTCCCCAGAATGGGAGAGAAAGGAATTTCCATGGCATTGTCCTTCTCTTCCTTGGCCCACCCCCAGTACCTGGTCCTGACATCTGGGGCAGATCCACATGCCCTTGGGAATTGTTTTCAGAGGCGGGTCTAAGCAATCCAGATGATACACGCGGGAACACGTATCACACATCAGTAACTGGCCACTCTTTCTGCAAACACTGCAAAAATCTTCATGGATATCACCCTGTGAGATGGAGAGGAACGGTAAGAAAAACGACAAAGAAGAACTCAGTGTCACCTTACACACCGTGATTGCGCACGTATTTTCGACAGCAGCCTGATGGCCCAGAGACAGCCTCCAACACATAGGTGTATGAAAGCAGGAATCACCAATAGTACAGACCCTGCCTGCTCCACAGATCTCAGCTTCTGGGTTGGCAATTTAAGTTGAAATTGAAACATTAAGGACTTTCTTTAAACTTACAAATTTAGACTGAGAATTTAACCTTATAAGTCAGAGTTTACAGCAAAGACCCACAGCTGCCTGGGCTCAAAATCAATGGCTTCGGTAACGAGTTGGCACCTCCAATGCCAAAAATCACTGACAAAGCCATTTCACACTGCGACAGGAGTGCTGTTTATTATCTACCATCTGGGAGAGTTTAAGAAGAATTTGGAAACACAAGCATAAAATAAACTGAACTTCTTACTTACTTGGGCAAAGTATAGTGAGTGTTCAGAAGTGAAAAGCCCAAGCCAGGAGCAGAAAACTTACAGAAGCTTCTAACATGTGTGACTGGGGAAGCTACAGCAGCAGCCAATGATGCTCTGTAGCAATTGGCATTTGCTGCTCAACAGACCATCCAGTAGGAGGCTTTATTCTTCCCCATCAAATACTTCACTAGATAAAAAAGACAGGCAGCCCCAGTGCACTCTACAGTGCTCAGGTGCATCTGGGGCCCTCAGAACAGAATGCACCATCAAACCAAAACATGGCAGGTCTACTTAAAATCTGGAGGGAAGAACACAGGGAAAATAAATCAAGAGTTTTTGAAGAGGTGTGTTTCAGCAAGTTGATGTGCAATCTGTTGCATGGATGAGAATCCACACATGGATTAGGATGATGGGACAGGCTGGAGGACACTCAACAAGTCAGTGCTAGCACACTGCTTTAAGATGTCCGGGGCACTCTGCTAGAAAGTCTTCCACAGAACTACAGAGTAAGCGGAAAGACAGAGAGTGATGCCAAGTCCCTCCTCTACCACCACACCACTAAGGGAATGCATTTTCCCAGTCAAACCATTCCTCTCTGCAGGAAACTGCTCTTGTGTGAACATGTGAGTGCATGTGTACATGTCCATGTATCTCTCCAGTTCCATCTTTCAAATTTCATACTTACATACAATACAGTAGAAGTATCTAGTGTTTGAGTGTCAGGATTTCTTTCCTTTTTATAATTTATTTTTATTTTATGTCCATTGGTGTTTTGCCTACATGTATGTCTTTATGTCTTTGTGAGGTTGTCGGATCCTCTGGAATTGTAGTTATAGACAGTTATGAGCTGCCATGTGCGTGCTGGGAAATGAACCCAGGTCCTCTGGAAGAGCAACCATCTCTCCAGCCCAAGTGTTAGAATTTCTATGTACTGAAAGTCACTGAGGACCTCTGCGTTAATTACAGAATTCTAGAAAGTTATAGCAACAGTACACTGAAACAAAACAACTTAAGAACACAGGAAGCATTAAACACCCACCATATCACATGGGATGTTGTATCTGGAAATCCCATCTAGTCCTGAGAAAGAGGGTGGGAATGGTGCCTGATGCATTAGTATTACGTTGTAAACAATTTTGTTTTATATATCCCTGAAAAGCGCCAGTGACTCCAGACCAAATTTAGAGAACTGCTCTAGACTAACAGTTTAAATATAAAATTCCAAGAATGTCAGAATGAATATAAAGTACAGGGACACTTCATCCAGCAACGTCAGCCTTTGCCTAAAGAGTGGGGCTCAAAAGACTTAACTCTGGTCATGAGCAAACTTATGCTGAAATATGCCCGACTGTGACATTGCTGAGGACATGCAGCCTCTACCAACTTCAGCTTCACTGCATGTTAAAAATTTATAATTAGTAAACATATCTTCCCTTCTCATGAAAATGACAGCATCAACAAGGTACATCCTGAGGATTACTGTCTGGCTGGGTCTTGTATTACCAAGTCCTTTAGATGGTTATTGATCCCCAGGAAATGCTTGGCTCGCAACTGTTATTGTCTAATTAATGTCGAGGCTTATACTACCCAGAAGCAAGCACAGAACCCTGTGTGTTGATTTAATCACAGCTGCTGCTGGGTGTTGTAAAAGTAGAAGTCAATTATCTCTTAAAAAAAAAGTATCCCACTGGGTTTAACTCAGGAAATTCTTAATATTTTTAGTGGTTTCAGAAAAGCATTATTTTGTCTTTAGATTTCTGCAAATGTTTGTGCTTTAAAATGAAATCCGGTAAAAGCTTTTAGTTTGTGATTTGGTCAGAGTGGAACCTTTAGGTCTAGGCTGTACAAGAAAAGCATAGACTCAACAAAAGAACCCAGACCAAGGCACAGGGTATAAGAAAGTCACCTCCCCCAGTACTGTGCATCAAGGCACAGGGAGTCAGTGAGCTGCTGGCTTCTTTGATCACACCTGGATTGGGAAAAAACTGAAACAGTCTTTGGTATCGGCAAACATGGTTTCTGGCAGGGACTCCAGGTGCACATTAGCCTGACAGTTAGAAAACCTGCATCAGTTCCCAGGGCCAAAGGTTAGGAAGGATGGACAGAATGCCAAGTCTTTAGAACAGGACGAGTCTGTAGCACCAGGAACCTTCTGGGAACAGAAGTCTCCTATGACCCCAGTTCTCCAAAGATAATACTTTGGAGATATCCAAAGATAATGCTGCCTCCAAAATTCTAACTCAGGGCCTTTAGGTGGCATTCGTGTGGAGAGGACTGTGCCATTAGTAAGTCAAGAGAACCTTCAACTGCAAGGAACACTTCACCGGAAGATGGTTAACACAAGCTCTGCAGTTCCTAAGAGACGAGGACATGAACAAAGAAGTTCTTGTTTTGTTACTTCGGGCCTATTCCTCTTGTCATCTTCAGCCTTCTGGTTGTTTAGGCCACGACAATTATCTTTTTCTCATTATTCAATTTAATCCACCCAAATCTTCAAAATACAAACAAAACTGGTCACTTTTCTCCATTTCTGCATCTACCACTCCATCAGGACTATGTGTCATTATCTCTTGCCTGGACTACCACAGCAGCCTTCTTAATGGCCTCTCTGATTCATTCCACCCTTCCTAATGCACTTCTCTCCACAGTGCTCCTTTCAAAACCCAGCTGGTTCTATAAGTACCAGGAACCTTGCAAGGAGGTTTAAGTCTTTGGTTAACAAGTCTGTTAGGAAACTACTAGATACTTATTGTTCACATAGATTCAATGCTATCTCCAACCAGAGTGAAAACAAGTGAAAAAATCTAATGGGGATTATCTCCTGTGACCTGGCTGATGTCACATGCCTCCGGCTGCAATACACTACCTGTTATCCTGACTCTAGGTGCCTTCGAGAATGCATGCTTCAGTCTATTCTGAACATAGTCCAGTGGAGCACCTGCCCCACTGAAAAAGGATGCCACCATTAGGAAGGACAAAGATGGGCTAGGGGGCCTGGTGAGACAGCTTAGTGGATAAGTGCACTTGTCACCCAGCCTGATGTCTTGAGTTCAATCCCAGGGACCAACAAAGTGGAAGGAGAGGACTGACTCCCAAAAGCTGTTCTCTGACCTCCACATAAATGCATGGCATGAGTGCACACACAAAGACACAGATACACATACTCTAAATGAATAGATTTTAATAAAAAAATGATGGCCTAAGAAACTATTTCAGAATAAAGGAGGGTAAAGAGATTCAACCAGGGTACTAAGTGCCAAGAGTGATCTTAGACAAAGGCAATTCCTGGGACAAGTGAAAAAACTGGAATATGAACTGAGTATTATATGATCAGATGTAACCAATGTTAAATTCTTATAATTTCTAAAAACAAAGAAGTGTGCACACATGCACATGTTTGCATAGGTATGTGGGTCCAAGCATGTAAAGGAAGACACAATATAGCAAGTTAACTAATGCATCAGAGCAAATGATGTTACTGTCCTCTGCAACACTGCTGCAACCTCTTCACAATAAAACACATCATGGGATTATGTTATTCCACTGGTGGTTTCCTGTTGTACTTAGAATAAAAGTCACAGACCTTGCATGAGCGGACCTGTCACCTCTCTAGTCACACCTCCCACACATAACTGAGAGGTCCCTTTTCCCTCTTCATGGATGATACCTTCACCTTCCTGGCACTGCACCCTGCTCAAGTACTGTTCCAGTTCTCCTCCTGGTGCTCATCTCTGCCTAATGGGTTACGTATTTGTTCCCTTCTTGTCTACCTCTTCCTACAGAACGCAAGCCCCCAAGTGCTTGTATTTTGCTTGGTTTGTTCCTTGTTGTATCCCCAGCTTCATGAACAGCACTCGCTCAGTAGCACAGGGTTCAGTGAGAATCTGCTGAGTGAACTTGCTGCTGGAACCTGCTTCTGACCAGCTCCTCCAAACAGAAAACACTGCACTTCTAGAGGTGCCTAACACAGCAGCGGGGCTGCTAGACATATCCGCTCTGCTCATGCTCTCTCCAATACACCAATGACAGAAAATTCTCAACTTATAAATCCATGTTCCCCCTCCTCCTCTGAGAGTTCATTCACAGCTGATTAAATCCAGACTCTTAAACCCTGGGCTCCCTGGATTTATGTGAACATGACTCTCAAGAACAAGAAACAGCTGGGATCCCAGAAGAAAGCTGCCTGGCATGGCATGCAGGCAGTATGCAGGGTCTATTGTTATTCCAGGGCTAGTGAGGAAAGATCAATCTGGTGAGGAGACAATATAGGACAATGGCTTTCCCATGTGAGCTCTCAGAGAGAGTGCAGGCCCCAAGTTACTTACGTCTGTGGAGGTGGGGCTGGGCAGGGACACAGGCTGCACAGGTGCAGGGAAAGTGAATGTGGTCTCTGTCTTTTCATTTTCAGGGGAGTCGGGATGACTGGATTGGGGGGATGTTGGGGTAAGGGCTCCAAACCCCAGCACTGCATTGTATTTTGGAGGACGACCTATATACCAAGAGAAGGGAACAAAAGGGGAAAAGGGGGAGGGAAAGACAGGGGGAAAATGGTTCTTACATACCTTTGGCCAGTGTTCCTCATTGGCTAGCATGGGAAAGGAAGTGAGGTAGCAGACAGAAAGTTAATACACAGGCCAGAAGAAGAAAAAGAAGCAAAGATTTCAATGCCATTAGAAACAACTACATGAATTCTAAAAGAAGAGAGGAGAAGGGCACCTTGGAGAGTGGTAAAAGGCACTGGCATTTGTAAAGAGACCCCATCTCAGCAGAGCATGATCGTTCCTGGACGATCACAGTTTCTAATAGGAGGACCCAGATTTCATGAAGCAAAAGAGCCTGAAGCCAGAACAGAGAAACCCTGTCTCGAAAATCAAAAAAAAAAAAAAAAAAAAAAAAAAANAAAAAAAAAAAAAAAAAAAAAAAAAAGCAGCAGAGCGCAGGGAAGTCTAGGGCGGTCCCTCTCACCATGCACCTACATCAAGGCCCGTGTCTCCTGAGAGCTGCCAATGATCCTGAGTACAAAACAACCCACCAAAGTCAGGAAAAGCCACTCATCTGCCTACAAGCACTGGTGAAGGCTTATGTCAGGATCATGCACAGGTGCTATGACGACCAGATGCCACAGCAGCGCTGCCTGTGTCAGGCAGACAGAGCTTGTGTTAAAAGACAGATTTGACTGGTCTGTTCCTAAGGAACCTAGTGCTGACAACAAATCCTCTTTGCTTATCCATACAAGACATGTTCAAAGCACTGCGAATGCAGGCTTTAGCCTCTGATCTTTCTGGCTCATTTAACCCCTCTCCTCTAAGCAGATACTACCTCCCAGCAGGACAATTAATTGAGGGCACTGGCTGTGGACCTCTTATCTGAGAATTGTGTGGTCACTAAAAAATAGCTGAACACAAAGCCAAAAAGTAACTATGACTGTGGCCCAGGAGCCAGTACAGTAACTTAAGGGTTTCCCATCTAGATGGGTTGGTTACTTGCAGGACAGGACTGATAAAAGACTGCACATGTCACTGAGGCTGGCTGTGCCTCAGGAATATAATGGCACATTGGTAGCTCTGTCCAAGGCAGACAAAGGTCAAGGTGACCTCCAATGTCTCCAAAGGCTCTGAGAGTCTGTTCATTTGCCCAAAGATCACTCACTTGGCGACCTTTCCAGCCTGAAACTGCAACTCAGGGGCACATTACCACATGGAGAAAGGAATCTTGGGATATATTACTAACATCAAAGGGTGATTTCAGTACCTTGTTTATGAGTCAAAGCCTGAGTTATGAAGACCTATTTAGACCTGCGTGACGGGAGTGGCTGCTGTTTTGGTCTGGAAAATGGGAATAGCATGTTAGGAGTTTTCCCAACATCTTTTTCTTCCTTAGCTGGAGAGGCTCATAATAGAAGATTCTAAGTTCTCTGCAGGTCACAGGAACTCAGTCCTGTTCTATGCTCACTGACAAGAGGAAACACTATCAGGAACGCCTAGGCAGCAGCAGGGCACAGCTATTTAATGGTACTAAACACTTCTTTTCACCGGTGTTCTGATCACTGAGCTATTCATGGATGGCCTGCTATGCTTGGGGCAGAAAGGCTGCATTAAGCCATTCTGAGCCAGCTTAGCCAGGACTTGGAAAGTCAGTTTTAAGCCCTGTGCTCAAAGCACTAAGAATCCATGTTCTCAGAAAACAACAAAAAACTATTTTCAAGGATAGAGGAGCTAGGTTCTAAGACAATGGAAAAGAGGAAGGTAGGAGGAAAAGAAAACAACACAGAAAGCAGAGGCAGAAGCAAGACAGGTTTTTTTAAAAGGAACTCACCTCTCTTCCGCGTCCCAGGATGCATTGTGCTGTTAAGGTAAGTGACTGCGCTCTTCTTACGCTTTAGAGAGTTAAGAGGGAGAGGTGACTTGAATACCATGGTTATCAAGAACACTACAAACATGTCTACCACATGCTAACCAGTCTGTGCCAATCATACCAAGGTCTCCGTGCTAATGTGTTTTATTATATGTATTTGACTCTGAAAGAATACTACAAAGGGGCCTGTCTCTGCTCCATAACAGTGTAGTCAAGTCAGGATGAACAAAAACATAGGATTGTATCTACTCACACTTAGCAAAACAAAACCTTAAGAGGCAAGCAGTGATGGATAACACAGTGAAGTTATGAGCAGAGAGAAGCCTATCACTCCGCAGAGCTGAAGAAGCTGAGTACAGCCGTCCTGCTGCTCTTAGCAGGCTTTCAGGGGGAGGGACTAACAAGTCACAGATGAAGCCAGAGCATGAGGAGGGCCAGTGCTGACTGAAGTACCTCTGGCTCAAAGACGGCCCCGCTGTACACCGGGTTTGCTGTTGTTCTTCTCTTTCGCTCCTGCCTCTTGCTTTGGATTTCTTGGGAAGAAAAGGCTTCAGTTAGAAGATAGGAACAAAGAAGCTAAGGAACAGAAGTTCACTATTTAATGTGCTGGGTTTCCTGCAACCAATAAGAAACAGGGCAAGGATTTGTTTTACCAAGGCCTCCACTGGAGCAGGCACACTGCTTGTGCCTCTCAGCAGGTAAGGCCATGCTGCCCTTCAAAGGACTGCTTTGTGAATAAGAGCACTGACGGGCCACATTTGCAAACAGCCATTCTCATTGATTTTTAGACTGTTGTGTACACAGGTCTGCATGAGCTGTATCTACAGACTACCAACCAAAATTCACTACCCCGAACTAAATAACAAGGGACACGGAGCTTTGTCACTGTCCTCGGGTCCTGATGTACAGTCACTGGAAAGCAGAGACAGGACTTGTCAAAGGAGCACTTGCTACTGTGCTATGAGACAAAACCAGGAGCCACCTTCATTCAGGAAGCTGGGGAGTTTCCCAGGACAGGAGTGTGAATGGCACTAGGAAGAGGGGGGCCTGGATAATATGGAAATCCAGTCCATACTGGTTGGCTAATATTCTATTTGTGCTCTAGGAATTCATGCAAACATCACTTTTAGGAACAAAGCTAGGAAAAAGACATGTGGAGAATATCTTCTCTTACCTTCTAGATGGTCATGTGTTACCAACCCTAGAGACACCATGAAGGCAAGTTTCTGTGCCAGAGAAACGAAAGGATATATTTCAGTCTGAGATCTCACAAAGCCAATCATCAGCTTCCTCGTCAGAGAGCAGGAAAGCTGCCACCATAGAGGCTTTCTGTTCTGATAAGGGCCAATACTTCCTGCTTTTGCAAAGTCACACATCAGCATCTGGACTGACTGCTGTTTGGCTCTTTGGCCCAGAAGAATCCTCTTAAAGAGTACCCATAGGGGAGATGCATGCAGAGGGCCAATGAACCTCAGCGCAGCAAGCTTCAGGCTCTAGGCACGCCATGCTTCACTGGGATGTAGGAACACCAGCTAATGTTTTTAGGGACACCGGTAGGTGATTCTGCTTAATTTTCAGTTAAACATGAAAGCTAAATATCATGGGACAGTTTCCCTGCAGCTGTACCCCTGAGATAGAATATAAGATCTTTAGACTGGAAAGAGAAGGGACAGATGATCCATTTTTACATTATATTTTGCTCTGGTTAGCTGTGATCTGAAAAGTATGTCTTCACTGTCTACTGAAGTACTGCGCATGGCTTTTAAAGACCTCAAGTACTTTTTGTGTATGATCTACAAGTTTTTTCATTAATTTTTGTAACAAGTGCTTCTTTTTGGTTCAAGTACCAACCCTTTAAAAAATACAACTGATTTCACCTCAGAAATAAGAACATTTAAAATTAGTTTTTAAAAAACTAGGCTGGTTCAATAGATCTGTCCTTTGTTTTTTGGTTTTTTTAAAAATATTTATTTATTTATTTATCATGTACACAGTATTCTGTCTGTTTGTATGCCTGCAAGCCAGAAGAGGGCATCATTACAGATGGTTGTGAGCCACTATGTGGTTGCTGGGAATTGAACTCAGGACCTTTGGAAGAGCAGGCAATGCTCTTAACCACTGAGCCATCTCTCCAGCCCCCCTCCCCCGTCCTTTGTTTTTTTTTGTTTTGTTTTGTTTTGTTTTTTCAAGACAGGGTTTCTCTGTGTAGCTCTGCTATCCTGGAACTCATTCTGTAGACTAGGCTGGCCTCAGAGATCTGCCTGTCTTTGCCTCCTGAGCACTGGAATTAAATGTGTGCCCCACTCCCGCTCAGCTAGCTGATCTTTCCTTTGTTCATTTAAAGAAAAAAAAAGGCACAATGCCATCACCTTCATGCCACTGTCTGGTATGGCTTCTCTATAAAAATACACTGAGGACAGAGGGTCCAACACACTCAATCATAACCACACCACCATTTGCGTCAAGGGAGAATATCCTCTCGTCCACAGACACACAGTTCGTTGCTTTTGCTGGGCTATGTCATAGTGTGAACATTACCTTTTCCAACCCACTTTCATGCTCAATGTACTACTTTTGAGCCACTAATTCCTTTGGAATTTATTGCTCCAAGATAATAAAGTGGCCTAAGAAAACTGAGCACACAATGGCAGCCCACAATGTAAAGGACATCAGCTGAACCCCATAGCTGCCTTATAAACGTTGTCTGAGTCAAGCCCAGCACTGCCTTCCTTCAGAATGCTGCAGGACCCCTCGGAAGTTCATCTTTAATCTTCTGTTTCAAGTTTACAGGATTTATATAAAAACATCATGTCAGAACTCCTCCTTTCAGCACCTGTACTTGGGCCCTCAGGACTTTGTGCTAAAAGACCTGCCCAAGGTTGACTTGACTTGGTAACCACATTGCTGAATTGAAAGGAACACTGAGGGGGGCTAAATCAACAGCCCTGGGGCATATGTAGTGTGCAGAGGTGGCCCTACCTGAGGGTTCTCTTCTCGTTTTGGTTTTGGTGCAGCAGGTGGAGTGATGGTACGGCTCTCTGCTTGCTTTTCCTCTGTTTCTGTGTGAGATTTAACTGTCTAGGAGAGAACAATTAAGCAAAAATTCAGAATTAATTTTTTATTAAGAGAATTGAAAACAGTTGAACTATAGTCAGGAAAAAATAGTGTACTCAAATTTGAAACATTACCAGACAAGATCATATGATGTATCTGTTGAAGAGGAAGAAAAATGTGAAAGTCCAGCTGGAGACACTGGACTGCATGCCTGAGTAATATGAACCTATAAATACAATCAGATAAAGGTATAGTTCCTACATATAAAAATGAAGTGCCAGCTAACATGAAGTTTGATCCCCAAGATCCACCTTGTCGAAAAAGACAACTAACTTCCCTAAGTGTCTCCTGACCTCCATATGTACACCACAGCACACACAACACCCAGTAAATAATAATGCTTTGAAAGAAGGCAAACAAGGACTCACAGGTCAAAAACAGTGGCTTCTCTTGCAGTGGATCTGGGTTCAGTTCTCAGCACCTACATGGTAGCTCATAACCATCTGTAACTCTAATCCCTGGGCCCTTTTTTGACCTGCCTGGGCATCAGACATACATATGGTGCTCAGACATAAATTCAGGCAAAATATTCAAACATATAAAATTAAAAGGTGATTAGAAATATTTTTTAAAGGCAAAGAAAAACTGAAGTATAGGTTATTTTCCTTGGCTGTGGGATGTGGAGATTCCCAGAAACATCCCATCATCGTTATAGAAGGGTTAAGCTCTGTCCATGTGTGCTTAAGATGTGCAGTCTATCCCAAGTTTTTCTTCTGAACAATCCCAGAACTACCTTTACCTGGGGTACTAAAAACTGACTTGCAAGAGGCTGAAGTTCTGACCCTTCCAACTCCTTCTAGAAGCATTTACTGCAACACACAAATACCAGTTACATTACAATCCGCTGACACAAATTGGGAGCTAGCACCAGACAGTCCTGCATTACTGTTCTTACTATGAGCAATGGCTAGCTCTTCTATAAATTCTGTAGAAATAAAATCGTTTTAGAACAGTAGACATAAAACCATAAATATAAAGTTACTTTTAAAAAACTAATGAAAATTATAGGTGCAATGGTCTTTTGTGAGGTAACAACAACTGATTAAGTAATTAGAACAAAATCTGATTATTGATAGACAGGAGCTGAGTGCAACACTTTAGATCCATGGGCTGGAGAGATGGCTCAGTGGTTAAGAGCATTGCCTGCTCTTCCAAAGGTCCTGAGTTCAATTCCCAGCAATCACATAGTGGCTTACAACCATCTGAAATGATGTCTGGTGCCTTCTACTGGCCTGCAGGCATATAAGCAGACAGAATACTGTATACATAATAAATAAAAAAATAAAGACTTTAGACCCATAAAAAAAGACATCAAAAGTTCTTGAAAACCATAACGATGAAAAATAATGTATGAGATCTGAAAAAACTTTTACTTTTTTTTCTGGCTATTTCCATACTTTGCCTCTGGCTTCGCATGCTGTTACATAGGCAAATGTAAGACCTGCTTATCAATATTAGGACAGCCGCTGTACTGCGGCCCAGCAGCTGCCTTTACTGTTCTAATCAGAGTCCTGCCATACGTCTCCATCTGCATTATATGCCATATGAGCGGGGACTGCTTGCATACTCCTTATTACTGTAGTCCTTTGAGCCAGCATGACACATCATACTTGCATCAATACAGCACTGGCCTCCAGGAGAATCAATCACATTTCAATCTCTGTCTCAATCTCCTTCTTCTCCTTCCTTACAAACATAGTTTTTAGTTTAGTCCCCAAAGGACCCATTTCCTCCATAAAGGAAACCTTTAATTGGAATGCCATTCATAGTGATATTAATAAGGTTTGGGGTAATCAGAATTAGCTTATTTTTGTGACTTGAACGTGAAAGGATAGGGGAATGAAGAAGGTCAACCATAGGGCTTATGTTCCATTCCTGCGCGAAACAGTTCCCTGAGAGCCTCTCTCATATTTCCATGGTTGAACAAACACTTGGTGGCAATGCTCCTGGCAGAGGCAAGTCCCTCTGTACCAAGGATTACCACACCCACATTTCTCTATCTCTCTCTCTGGAAAGAAGAACATACTGAGTGTTGGAAAAAGAACATAAAAAACATCCAAACAAAAAGAAAACAATCAAAACATTTGGGGTGGGGTACTTTCTCAAGGACCTCTTGCTCCAGGAGAAGGCTGTCACGTGCCCAGAACTAGAGACACTGAGGCCAGATAAAATAGTCTCCTGCCCACAACCAGCAAAAAGTGAGGCCACAAGTTACTAGACTGAGCTTAGACATAAACTACCCAACTCTAGTTAGGCCTGGTGACAACTGCAGCTCTGGCCAACTACTTTGACTACAAACATGTAAGAGACCTGGAGCCCAAACTATCCAGCTAAACAGAAGGCAGAGGTACAACATTCCTAAAGGAATGGGTAAAACAAGCAAACAAAACCCAGAAGAAACAAAGCCATCACCTTACAATCCTATATTGTGCTAATACTATTCTGAAAGAATGAAGGATAAATTAAGAGATTCAGACAAACAAAAGCACTGGCAGCACACCTGCCTTAAAGAAATGATGGATAGCAGACCATTACTTGAAGCCACAAAGAGAACTCCAGTCAAGGCACTACACAGGCCACATCACAGTAGTTTAAATTAGTTACTGCTCATTCTGTTCCTATATAAAAGATTAATGTATGAGACAACAGGTAATCTGCTTAGCGGACACACACTATAAAGATATAATTATGATATAACATGCACAGCAGGACAGAACTGCACAGGAGCAGAAATTTTCTATGTTACTGAAACTGAACTGGGATCAATTAAAATGAGATTGTTAAAGCTAACTGTAATCTCTATGGTAACTACTGAGAAAATGAAATATACATGGAAAAGAAGGATACGATGAAGGCATGAAAATGTACACTAGGAAAAACAAAAACATAAAAAAGGGCAGTATGAAGGAACAAGGGAAGGAGAAGGCATAAGCTATGCAAACAGCAACACAGCTGAGTATCTCCTCACTGCTGACCATTGAGTCTACCTGGACTCAAACCACAACTAAAAGGCAAAGAGTAGCAGAATGGATAAACTAAGCTTCTGTGAGAGACTTCCTTCAGAGTGGAAGATAGGAAGGGTTGAAAGGAAAATGCTAAAAGAGTATTTTTGTATGTGTTAGGGTTAATCAGTGTATAGTCTGTTCCCTTATTTAACACGTTTTCCTGTCTACATGCTGGAGCCCTTATTTAAATCGGGGAAGTAATACTTTCAGCCACTGGTGTAGGACAGTCTGTCTCTTCAACTCCATCAGTATTTACTTCATAAATCTTGGGACTTTCTTGATAGGTGCATATATTAAAATCCTTATACCCCTTTTCACATCAATTCTTTTATATCTGTATTTTGACACAAGAAACATCTTTGCCTTTTGTGTTTTTAACTTAGAGTTGATTTTGCCTGGTGTAATATAACTATTCCTACATGCTTTTAATATAGCAGGGACAGGTGCAGAAGCAGGGGGAATCTGTGAGTTCAAGGCAAGCCAAGACATAACCTTGTCTCAAAACAAATAAAACAAAAAACTCAAACTTGGTCCTTTGGGAAAAAAACATCGACCAAAGTTATAAACTTCTAGAGACCAAGGAAAAGGATGAAATAATGAAAAAGTAGGAGTGCATTTTGTCTAATCTTACTTACAGTAATAAGATTGTTAAGAGAATACATCAGATAACTGTATGACAAACATGTAACACAAAAGAAATGGACAAATCTCTAGAAATACATTACCCAAGCTGACCAAACATGAGACAGTAAAGTTTAAACAAACACAGAAACACTAAACTGAAACAGCAATCAAAGATGGTGGAAGCAGCAGGTACTAGAGTCAGAAGTGGAGCATGGGGCTGTGGAAGCACCGCACTCATCCTGTGATTAAGCTCTAATCAGACAGGGGCTGTTCCCTATGACGAGAAAAGTAAATGCTTTCTGAGATGGAATCTTATCTAGAGAATATTAGAGATTCGTTCTGTTTCTTTGAAGAAGCCCTGTCAAGAAAAAGGTGCCACCAAACTACATCAACATACTACAAAGAAATCCCTCATAAAAGAAGTGTGACTAACAAAGCAGTCATCTCAACTTTTGGCAGCCACCAATCTGATTAGTCAACAGCCATCAGTATCAGAGCAAGACTCTCAACTAGCTGCAACATGACCATTTGCTGAAGGTTTTAAAACTGAGATATGTAACGGTAGCCCGAGATTGCAGCATAATATATACATGACTCTAAATGTACCAGGGAGACCAAGTTGTGGACCTGGACTTTTGTACGTCTCACTTAACCATGGTGGGCTGGAACCAAAGCCCACGGTGTCTTTATGGTGATCCCGGTGTTAGCACTCAGGCTCTGTAAACTCCTCCTCTCCTCTTTCAGAACCACAGTGTAATGTGATTTCAGTAAGGCAGACACCAGAGGCTCTCTAGTGAGGGTGGGTAAGAAGACTCCTGACAGACATTGCTAGTATAACTCTACTGCCTTCTTTCCTACGTCAAAGAAAGAGAGAGGCTGTGGGTCAACAAAGTCTGAATGTTTCCTTCCCTGGGGTAAAGCCTCAATGACTGCTGCAAATGCCCAAGAGACTGAGCTCTGTGTCGTATGGGCTTTGATTTTTTCCCTCTTTATATACAATGAGGAGCAAAGCAGCTGGCACTTGTCTGTTTCGTTGTTTGTTTGTGGGATGAAACCCAGGTCCTTGTACATGCCAGGCCAGAGCTCCATCAATGAGCTACATGCTAGTGCTCACTAACATATTTTCAAGAAGTGAAGAAAGTTAACTAAAGAAACAGCAAACCTAGTGAGCCTTGAGAACACTGTGCACACAGGCTTAGTAATCCTCTGAACAGGTGACTACTTGTCTCCTATATTAGCCCACCTAGGAGAAGCTCAGTAGAGGCTACGAAGAAGGGAATCCCAAGAACCGGGCTAATCTGAGGGCTGCTTGCAAGACGGCCTGCCAACTAAATAGCAATGACTGGATTTCTATATTCTGGCCTTCAACTTAGAACTTCTATGCTATTCAAATCAAACCACAAAACACCGTCAACATGACAGTGTAAGACATAAAAAGATGCCTAAAGTCTAGAGAAGAGTAAAATACATGGTGTGCTTTAAAATTCTGTTAGTGTGTAAACAGAAAATATCTAGAGGCACATAATAGAAAATGCTAATAGCAATGAACTACTGGTGGTAAAGTTAGATTAAAATTTCAGAAAGTGTATAGGTTATGGGGAGAGCATCTTACATAACTTATATTTCTGTGATGTCTACATTTTAAAATCACATGTAATATCTCTACAATCAGAAAAATAAATGAAAAAATAAGATAAAAATGAAAATAGTTTTTTCTTTATTTACCAAAAGTAATAGAGCAGCGATGGAAAGTGGCACTTTGACACCACTTTCTGAGGTGCACTCAGGCCCCACGGTACTTCTTTTTATTTTCCCAGTTTTTTTTTTTTAATGTGCATTGGTGTTTTATCATGGGTGTTGGGTTCCCTGGAATCCGAGTTACATGCAATTGTGAACTACCATGTGGGTGCTGGGAATTTAACCCAGGTCCTTTGGTAAAGCAGTCAGTGCTCTTAACCACTGAACCATCTCTTCAGCCTCACACACCACCAGCACTTCTGAGGGCACAGCCCTCGAGGTTTTGCCCCCTAAGTCTTGAGCACTGAAGGACTGCTGCCAAATAGTCTCAAAACCTCTGATCTAAAGTTGGTGCTAATAATTTAGTTCAGTGGTACTGGCACACACCTTTAATCCCAGTATTCAGGATGTAGAGGCAGGTGGATCTCTGTTGAGTTTGAGGCCAGCCTGATCTACAGAGTGAGTTTCAGGCCAAGCCCCAAAGCTACAGAGAAACCCTGTCTGGAACCCCTCCCCTCACCAAAAAAAAAAAAAAAATACTAGGAAGTCCCTCGAAGCACTTGCTAGTGTTTGGGCAGCTCTGCAGGAATGGTGATGAAGCCATCTTGTGTGTTTCCTGATTCAATGCAACTCTGCTGCATGAATGAGTGTCCGAGTCCAAGACTTGGGAGTCTATGTGCAAGATTCCTCTGTCCCAGAAGGTTAAGGCAACATTCCCTGTGCTACCCTTACCAGGGGCCAGCTTCTCTGAATCATGGTTGCTTACCCATTCAGGCAGAAGACTGAGATCCACCAGAGACTTTCGTTTGTTTGTTTGAGACAGGGTTTCTCTATGTAGCTTTGGAGCCTGTCCTGGATCTCATTCTGTAGACCAGCCTGGCCTTGAACTCACAGAGATCCACCTCCCTCTGCATCCTGAATGCTGGGATCAAAGACGTGCATCACCACTACCCAGCCAGAGACTATTTTCACATAAGTGGGAAGTCAAGTCTGAGCAATTAGAAACAGACCAGGATAATGACTTTTGGAGGCAGGCACATGATTGAAAGGGTTAATAATAAGTACTGAAGATAAATTTTTGTTAAGATTTCAGGAAATAAATAAATTAGGAGGATAGACTATCCTACAATTTATATTTCTGTGATGTTAGTATTTCTTAAAAATCTCTATAATCAGAAAAAGAAATGGAAAAATAAAATGAAAATGACGAAAAGCTTTTTCTTCATAAAGAAAAGTGAAATTTAGGGACAGAAAGTGACAGTACTATGAAGTTACTTCAAGGAGCTTGGAGGTCTAAAGCTGAGTAGGGTGGTCCTGGCTCAGACTGGCTCCAAGTCATGACTATCTTCCTACCTCAGGCTCCTGGGTATTGGGATTACAAATATGCCCCACCATGCTGGGCAGGCCAATGATTAGGCTATGCCTTTACTAGCTCTACTCTAGCCTCACTCATGTATGAGAACAGCCTGACTGTAGAAAATGTAAATGTAGGGCTCCAATATCTGAACTAAAATGTCTGCTACATCTAGTCTGGAGCTCAAAGGATGAGTTCTGGAAAGTGAAAATTTGTTTGGGCTCACATCATCTGTGATGATGGCAGAAGTCCCCGAGATGAAGTCCTTTCCTGCTCTGCTTACAGTCCCTGACTGACCTCCACAGTCAGGTCCACATCTGGGTTCTTCCCGGGTGAAGCTGAGAAGGTGCTTTCTGTTTCAGGTGTAGGATGGGGGCGGGGTGGGGAGTAGGAGAGACAGGCTTCCTCACTGAGGCAGGGACCCCCCAGCTGTGAATTTCTGCATCAGAGCCAGCAGGGGGAGCTCACTCACACAAGACTCTGAAGCCAGCATCCCTGGGAAAGCAGCCCAACTTTCTTCTGGAGAAACAGCTCTTGAATGTGAATGAATTATCATACAACAAAGCAATAGGATGTTGATTTGGTGCTGAGATGAAGAACCCTTGACAAGACATACTTAGAAAGTCTCTAGCAACTACACGGCAGGCATGTAAGCACTCTGCCCATACCTGTTTCTCAAGGCTTGGTTTGCTAAGCTGTACAGTCTGAGGTCCAGCGAGTCTGGTCCCTGGAGTAGCTATTACAATGCTGGTGAGCTGGGCCATGGGGAACGTTTTGGCTATGGTTGCGGTCTGTCCATTGACGACACGAACGGGGTGGATGGAATTCTGGGATGTGGGGAGGGTTGTGGGTGTAAACTTGGTCAGCATGACAGGCCTCTGGATAAGCTGAGGAGCTGCAAGCATGGGAGGAGGCGCTGGAGCAATAGGAATGTTATTCTGGGCCACAGGCTTGGGTCGGACCTATGAGAGAGAGAATAATACTGTATTACTGGAGGTAGCTAAGTCTTGTAGCATTTCTAAGCAGACTGGTGTCAGATGTGGCTCATGACAGTCTTCTAAGTCCGAATATTTAGCTTAAGATAATCCTGTGATGGCTGCTACTGAGATGGTAGTAAGAACTACATTTAACATTGTTATAAACACCTGTGGATATATGTCCCTAAAACATAAAAGCTTCATGAAATATGTGCCACAAGAGAAACATGGACTAAACTTTTAATTATTTTTTAATATTTAATGGTTTATTTAACTTTATTTTATGTGCATTGGTCTGAAGGTGTCAGATTCCCTGGATCTGGATTCTCAGACAGTTGTGAGCTGCCATGTGGGTGCTGGGAATTGAACCCGGGACCTCTGGAAGATCAGTCAATGCTCTTAACTGCTGAGCCATCTCTCCAGCCCCAACTTTTAATTCTTTATGAAACCTTTAATAGGGCTATTGTGGGAATGAAAAGAGCCCATGTGAAGTGCCTAGACGACATTTCCGATAAGGTCCTGACTACTCTTTCTATTCAGTCTTAAGGACTTCCAACCTGTGGTTTGCATAGCATAAAGAGGGAATTTCTAAAACACTGAGTATAATCATGTCATGTACTTGCCCAAAGATCCTTCCACTGATTTCCACTGCTGCTAGGATACAGCCCGTATCTCAGCACAGTGGCAAGGGCCCCAGGCTCTGCCCAGTACACCTTTCTAGGCTCTTTCTCGAAGTCTAACCAGATCAGCTTCATGGGCTCTGCACAGCCACAGCAATCTCCTTGGTTCCTTGAACACACGTGTGTCCCCACTGCACACACAGTTTACACTGTCCTTTCACATGTGTGTGTCCCCACTGCACACACACAGTTTACACTGTCCTTTCACATGTGTG
>JAQHUG010000045.1:8325978-8363922 GCA_028555095.1 Dicrostonyx torquatus
TGTCCCCACTGCACACACAGTTTACACTGTCCTTTCACATGTGTGTCCCTACTGCACACACACAGTTTACACTGTCCTTTCACATGTGTGTGTCCTCACTGCACACAGTTTACACTGTCCTTTCACATGTGTGTCCCCACTGCACACACACAGTTTACACTGCCCTTTCACATGTATGTGTCCCCACTCCACACACGCAGTTTTTAAATTTCTTCATCAAAATTTAGGCCTCTCACTTAACATATTCTTCAAGGAAATCATGAACAGACCTTCTTCATCAGCCAGAATGGTCAGTGTCCCTTCCACATGCTCAGCATACCAAACTTCCCTGTGGATACTTTAATTCCCTATAGATACCTGTGATGATGCTCTTGGACAGCTGAGAGCTGCATCTTGAAAATCAGCATATCCAGGGAACAAAAGCTTAATACAATGTTTTGCTACCCACAGGACTTATTAAAGATACATCTGGAAAATAATAGGATGGCCTTCTCTCATGCTAGCACTGTACAACTCCTCACAGACTCCTTTCTCTTCTCTGCCTGAACGCTACACCTCAGAGAGTAACTCTTGGCCTTTCTATTGGATGAACCACCTGGAGACCACCAGGGCTGGTCTGGTGCAGGGAGAACTGTCAGGGGTGAGAAGCAACAGAACTGCTTAGGCCTGGGCAGAGAAGCACGATGCAGACCCTTATTCCATCTTCCGTAAGCAAGGTCACAGGGGTTTGTTTGGCTGTCTCTACTCCTTTTAGCAAAGGGAAAAGACATCAAAAGTGGTGCATATCTCCATTCCCTAGTGCCAGAACAGTTCTGACTATATTTCCCCCAAGCAAGTTAGTAGTAAGTACCAGGATGGCATTATCTTGGTGCTTTACATTTACGTAGTTTTGCTTCACTTTCACTACAAGGGCAGGCACATGAGGGCTGCATGCCACTTTACCCACCATTGCTCTCCACTGGCTTTCTCACCTGCGGGAGGAAGTTTGGACGTGGAGTGAGCCTAGGAGGAGGGATAAACTGTGGTACTTTGATGGGCTGAGGAGGTGTTGCTTGAACCTGTTTAAAACAAACAAAAACAAGCAAACAAACAAAAACAGGAAAGATAAATAAACCTGAGGGGGCAGTCACAATTCAGTGTTAGAGGCAGACATTCAAAAGGCACAGGTGTCTGCTCTCCACATCACACAGTATCCCCACCAGCTCCTGCCATACAGCTCACTATGTGAATTAACACAGCTTTAGAAGCTCGCTCTTTCCCACCTGCACACTCTGCTCCCTAGTGATTGACCTGTATCCTTACACGCCTTATGCAGAACAAAGTAGACACAGCAAACCTGGACAATTTTCTCTGACACTCATGAACTCTCTTACACTTAGATATTTTAAGAGTCAAAACTATAAAGTAAATTCAAACTTGCTGCCTGTCTGGGACCCACCCCCCCTACACCAAGATTTAAGCTTTACCCAACAGAGAATGGCTGAATGGATTTCTTCCTACAGAGAACTCTTGAACCCTAGCATCTGGCTGAGCGACAGGGCAACATTTCTAAGGACTCCTGGGTAAATGACAAAGCTTCACTTCATTGCTACTTTTACTCATTATTGGCCATTATGTTTTCAAGTTAGAGTCAAAAAGTCACTGAGAGCTTTGTCATGGGAAGAAGATAACTAAGTGTCACAGTCTGGACCTGGTTCCCATAAACTTCCAAGAACAACAGTGCCTACATGGCTTGATCCTGGAAATCTCATGGACAGCCTTGTTCAGGTATTCCCTCCAGGGCATCCTCCCTCTGGCAGACTTGGCTATTGGCACATTAACCTCTGAATTTCTTTAAAATTTTTCAAGTGTGCCTCAACCAACTCTAAGGACTTCTAGGCTGCATTCAAATTAGAGTGATAATGAGCTGAAAGCAGGGTTTTCCTCAAAGCAAAATACAGCACAGGGGCTTTCAGCACTCAGAATCCATGGGAGTTAGGGGGAGGTGGCAGTGGACAGAATGGAGGGAAAGAGGATGAAACAGTGTGTGTCTTTGTGAAGGACATTTTCCTTCCAGAACTAAGTCCTACTTTGACCTCAGACAATGTACTAAATCTGTTTCCTGATGTCAGGACACCTCTGTAGTTAATTGACAGGCCCATAGGGGAGTTTGCTTTGCTAGGAAAATGATAGGAGCTCAGAAACCCAGTATGAGCTTAAAATGGAAACACTCTACAATGCACAACCTGAACCCTGTCATGTGAACATACATGAGTAGCAGCTACTGGCTTACCAGAGTGACTGTGTTTTTTGCCACAATTTGGACAGCCTCTGCCCCAGGCCCAGTGACCTTACTAGACGTCTGGAGGTTGACTGGTGTGTTCTGCACATCAGTGCTGAGCACAGCTTTCTGACTGTTGATGGCGGTCACCATAGCAATGGTAGGTCTCTGGCCCACAACAGAGGCAGGCATGGTCGCAGTTGCTGCTTTCAAGACGAGAGGTAGTGTCTTTGTGGTAATCATAGAAGCTGTAGTTACAGTCTTCTAGGAGACACGGAGAACAGACATTAGGACACTGAAATGTGATCCCACTGAACAATATGCTTCTGAACTCCCAAAGGAAACAAAGCAACCAAGTTTGTCTATAAAATGAGCATTTGTGATATAGAATACGCTTCTTACTATAGAGAAAGATAATCTCTAGTTTTCAAGTTAGAGTCACTTGTAAACCGGAAAGTTCTAAGCAAAGGACAGTGCACATCTACAGGTACAGACCATGAGTGCACTTAATGCTTCTGGGTTTTCTAACTCTGCATACAGTCAATTAATTCATATCTAAGTTGAACATTTGTCTCTATCCCTGACTGCTATAACCTCACCAATCTGGCTATTTGCCACCTGTGACACAAAGCAAAAGGTTCCCCGGAGAAGTAGAAGGGAAACTCACAGGAGGATCAGCATAACTGCTGCCTCGGAATGTAGTAAACCCCAAGTTACAGATAATAAAGCTGTCAACGAGCATAGGAAACACCAATTCTCTATTCCAGGGTGGGGCTGTGCCACTACCTACAGTCTTTCCTCTGGAGAGCTGATGTGGAAGTGATCAGAGAGGGAGGGAAACCAACAAGGTGGGAACAAACACCTGGGTTTCCAAGGCCTTGGGAAACAGAGGAAGAGCTTTAGTAAGTACCTGAATGATGCTTCTAGGCTATTTCCGAAGCACTAAACATGCATTTATCTAACTTTTTACTAGAACAATTACAATGTCTGTTAAAGATGTGTGTTACATGGCACATACATCTATCTACCTGACATTGCTACTAGTCACTCAAGATGCAGACCTTTTAGGAACACAAACATTCATCTCCAACTCACTGGTTCTAATATTTATTCCGCTTTAATTTCCCCTTCTAAAATATACTCTACAGCTTGGCAGCCACTAGCCTTTTATAAACTTTAATTAAAAAATTAAAAGATCAGTCCTGCCTTGTACTCATCATATTTTTCTAAGCCACATGTGGCAAGAAACTAGCAGCTGGACAGTGGGGTGAGAGCATGCCCAGCTCTGCAGGAGTTCCACTGGGAGCCCTTTCTCCTCCACACTCCTGGAAAACCTCCCTGAAGGAGTTTCACCTCCATGCCGTACGAGCACCATGTATCCAGCTTCTGAGTGTGTGTAGTTTCTTACCTTTTCCGCCTGACATGTGCATGCATGCACACACATTCATCTTGTAAAATCTCCTTTCAACAACAACAACAAAACATAATAATGTGGTCTCATCCATCCCACAATTTAATCAGCAATCCTACAATTAAAACCCCCAAAATCTTTGCTTTAGTTTCCAAGGCACAACACAGGCAGCTTATGCCATCTGCCATTGCCTTCTCAAATGTGGAATGGCACCTGGGCAGCAAGTCAGGGTTGAAAGCCATACAACAGCCAAGGGCTATTTTATCACTTGAAGTGCTAGAGAATGTAGCAGCACAGGCTCACTCACAAAGCCAGTCCTTGCAGAGTTTTAAACACAGTATACTATCAGCCTCATCTTTCTATTTAAAAAGCTTAAATACAAAGAGCTTCTGAAGTGGTAAGTGAGCAAGCTGGACCAGATGGCCTTCATTCCTGGTGTACCACAGGCTGTGGATGTGAAGCTATGGTCAGCAGAACTCAATGACACAGATTTTAAAGCAGTTTGTGTGCTGATATTGCTTTAAATGGAGTCAATGTACTTGTGTGAAACAACTCTAGTTGAGGCAAATCATTGTTAATACTGGATCAACTCATAACTGATTATTCTAGTAAATACTGAATAAAACCACAAATACACCTACATTATATACTTACCATTAATTCAATGCTTCTATAACATTAAATCTGACGAGTTACTTGACACTGTAACTAAGCATTTTTATTCTCCTTTACATATATTTAATTGTGGCTGATTTCATTCCATATATTCTAATATCCATGTAATTCTACATAACACTTAGGCCAAAGATGTAGTGCAAATGTCTCAGTGATAGCTTCTTTTTTTTTTTTTTTTTTTTTCGAGACAGGGTTTCTCTGTGGCTTTTAGCTCTTGTAGACCAGGCTGGTCTCGAACTCACAGAGCTCCGTCTGCCTCTGCCTCCCGAGTGCTGGGATTAAAGGCGTGTGCCACCACCGCCCAGCAGTGATAGCTTCTTAAAGAATGTATTCACGACCTATTTAAGTTCTCATTCTGGTCTGTTACTCACTCTATTCCAAGTATTAGGGAACATGAAGCAAACTCTTGGAGTGCTAGGGTTTAGATGAGAAGGGGACTTTGACATATAAACATACTAAAAATGTCTCAGCTGTCCCAAAAGGAAGAAGAGAAGAATCAAAGGCAATGATTTTCATGGAAGTTGTGTTTGGAACTGGTTAGCTAATTCTGTTCGAGCCTGATGATCTTGAAGAGAAGACAGCAGGTATTACAGTTCCGTAAAGTTCTTTAATTATGACAAAACTTGAAGTCTCCAAGCTAGAAGTTCACGCAGATGTACAGGCAGTAACACTAATGGTAAAATTCTTTTTGTTTTACTTTAATTTAAAATTTTTTAAGATTTATTCATTTTATTTCATGTGTATGAGTATTTTGCCTGCATGTACCACACTGTGTCTGAGTGCTCGCACAAGTCAGAAAAGGAAACGGAGTTACGGATGGCCTTGAACAGTCATATTAGTACTGGGAACCGAATCTAGGTCCTCTATAAAAGCAATGGTGCTCTAAACTGCTGAGCATCTCTCCAGCTCCTAAACTTTTTTTTTTTGGGGGGGGGCGGGGGGAACAAAGGCTCACTTGGTAGCCCAAGTTTGTGCTAATCAACCTGCCTCAGCCTCCTGAATACTGGGATGACATGTGTGAACCACAAAGCCTGGCTAAATACTTTTGTATGCTTTGCTAATTTTCTGCTGTTAACCTGTTAAGATATAAGACATTTTAATTTACAAGCATATGATCTAATATACAAGGAATATTTTATTTCTGTGAGCTCTCATTAACTTCCACATCTATTTTAATGTCTGCTTAATTTAGAGTAGGAAGTTACCATTGTACACTTAATTTAGAGTAGGAAGTCACCATTGTACACTTAATTTAGAGTAGGAAGTTACCATTGTACACTTAATTTAGAGTAGGAAGTCACCATTGTACACTTAATTTAGAGTAGGAAGTCACCATTGCACACCTAATTTAGAGTAGGAAGTCACCACTGTACACTTAATTTAGAGTAGGAAGTCACCATTGTACATTTAATTTAGAGTAGGAAGTTACCATTGTACACTTAATTTAGAGTAGGAAGTCACCATTGCACACCTAATTTAGAGTAGGAAGTCACCATTGTACACTTAATTTAGTGTAGGAAGTCACCATTGTACACTTAACTACAAATAGAACTTGCCTGCCCTTTGTTCATAAGGCTATTTTTTATTTGGTTTTTAATAACTACATACCTCTTTTTATGGGCATTTTATCATTGAAAATGAGAGGGTTGTTTCCCTCTCCTTAGCAGCCATTGACTGCCTGTATTCTCCACCTAGCTTGATGCTGTCATTACCCAGGTCTTGTTTGAGCAACCACATTGTTGAGATTTCATGGATACAGCCTCCCTGTCATGTCTGGAAGACACTGTGTCACTTAGGAAACTTACCTACATAGCATCTCCTTAATGCCCACACTGATCATGAACAGAAGTTATTCTTTTCCGAAGGAATATCTAATAAATGCCATACTTAAATCTATCTGTTCTTATGTACCTTTAATTAATTTATAAGGCTATCAAATACCCAAATTTTATCATGCATTAGAGGCAGCCCTCTCTTGCCTTTCCTGGCCTTTTATCTCCTCTATCATTTCATACACTGTGTTTACATGAGCCTACATGCTACTTCAAAGGTGTGGTGGCTTGAATGAGAATGTCCTCTATAAACTCATAAATTTGAATGCTTGGTTTCCAGTTGGTGAGCTGTTTAGGAAGGATTAGGAGGTGTGTGCCTTGTTGAAGATGTGTTACTGTAGGGTGGGAGTATACAGGGCAGGATAGGCTTTGAAGTTTCAAAAGCCCAAACCAGGCCCAGTCTTACTCCCTTTCTGCCTCCTGCTTGGTGATCAGGACCTACTGCTTCAGCATCATGCCGACTGGCTAGCAGCCACACCTCCACCATAATGACCATAAAATAACCCTATGAAACTGCTTCCAATTAAACACTATCTTCTATAAGTTGCCTTGGTCAACTTATAGAACAATAACTAAGACAAAAGGCATGCTTTTGTTGTTTTCCGCTTACTTTTGCTGTTTTGAGACACTTACTATGGAGCCTAGGCTGGTCTTGAATTCTCAATCCTCCTGACTCATCTTCCTGAGTACTGAGACTACAGCACTACACTGGCTTTGCATTTTCTTTTCTAAAGAAAGATTTCTCTTTGTAATCCTGGCCATTCTGGAACTAGCTCTGCAAATCAGGCTGGCCTCAAACCCAGAGATTCTCCTTCATCTGCTTTCCGAGCACTGGGATTAAAGGTATGAGCCACCACTGCCCTGCTCTATGATTATTTTTACTTTTCAAATTTTGTGTAAATGTGTGTGTTTGATTGGGGGGTTTGCGTATATAAGTGCAGTGCCTGGGGAGGTCAGAAAAGAGTATCAGGTCCCCTGGAACTGGAGTTACAGACAGCTGTGAGTTACTTAACAAAGGAGCTGGAAAACTGAACTTCCATCTTCTGTAAGGAAAGTACAGGCTCCTAAACTCTTAGCAGCAAAACCCATTCCTCCTCCTGCCTCCTCCTGCGCGCGCGCACGCACACACACACACACACACACACGTGTTAAAATGCAGGTGTTTGTGGAAGTAGAATGGTAACAGACGCCCTGGAAACGGAAGCACAGGTTGTTGTGAGCTGCTGGACAGCAGCGGAGGTTAGTGAACTCTGGTCTGTGCAAGAACAATACATACTTTCAGCCACTGAGATCTTCTACAGGTTCCAAATTTACTTTTACAAATTCTATTTCTTAATTGTCTTACTCTCTACATCTCTAATAATCTTTACTCTCTGCTCCTCCACAGAAATCTCATTCATTGAAGATCCTGCCTAATGGCACCTCCTCTAAGAAGTTCTTTTGGTTCCTCTAATGAAAATTACCTTTTCTGTGGTATTTCCACAGTCCTTCACTAGTACTTTGAGTCTAGCCTCCACATTTCCTAACTCAGTGCTTACACAGTGTGAACTCAGCAAATATTTACAAAATGAATGAAAATAAATTATAATAATATGTCAGATTCTTGGCAGGGACTGCTGTTCTTTGTATACCATCTAGTAGTCAATAAACATTGAATGGAGTTCACTGCAAAGACAACAAAAATCCTAGAGGGCCTTTGGGTTTTAGCATTAAGCCTTTGCATTAAGCAAAACAATATAAAATCAAGGTTAAATAAATCAATTAAATATATCAGGTATGCTCCCAGAGAGAGGCTATGTAACACTGTTCTGGAGGCAGTGCAGGAAGGATCCTGCTGTCCATCACAGAACTCAGGTGGATAGAGAAGCTACCAATTAGGTATTTGTTTATAAATCTTTCTTCATTGTGTAACATGGAATATTACTTGAATAGAGAATTCCATGTATTAAAACAGTAAATTCCCATGTTTCAGCAAACAATTCTGCCCTGTTCTTTCCATGGAAACACTCTCTGATCTAACTGCATATTGGAAAGAGAACCTAACCCAACTCTGCCGAAAACCTCAGGAAAAGTAAACTCATAAGCAAACTCTGGGAAGCTATGAAAGTTCAGCAGGGAGGGAGGAGGGAGGGAGGGAAGGAAGGAGGGAGAGAGGAAGGAAGGAAGACAGGCAGGTAGTCAGGAGGTCTGAACAGCTCACAGCTGGCTGTAACTCCAGTGGAGATCCAATGTTCTATTCTGGCCCCTGTAGGCACTGCATGCATGCAGTATATATACATACATCCAGGCAAATACTCTCATATGCAGAGGCAGGAAAATCTTGAGTTTGAGGCTGGTATGGTCTACACAGTGAATTCCAGGTCAGCCAGAACTACGTAGTGGAACCCTGTTGGAGGAAAAAAATGTGCAATTTACAGATAGTTCTGGGTGATTAGTGGGAAAGTGTTTGATGCTCTAGTTCTCTAGGAACTTAAATTTTTTTTAGGTTTATTTATTATTTTATGTGTATGAGTGTTTGTCTGAATGTATGTATTGTATACCATGTGTTTGCCTGGTGCCACTGGAGATCAGAAGAGGGTGTTGGATGCCCTGGCAAAGGAGTTACAGACACATGTAGGATGCCACATGGATCCTGGGAATCAAACTTTGGTCCTCTATAAGAGCAACAAATGCTCCTAACTGGTCAATCAACTCCCAGCCCCTCCTTTTTCTTCCACGGTTTCATACTGTCATGGCCTTCCCTTTCTTGGTATTTTCTGGCAGCACAGAAAAGTAGATGAATGAACAGATTTTTTTTTTTGTTAGAACCTCTGGGTTCATTTTTGTCTCTACTGCATACTACCTGTCTTGAATTTTTCCTTCTAAAATCTAAATTGCAGGATTAAGAGTGAAGAGAGTGTCCACTGCATATGCAGAACCCTGAGTAGTATGCTGGTATTCAGAAGCCTCTATCGAATTCTAGGCATTGTTAGCTTTTTTGATAGTTGGTTCAATCCTTTACTTTAAATATACATGGCCAGGTGGTGGTGGCATACACTTTTAATCCCAGCACTTGGGAGGCAGAGGCAGGAAGATCTTTGTGAGTTCGAGGCCAACCTGGTCTACAGAGTGAGTTTCAGGACAGGGCTGTTACACAGAGAAATCCTGTCTCTAAAAACAAAACAAAACAAAAGTTGTACATGAACTAGTCCTAGATCTACAAATAATAAGTAGATTTCCTCTACATACACAGTTAAGATTCAGTGTTGGTGTGTTTCAGAAGACCCAAAACACTCTAAAATATGTAAAGTAAGTGTACTGAGTACTAATCTACATTTTTCTCTAGGGACTAATACATAGCTTTCAAAAGTTCTAAAGGGTTTTGTAATATACCCTATCCAAGGACCATCACCTACTGTTCACTAGTCTTATTTATTATTATTTTTATTGATTTTTATTATTATTTTTGTTATGCTGGGTGTGGTTTTTAAAGCATAACTGGCACCTATAATCTCATAGGGAGAGGCACTATTAGGAGGTGTGACTTTGTTGGGCGGGTGCAGCCTTGTTGGAGAAAGAGGGCCACTGTGCAGGTGGGCTTTGAGACCTCATATATGCTCAAGCTTCACTCACTGTGACACTCAGACCACTTCCTGTAGCCTGTAGCTACAAGATGTAGCTCCTTTTCCACTTTCAGCTCCTTCTCCAGCATCATGTTTGTTTACATGCTGCTATGTCCCATCAAGAAGACAATGAAATAAACCTTTGAAACTATAAACTACCCAATAAATGTTGCCATGGCCACAGTGTCTCTTCACAGCAATAGACACCCTAATGAGACATTGAGGATGGAACATAGGATCTGATATATGCTAGACAAGTACTCTATTACTAAGCTACAGCCCCAACAAATTAAAACCTTTTTGTTATTGTTGTTGTTTTGTTTTTCAAAACAGTGTTTCTCTTGTAGCCCTGGTTGTCCTAGAACTCAATTTGTAGACCAGACTGGTCTTGAACTCACAGGATCCTCCATCCTCTGCCTCCCAGAGTACTGGGATTAAAGGTGTTTGCCACCATGTCCAGCTAAACTCCTAAAAAAACTGACTTATTTTATGTGTATGAGGTTTTGTCTGCAGGTATATATGTGCACCATGTACATACCTGGTGCGTACAGAGGCCAGAAGAAGCCATCACTCTGCTGCTACTTAGAGTTATGGATGGCAGGCAGTATCACTACGTAGGTACTGAGAAACTGGGTTCATCTGTAAGATTAGTGAGTGCTCTTAACTTCCAGGTCTCTGCATCCCCTCTTTTATTATGATTTGTTTACTTATTTATCCACTTATTTGGATAAATGTGTGTGTGCAGATGTGCAGACATGTGGAGGCCAGAGGCCAACTTCAGGTATCCTTCTTCAATTATCATCAACTTTGCTTTTATTTTTAAACTTAATTCATTTAGTGTGTGTACATGTGTGCCTGAGTGTATATGTACACCCCATGCTTGCAGGTGCCTGGAGAGCCAGAAGGAGGAACTTGATTTCCTGGAACTGGACTTACAAATTGTTGCATGCCTCTTGACGTGGGTGCTGGGGACTGAGCCCAGGTCTTCTTCAAGAGCACCAAATGCTGTTAACTGGTGAGCCATCTCTCCAGCCCTCATCTTATGTTTTGAGACAGGACCACTCACTGGAATCTTGAACTTACTGATTCAGCTAGGCTGGCTGGCCAGCAAGCTCTATTCTCCTATCTCTGCTCCCCTAGCACCGGTAATAAAAAACACACATGACCATGCACCATTGTTTTTTATGTAGGTGTTGGGTGTAGAACTCAGTCCTTCATGCTTATACAGCAAACACTTTTCCAACTGAGCCATCTCCTCAGGCCCATTGGTTCCTCTTAAAAAAGTACATTCATAATATATATCTGTCTGTAGAGGTCAAGTCTGAATAATTTTTTTAATCAAATGTCAATTCCAAACATGTCCTTTCAGTGTATCTTGAGTCACTCTTCACATTCTGTGCTAGGTTAATGCCCCTTCCAGTAAAACATTTCGGGGCTGAAGAGATGGCTCAGCAGTTAAGAGCACTGACTGCTCTTCCCGAGGACCCAGGTTCAATTCCCAGCACCCACATGGCAGCTCACAACTGTCTGAAAATTCAGTTCCAGGGGATCTGACACCTTCACACCAATGCACATAAAATAAAGTTAAACAAACCATAAAAAAATTAAAAAAAAATTTCCACAGTTGCATCAGGCTAGAACACTAAGCCCTACTTAGCTCTAAGTCTCACCTGCACCCTCATTCCAGATCTCCACCAGTGGAGAACCCACACACATTCTTAAGAATGTGGACTTGATATGAACATGTTATCTCTATGGATAACAAAAACATATCACCCGTTTGGATGATTCTTTCTACATGGTCCCAAAAGCGACATTGGAACAGCTAGATGCCTAATTCCTACAAACTTCAGAAAAACAATTCCAGAAGAGGTCGAATCACTGTAAAAACAAATACAAATAAACACCAAAAGTCTCCAGTAAGACTCTAACTTAGTGGGGTGCTCAGTGATTTATCTTTGTTGCTGAAGACAAGTAGAAAATCATTTAGCATGCATGTATGCATAGATAGGTGTGTGTGCATGTGTGTTGCTAGGCTTGGGCATGGTTGGCAAGTACTCTATTGCTGAGTTCCATTCCCAGTGGAAATCATTTAGCTTTTTTCCCCTCTATCTTTTTTTTTTTTTTTGAGATAAGATCTTATGAAGCCCATGCTTCATAACCTCAAACTTTAACTTCCTATGTAGTCAAAGGTGACTGACTTCCTGATCCCCCTGCCTCTATCTCAGAGTGCTGGGATCATATGCATAAACTACCACACCTGGTTTTATGTGGTGCTGAGAATCAAACCCATGGCTTCATGAAGGCTAATTGTGCCCTCTACCAACTGAGCCACACTCCCAACTCAGTCATTTAACTTTTGTTCCCTTAGAAGGCTCTTTCGTTCTGCCAGTGCATTTAACTGATCCTTATGTCAGTGATAGTAAAAATCCAAAACAAAACCCAGAAAATTTTATTTGGTGTTAGTTGAGTTTAGGATAGCTGATGTAGGATCCATTGCTATGTAACCAGTAACTAATCAATCCCCAGAACTCAGCCTGGGCTGCTTCACCTACACGGTTACCTGTGATGCAGTCAGGCTGGGCGGTGCTGCTGACTGTTGGGCGTGCTGCTGCTGCTGCTGCTGCTGCTGCTGTTGCAGTGGCTGTAGTGGCTGTAGTGGTTGCTGCTGTGCTGTCTGTAGTTTATTTTCAGACTGTGGCAATGGCTGTATCTGGAACTTGTCCGGCTGCTCTTGCTTGACTATCAGGTTCTTCCGCAGCTGCTCAACTACTCTTTTCTACCAAATGAAAACAAAATGTACAGACTTTAACATGAGGAACTCAAACCCTTATAGGTATTTTACTTAATATGAGACCACTGCTATAAGAAATGCTTTATATATGAAGGAAACTGAGGCATACAGATTTAAAAAGTGAAAAGAGCCCACTCTCCCTCATCCCCCCATCTCCTTTCTTCTCTTTTCTCCCGGGCAACATCCTTTCCTTGAGGTAGCTTCACTATGTAGTCCAGCAGGCATTGAACTCACTGTCCTGCTTGGCCCCCCAAATGTTAGGACTATAGGGATGAGCTGCTAGAGCCAGTTTAGATTTCTTGGCCATGGTCAATTTAGCAAGCGAGGCTGGAAGCGCAGAACAGCACAGCAGCAGAATCATAACTCTGGAGCTACACTGTCTAAACACAGGCCCAGTTTATATGCTGCTGGGCAGGTGTTTTTAACCTACCTGTCCCTTAGTGTCCTGGTCTGTAGAATGAGACAACAGAGTACCTCTTATGAGCAACAATTGAGCCAATCTATCTATACAGAGTACTCAAAACTGACCAGTACATTACTGGTCATTATTAACTTTTTCTGATATTTAACTACTCAAGCACACATCATGTATCTATCCAAGTTTGAAACATTAAGTAGGGTTCAGGACTTGGCACAGTGGTACAGCATTTGCATAACATTTGCAAGGCCCTCAGTTCAATCTATAGTAACACTCTTTTTTTTGTTTTGTTTTGTTTTTTTGTTTTTTCGAGACAATGTTTCTCTGTGGCTTTGGAGCCTGTCCTGGAACTAACTCTTGTAGACCAGGCTGGTCTTGAACTCACAAAGATCTGCCTGCCTCTGCCTCCCGAGTGCTGGGATTAAAGGCGTGTGCCACCACCGCCCGGCTAGTAACACTCTTTCTCTCTTCCACCGTTGTTTTTAAACAAAGAAACTTCTGTATGTTATATAAGCAAAAAACATTCTGAATTACTGAAATGTATAACTATTGAGTAGGATTTCTTTGCTGGGACAGATTTTAGAAATATATGTATAGAATCATATGCTATCTGTTTAGGCAGAGTAAAAGCTTAATTAAATGGAAAAGAAATTTAAAGTTAAACTAGACATAGTGATGTGTGTCTTTAATCCCAGCACTCGGGAGGCAGAGGCAAGTGTACTTCTGTGAGCAGCCAGGCCACCCAGGTCTACATAGTGGGTTCTAGGATAGCTAGAGCTACACAGTGAGATCTTGTTGCAAAATAACAAAACAAAGGAAGGAAGGAAATCTAAAGTCAAGGCTTATAAACTTCCTGAACTGTGCTTTAAAAAAAAAAGGATGTATTTTTGGGTATTTTCATTATTATAATAATCTATCCCTCCTTACCTGCGAACACTGTCATTAAGATATACCACCAGACTCTATCAAGAATACATTTCCTCGCTAAGTAAGAGCTATGGTGAATGCACGACTGTGCTCACAGCTCCACTCTACTGAGTACTATGCTACCAAGCAAATGTCCTCATTCTCTGCACAGAGTGTGCAAAGTAATAGGACTGAAGGCCTGTCACTGCCTCGGGGGATCTGCCCCACCATCTGCGGCGTGGTTGGACTCTGACATTTCTGTCTCAATGGCTGGCTGCAGCTTGGTATTTCTGATAATAAAGGTTGATATTTTCTGATATAGACTATGCCAAAGAAAATGAAGCTTAGTGCTAGTTGAGATTAGTAGTTTTGATTAACTTTTTGAAATAAGGTCTCACACACAAGGTTCTCCCATGGTAGTCTCAAACTCACTGGGTAGTCAAGGATGAACTTGAACTGATTGTCTTTAGAGTTTTGGAAATATTATGTGTCACCCACCACACCTAGTGTATGCAATGTGTGGGGGGTGAGCCCAGGGACTCATGTATGCTAGTCAAACAGTCTACCAACTGAACTACACCCCTGCCCTCAAAGGGAAGCTGTAAATAAAGGGCTAATGGAATCAAGAACAGCAGGTTAATTTGCAAATTACTAATGTGGCTCTAACTGACTTTGCCTCTAACAGTCTCTAAAGAACCTGAACCTGAAAGCTACCTCACTTAGCATGTTGGAATAGTAAAATATTCGCAAAATGGATTTTAAAACATTTAAGTCAATACTAAATACACTCTTGAAAAGTTTTTAAATACTGTTATTGATTCTTTTCAGACAATGAAAATATCACATAAAGGCCAATTTTGGGTAGGAAACCAACTATACATTACACCCCATACTAGCATGGCCTTTTTGGGTAAAAAAAAAAAAATTACATGCAGTTAAGGATTTTTGGAGAAGACACACACAGAGCAAAAAATTTAATAAACTATCATATGCTTATAAAAAATATTGTTTAAGACTTCAAACTATATCTCTTGAGCATAAAAGGCACTGCAATGGAAGTGCTACAGTTTAAGGGAAAGGGCCCTGCAGGTAATTGTGAGTATTGCACAGAGATGTTAATACTGGGTACCTGTTTGAACACTTAGTGTTTTAAAATTAAATAATTATTAGAGTTGCTTTCAGTCTTCCTTCTCACCAAATAGCAAGTATGCATCACGAGAGAAAGAAACTCCTAAACTTTTTTTTTAAAAAAAAACAAACAAACAGAGAAGGAAAATTAAAGAGTGACACTTGTCAAAGGGAAAGAGAGGGATGGGATAGGGAGGAGCTGTGAAGGAAACAGCACAGGAAACTAAGTGGTATACCAGGCACAGAAGGACAGGGTGTTTTGTGTTTTCTCCTCTACAACCATCTTTAGGAACTACAGTGTGTTCTCCTGATTACTGTCTACTGAAGTGAATTACAATGAAGGCACCAAGTCCAGGACCTGCTCTCAGTGTTGTGTGTAACAGCAAGGAAGAGCAGAGGTAAGAACTAAAGAGATGTAGGCTAGAATACTCTTCAGTCAGATGGCTGGAGCAGGGTGATGGCCAACCAGAACCAGAACCAGAACCAGAACCAGAGGCAGAGTGGGGAGTTCAGTGAATCACACTGCACCCATAATTATTCCTATCCAGAACCTAGAACAAAGTTCTGAGACCTAAGACTGACCTGCTGGTGAGGAGGGGCACCTACATCCAAACACTTGTAAAGTTGCGGGCCAGTCCTTAGAAGGAAGGAAAAAACCTGTGGGTTGGGCAGTTTGGATCACATGAACTCGGTAAAGTTTTCTTTAGAAGACAGCTCTGGTATTTCAAAGCACTGCCCATAGCAGAACAGTCCAGCCCCTGTCCCTGCTGAACTCACCAACTGCAATACAATAGACATGTGGCTGTGTCTGTCTGAAATTTCTGAAAGCTCAAGCTTTGGAGAATGTTGTTGCTTCCTGTCACTTAAATGCATGAGTGCAGTCCGAAGCAAGCCCAAGGGTGGAAAGCAGAGAGCTCTGTTACAGAGGCACTCCTTGGGCAGAGGTGCCCTGAGGCAGCACTGCATGTCTGAGAGCGGATTTTCTAAGACCCACAGCCTCAATACTCAGGTAAACACAAAAGCAGTTCAGAGGGCTCTGGTCCTGGGTTAGCACAAAATCTGGGTAAAAGTGAGAGAAGACACAATAGTATATGAGAAATCCTTACCAAGTGTGATCAGGCAGTATTCTCAATGCCCCATACAAAGGACACCTTTTCACCACCCAGAAGATAAGCCTACACTTTCACCATCATGTTTTGAAAAAAGAAATCATGAGGTTGTTTTTTGTCAGCCATTATTGGAGGTAACAGTAGTATAAACAGTTTTTGAATGGTGTTCGCATATGAGTGAGATCTTTGAATGTGGCTAATTATCTCAGTTTACTATCCTGAAGTTCTCAGAAAAGATTAAATATTACAAACTGGCCATTTGACATTATCAAAAAGTTTTAAAAGGTTTTAAGGATTATTATCAGTATTATTAATTAGTTAATTTTAGAGAAAGGGTCTCTCTGTGTAGTGTTGGCTATCCTGGAACCTACTATGTAGACTAAGCTAGCCTCTGACTCACGGAGATCTGCCTGCCTCTGCCTCAGGAGTGCTGGGACTAAGGGCCTGTGCCACCATACTCAGCTTAAAAAGGTAAGCTGTTGTTGTTTTAAAAAGTGATACCTGAAGGAAATGAAAAAGTAAACCTAGGAAGAATGATGGTAGAAGGGAGAAAGTAAACAACTTATAGACTTCTCTCAGTATATTTTCTATAAACAACAGGCCTGTGTGGCCTGCTTCCAGAAGGGCTGGTCCTGCCCTCAATCCTGACAAGTGCTCCATAAACCTAGTCTGTGACTAGCTCCTCACCTCCTGGACTCTTACATCACATTGTTTCATTTGGGCTTGTTCAGGCAGAAGAGTTCACAGGGCCTCAGTGATGAATACTATGACATTCAGTGATACTATCGACATGTTCACATGACGGCAAGATGGGTTCAAAAGAAAAATTCAGAATTGTACAAATACAATAAACAGAATATAGGTTTGAATTCCTGTTATCTCAAGAAGCTGTCCCAAGTTCCCTGGCCATGAAGACAGAAGGGCATGGAGTACAGGAGGGCCAGCCCATCATCACCACTGACTCAGCCCTCGTTTCCATCACACCTGTGCACAGATTCGAGGGCATGTCTCTCAGAAGAAACTTAAGCACTAGACCCTCTTCTTCACAGCTGGACGCTGGTTCTTCAAATCACGGCTTTTGCAGAGTCAACTAGCCTGTGCTCTGTGCAACATCACCCATTCTGAATCAATTATGAGAAAGCCACACCCACTCAAAAATCATCTTTTAAAGTAATGCCTTAAACATTCACCCTTTCTCCCCAAGAACTAATGTTTAGTCTGAAAATGTGACCTTTACCTTTAAACAAGAGGCTGACAGGGAAGTTTTGAAACTAAAATATGAAGGACCAATCCCATTCATCTTCACGCCTAAGATACAACGAGCATATGTCCAGGTCTTCAGACTCATCCACTACTCAAAATAAAACCATAGTTTTAAATTTTATGTGAATAGAGAAACTAACCTGAAAAAAAATGGATTTGTTGGTATAAGAATTTATCAAATGGTACTGAGGGAGGGATTGTCTCCATGATGGAGGGGGTGTTCTGATGCGCAACTGAAATTCAACTATCGCATTTATAATTAACCATACTCATTAACACTGAGGATGCAGCAAACAGACACGACAGTCTTCAGAATGTGTCATACAATTATCCTCCATGAATGGTGGCCTGTCATCCTAGCGAGCACTCAGGAGATGGAGACAGGACAACTCTAGGCCAAACTAGAATAAGCACAGACCCTGTTTCAACATGAAACAAAACTGCATGTGTTACTGACATTAGTGAGAAAACTACAATTCTGAGCAAAGGTATGTGTTGTTTAAAGAAACAGAATTAAGTGGGATTCAACCGTTTTGTGAACAGAAACACAAAATATCATTTTATGAGCAAAATACAGGAAGAAAGCAGTAAACTCACAGTAAACTCCCCCACTTAATACAGTAAGCAAAGTCAATATTATGCAGTGACACTATTGGAGAGAATGTTCCCAGGGAGGACAGGAGAAAATTCCAGCAGAGAGGAGGAGGAAGAGGAATATTGGTAGCTGTGGCTATAAAATATATTTTGCTAAAAATAACTGTATTTTATTCATTTGTTCTTGTTTTCCCCAAACTCTCAGAAATGAAGTAAGGAGTAGGGGAGTTCACATCACCAAAGCTTTTCCCAGTAACTGTCTGTATGGATGTTTATCAGATGGCAGAGAACACACAGGCTGTGGCTAGTCAATAAAGGTTTTGGAGTTTATTCTTTTAGAACACACACTTCAGACAGGTGCAGTGGCTCATGCCTCTAATTCCAGAAAGCTGAAGCAAGAAGGCCGCCATGAACTCAAAGTCAGCCTGGGCACTAGAGCGAGATTCTGTTTTAACACACTCCATCATGCATGCACACACTTGCACTAACGCATTTTACATTTTATCTCCACAGATTGGAGCTTTATCCTATCTCCAAAGGGCTAGCCTATTGGAAAAGCAGTTTATTTTAATAATGAAATAAAAAGCAGTTTTATTTTAAAAATAAATTTCCTTATTTAGTTCACTCATACTCAAACAGGTAAGTACAACCCCAGCTTCTTCCCAAATGTGGTATGTATGGCAATGAAACACTAATAGTATTGCCACAATGGAACTGTACTTAGAGCAAGGGGTCCTAGGAGCCTGGGGACTTCAGGAAAGGATGTGGAAAGAGCTGCAGAGCCCACTACAAAGCATAGAAGCTGAGATGCAGTGTGATGGCAGAGCATTTCTGTTGTAGATTCCAGGTCCCAGTTTAATCCCCACTACCATAAAAAGTAAAGACAAGCATGCCTGGGACAAACAGTGGTAACACACAGATTATAAAGGAACACTGCATGCTAGGAATAGTAGTTGCCACATTTATAATAAAAGACAAAAGAGGTAAGAGTCAGAAGCTAGTCCCTTGAATTTACATCTTCTCTGTAAATCGCAAGCTATACTGTACTGTCCTCTTGGCTTCAAGAAAATGTTAAGGCTTCAGCATATTGATAGTGGAGAGTGCTTAGGGAAGTGTGAGAGCAAGGGACGGAACTAATAATAATACAAGGTGAGGATGTAAAATTTCAACTCAAGTCAACAATTAAATGCTACTTTTATTTCAAATGTCAATTATTTTCCAAACACAAGATTTTTTTTAACATCAAATTAAATGGTTTGATGAAAGGTCTTGATAATTTATTTGTCACTCTTAAAGACTTATTTTTGATTGGACTCAGACTTAAGTAGAAGTTCTCAGCGGGGATAGCCTACATCCCTTGGCAATCTGTTCCTGGTGTTTTTCTTTGGTTTCCTTCATACTCCTGGCCAAAAGTTTGGTATATTCTGCAGCCTCCTCGTTTTTCTTAGTGTGTTGTTTCTTCAGAGCAATACATCGGTGCTTATGCTGTAGGACATGTGGAGTAACAGGAGGCTTCTGACCTTCTTGGTTTAGGGGTTTTCTGACAACATACTGGTGTTCATCACCTTCTTTTAGAGACTGAAAAGCTTTCAGATCCTGCAGCTCTTTTGGACACACACCAACAAAGCACAGTAGTATCTGTCAGTCCAGGAATATCTTCCTTTCCTTTAACCAAGCTGAGAACACTTAGATTGACATCCATGAAGAAACTTGCACGTCCTCTCTCCAGGTCTTCTTAGTCTATAACAAGAATGCCCCTTACTCAATAGTGAGCACATTCTGCCATGTGGGTGTGGACACCTTGCTTCAGGAGAAACCTTGTTAGTCATTCCCACCACTGATTCATACCATATAACCCTTCCAGTCTTGCACAGAACATCAGCAGCTACTTCTGTGGCTATGTGCTTCTCATAGAACCTATTCACTATTCACTTCAATGAGTTTCTGACAGTCAGTGGCTAAGAAGGAGATATTTATTCAGCTTCATCTTGACAGTCAATGCCAAGGGGATGCCATAAAAAGAGCTGTTTAATTTTTTGAGATAGGGTCTTGCTATGTAACTCTGGATGACCTGAAATTAACTATGTAGACAAGGTTGGCTTCAAATTCACAGAGATCCACCTGCCTCTGCAGGGGTTAAAGGTGGATACCACCAACTGTTTTAATGTCAGTTTTAAGTGGCTAGCTTTTTAAAAAATTTATTATGCTTTATTTATTTCAAATGTATGTGTTGGGGGACATTTAGAACATGTACATATTTTAGTTACTGTTCTACTGCTGTGAAGAGACACTATAACAAAGGCAACTTATAAGGGAAGACATTTAATTGGGAGCTTGCTTACAGTTTCAGAGGGTCAGTCAGTCCATAACCATCATGGTCAGGAGCACTGTGGCAGGGAGGTAGGCCTGGTACTGGAGTAGGAGCTGAGAGCTTACATATTATTGGCAAGATGGATGAAGAGAGGGAGAGGGAGGTGGGAAGGGGAAGAGAGAGAGGAGAGGAGGGGAAAGGAGACTGACTGGGACTGACATGGGTTTTGGAAATCTCAAAGCCCACCTCCAGTGACACACCTCCTCAAACAAGGCCACACTCACTCCAACATGGCTATACCTCTTAGTCCTTCCCAAGTAGTCTGCCAACTGGGCACTAAACACTCAAATATAAGAGCCTATGTGGCCATCCACTTTCATACCACTGCAGTGCACACGTAGAGGCCAGAGGACAACCTGGAGGGGCACAATCTCTCATCCACCATGTGGATCCAGGGGGTGGGACTCAGATCTTCAGGATTGACAGCAAACATCTTTACCCACGGGTGACATTTTTTTGATTGTTGTTGTCATTTTAAATTATAAACAAAAAATACGGTATCAAGAGAGTGAATGATATTTATTGCCTTTTTATCTCAGAAACAAAACACAATCTGAAATGTATCTTTGTATTGAAATCTGGCCCAAGATACTCTGTAGCTCTATGGAGGTTCATAAGTTAGAACATATAAGATAATGTTAAATTTAAACATGAACTGACCTCAGACACAGTAATGAGGATAGCAGAAAACCACTATTAATAAAAATTATTCACAATCTGCACAATTTAGCTTTTTGCTACATGGGAAATTACCCACTCACTGTGTTTGTCCTACAATGAGCTATGACATGGAAGCTGTCAGTTTGTAAATTAAAGCTTCAGCTCAGCAAGAAGCTCGTCTCTTTGTAACTAGCTGTTTACAGAGCACTGCTGCACACACCACCAGCTCATCACTCCAAATTCCATAGCTATATCCCACAACTTTAAGGATAGAATTGCATTGTTAATGTCAGTGTTGTCTCACACACTACTGAAAGTGTCTCATTCCTCTGCCCTAAAGCTGCTACCCATTTCCTTACAAAAGAAATATGACTTGAGATCATTACACAATAGCTGTCCTGACAAGATGAAGACAAAAATACAATTTAAATACAGCGATGATCGCTGGGTGTGGTGGCACAAATTGTTAATCCCAGCACTTGTAAGGTAGAGGACAATAGACCCTTGAGTTTGAGCCTTCCCTAGTCTACACAGCAAATTCCAGGACAACCAGGGTTAACTAGAGACACTCAAAAAACAAAACAAAACAAAGCACAGCAATGATCCTAAAATAGAAGGGGAACAAAAGCGACCCTCCTGTCATTTTAAGGATTACTAGTAAGATGAAATATTCACTATTCCTGGGAATTTCCTATTCCTGGGAAATCACTTGAGATAATGTAAGAAATTCTTCCTTCACAGAAACATTGGACAAAATTAGATGTAAGAAGAGGCAAATAGATGAAATGATCAAGTTTACGCAGAATACATCAAGTCACAGATGAGACATTTTCCAAGGTGACACCACCTTTCAACAAACTTCAATTCTGAAGTTTCTCTTGAGAAAAAAGAGAGCACTATTAAATGTGTACCGTGTCGGGCATTAAACATCTTACAGAAAATAGACTCTGGCGAAACTGATCACTTTCTTGTTATTTAGACAAAAGTAACTATTAAAATTCATGAACACTGAAACTTTTACCATTCTGAACATGATAGTCTTAGTGCTTCAAAACATATTTTCATCATCTATGATAAGACTAGAAGCATACTTTTGTTTTGTTTTGTTTTGTTTTGAGACAGGGTTTCTCTGTGGCTTTGGAGCCTTTGCTGGAACTAGCTCTTGTAGACCAGGCTGGCCTCGAACTCACAAAGATCTGCCTGCCTCTGCCTCCCGAGTGCTGGGATTAAAGGCATGCGCCATCACCGCCCAGCAGAAGCATACTTTTTTATAAAAGATATTCTAAAACTACTGAGTCAGCAGCATCTTGTCAAGCCTTCTAGGCTTGGGTAGCTGAATTGATATTATTGTACTAGTCACAATCACTTAAAGAGAAAAGTAAACAATGTTACAAATGTGCTTTCTGTCAAGACCCCACATAGAACAACTCAGAAGGCACATGTCTATCACATGCTTAGGCTGCTGTGGAGATGGATACCTAACTTCCAGCATTTTCTGGGACATGTGACACGAGGGGACTGCACTGCTCTGTGTTCAGCCTCAGTTTTCTACACCAGAAACAGAAGAAACCTCATGTGAGAAAACGGCCACTTCTTTGTTTTAAATATGTAACACTAGAAATCTTAAATCAGTAGTAGCAAAGCAGGAACAATCTCTCACTGATTTTTTTTTTTTTTTTGGTTTTTCGAGACAGGTTTTCTCTGCAGCTTTGGAGTCAGTCCTGGAACTAGCTCTTGTAGACCAGGCTTGTCTCGAACTCACAGAGATCTGCCTGCCTCTGCCTCCCGAGTGCTGGGATTAAAGGTGTGCACCACCACTGCCCGGCTTCTCTCATTGATTTAAATACATAAACCGTACATTTTCCCTCCACTCCGCTTCAGGAAAACAGAGGCTAACATTGTAGAAATAAAAAAGAATTCCAGCCTAAATGTTGTCACTAAAGAAGACCTGTGACAGGTGCTGCAGTTATCTGCCCACTCAGTCTCAGCTCTTGCAGTTTCTGCTAAAATGCAGTCTCTTTGTGGCAATCATATTCCCTCCTCCTCTAAAGCTCTGGGCACAGACAACTAATCCTCACATTCAATAGCCTGGTCGCACCATGCAAATCTAAGTTACTGAGCTGTTTTTCTCCTTTCACCCTGTTGGTTGTGGAGATCACATTTCAGTTGTCAGGTGTGGAGGGAGGTACCTTTACCTACTGAGCTATCTTGCTAGATCATTCACCATATTTTTGATCAGGGTCTCTCACTAAACCAGGAGCTCACAGACTAACTAGACAATCAGGCTAGCAAGCCCCAGGGATCCTCCTGTCTCTACCTCTCCAGCACTGAGGTATTACAGGCATGTGCTACCACACTAGATTTGTGTATGTGCTGAGGATACAAACTCAGGCCCTCATTCTTGTACAAGAAGCATTAAACCAGCTAAGCTACTGACCCAGTCCCCACTAGGGGCAAGTTACTGAAAGCTAATAGTCACTTGGTAAACTATGTTCTCTGCCCACTGGTCCACCACCATGTGAGGAGCTTCTGCCTCACATTCCTCTAGGCAGGAGTTCCACCCTGTCTTCCCAGCCACTATGGGCTGTTCACCCTAAAACTTTGAGCTAAATAAACCCTTTTACCCCTAAGTTAATTTCACCAAATATTTTGGTTATAACAAGGTAAAATTAGTGTGTGAGTATATACATGCATAAATATAAAAACATATATATATATATATATATATATAAATATACATATACACATACAACAAATAGTTCTGAGTATTTGGAAGGGCTGGGAAGTTCTCAAAGAAACTGAACAGAGATGGATAACTTGTTCTAAAATGTCAAAAAGAATTCTGTACTTCTGTCACCTGAGACATTTCCCCTAGGAGTTGAGCAGGAACACACACTGGAGCTAACCCAACAAAAGTGATATAGCTCCCCACCTAATGCACATAACGAAAATTCTGAGAGTCTGTTGCTAACTTTCCAGCCTCAAGCAAAAAAAGCTTCAGTGCTGGAACAATGACTTCAGGTTAATAAACAGAATGGACACTGGCAATATTAGGACAGGGAAACACTGGGCTCCTGTGGATTTTTAAAGAAGTAAATCACAGGAAACTTATCAGTCACTAGCGTGAAGCTGGATATAAATGTTTGGTTGTTTTTTTCTGAGACAGGAGCTCTCTACAGAGCCCTGGTTGTCCTGGAACTCACTATGTAGACTGGATTGGACTTGAACTCATAAGAACTGCCTGCCTCAGCCTCCCTCGTGCTGGACTGAAGGGTGTTTCACCACGTCTGACATTGGATTCAAATTTTTAATTACAGATAGGCAGTCCTGGCACATTCCTTTACTCCTAACACCTTGCAAGCAGAGGTAGGCAGTTCTCCTACAAAGTGAGTTCAGAATAGCCAGGACTGTTACACAGAGAAACCCTGCTTTGAAAAACCAAAATGAAACACAATTACTAACAGATTTATATTTCTGTCATAAAAACTATATTTCTCTTTCTTTTTGTTTCTTTCTTTCAAAACAGAGTGTGGATGATCAAAACCAATATGCAAACTGGCTAGAGTATAATACTACAAACCATACAAAGAGGTTTTTAAGCCTCCCTGGATTTCAGAACTGCTCCTCAGGGTTCTGTTGCCCCTTCCCCAGCAAGCACACAAGCCCAGGGCTCAGTCAGTAGGAGTGCCGTGAGAGCGCCACAGCCTTCACTTCTGCTCAGCCTCCACAGGCCTAATGTATGTGGTGCTGGATTTACTTATCTCTGTAGGCATCACAGCCTCACCAAGAGTGCTATGTTTCAGGCTTTGTAAGCACAAGATGCCGGGGGGTGGGGGTGGTGTTGTAGTTGCATCATTCTGCAACTCCTTATTTCAATTTTATGCTGAGCCTGCAAAAGCACTCAATCAACCCAGCAGCCCAGCACTGCTTAGCTCATCCTTTAGATGTTCTAGTAGCAGGGAAATTTTACAACATGGCCTGGTAGTATGACACTAGTAACACAGATCTGTTCAACTCATTAAACCCGTGAACATCTCCTGTTCTTTCTCTATTCTTGACCCATCTCATTACATTTTTCCTATTAAAAATATGTCCCATGATATTTTCAACTAAAGGACATTAGAATCTACTTCTGTTTTAAACTCACAGAAATGCACGTAATCTCAGGATTACATAGAGATGCTACCTGAGCTCCCTACATCTGCCCATGATGCTCAGAGTGACAAGACAGGATTATCTCAATGCCCTTTAAAAAGAATCTAGGGCTGGGGGATAACAGTGCAGCTTGCTAGTGGAACACTTTCCTAGCACATTCAAAGCTGTGTGCTCACTCCCTCACGCCGGCTGATTTAAGGATGGTGCGAGACAGGTAAGACAGACTGCTTGGAGGACGGGGCAGGGCTATCTGTTGTCTAACAGTGAGGCAGTGAGACAGACCCACTCACGTGCAGGCTATCAGCTCTGCCACTAATCAGAAAGAGGAGAAAGCTCCTTTAGGAAAAGAAAATGGAACAAATTGAGTGGAAATGAAGAAGTGACACAAAGGTACAATGTTTAACAAGCAGCTTCCCTTGTGGGTTGAAGGTGCCCCTCTCCTAACCAAGACTCCTGTGGCAGGAAGGCATCATTCCTACATGGAGTGCACACCCATACTTCACAAGATGCTTGTTTGTGTGACAGTTATACTGTCATAATTTTAGATGGTTAAACCTCTGCTCCAGGGTTTACAAAAGATCAGAGCACTTGCCACTTGTGGTGCAGGTAGAGGGAGACAGAGTAGGTGAGCAGTTCGTTTTTCTTTATAATTACACCTCATTAACCTTCGCATGAGAGCTCTTCTGTGCTTTCATACCAGCAGTACCAACTGGCTGCATTTGATAAGGTTCTACTGAGTCTGCAAGAACAGCACAGCCACAAAAGGAATGCTTCAATGCTGCAGACTTAAGCAGAAGTTGTGTGCAGTTCTGTTACTGGCTCATATATTCAGCTGGAGGCAAAGACAAACCAAAACCAGAAAACTAGAATGACAGGAGCCAACTTAAATAAATGTGATCTGAAGATCTTCTGATAATCTTCACAGTATTAAAACAATCACTTTGATGTTTTACTATTTTAGGCTTTAATAGTGGTATTAAAGACACAGAACATAATATCAGATACACTAAAGCTTATAAGGTGACACCATTCCAAGGTGACCTTCATAGAATTAAATCACATTGGGTCTACAAGCAGCACGTGGTAAAGGGTTGGTATTTAGTTGTTAAGCTATCTCTATGTACTGCTCAGTGACTCACTTAAAAAAAATTAAAAAGGGGGGCTGGAGAGATGGCTCAGCAGTTAAGAGCATTGCCTGCTCTTCCAAAGGTCCTGAGTTCAATTCCCAGCAACCACATGGTGGCTCACAACCATCTGCAATGAGGTCTGGTGCCCTCTTCTGGCCTGCAGGCAGACATGTAGACAGAATATTGTATACATAATAAATAAATAAATATTTTAAAAAATTAAAAAGTCCATTTGCACCCTTCTTGACAATGGCCACATAAATGATTTCCTTTTGGGGAGTGAGAGAAGAAAATCCATTATTAACACATTCTCCTAGGGTTTTTGATGCAGTGCCCAGAGCACTCCTTCCCATATTGCACAGAGGTAGACTGGTACCTTTCCATCTTCAGCAAAGGTTAGGTATGCATGCTTGAGAAGATAAAATGAAAGCCAGTTTAGAAAGTAGGTGCTGGTACAATTAATCTTGAATAGGATCCTAATTATCTGGGAAACAAAAGGTAGTTATATTTGCACTTCTTTAACCAATGGTTTTGTGGCTGTCATAGCATTTCAGAGTAAGTTTACCACCATGGTATCCTGCATCTCTGCAACACTAACTACACAGACCTAAGGAATATCAATAATCATCCCAACAATGCTGCTCACTATTAGCTCTGCCTCTTGGGACACTTGTGCACAGGGGACACAAGCATAAGATTTGACACAACCTGATGGTGAGCAAATGGAAGGGCTGGAGTCCAAGCAGCACATCAGTCTACTCTCTGTAGTCCAGAGTGGTCCGGAACACACCATGTAGCCATGCGAGCCTCAACTTCTCAGCAACCCCCCATATCTCAGTCTCTGCAGTATCGGGATTACAAATGTATACAACTTTCACAGAATCTTGGTTTTGAAAATTAGTGAGATGCTTAAGCACTTTTTTGTTTTTTGTTTGTTTTCCAGTTTTTTCAAGACAGGGTTTCTCTGGGTAGTCCAGGCTGGCCTCGAACTCACAAAGATCCTCCTGCCTCTGTCTCTTGAGTGCTGGAATTAAAGGCATTCACCCTCAACGCCCAGGCGGTTAAGTACTTTTAAAAGTGTTTGGCAGAGAGATGTTCTGCAGAAACCCTCATCTGCTGAAGACAGGTAACTGGATGAGTTAAATCTACCACATTCTTATTTTGGCTTTTCCATGAATACTTGTTTAAACCATTACAAACTTACCTTGTGGTATATTTCTAAAATGCTTACCATGAAGGTATTTTTTGAAGAAAGCTCTACTTAACCTCAATATGAGGTATGTATTTACAATAAAAGACTTGTGTATGTTTCTTTAAAACCCAGTATCGGAGACATAATTTTACTTCTTTCTTACTGTGTTACATGTTGGTGTGTTCACAGCAGAATTATGTTGAATGTGCATATACCAAAAGATAAAGCCAGCTCACGCCTGTAAGAAACAGTTCCTGCAAATGTATACAGTGACAGTCAGGCTTCTCTTCTGCCTAACAGTACATGCTTTTCATTTCTCGATGAACAGAATTTCTTTCATTTTATGCTTGGTTTTAGCTTTCAGACTGGCAGGATAAAATTCTACTCTCTAGAATCATGTTAAGAATCAGGCAAAAGCCAGTGTACCTGTCCAGGATCTGTAGCTTTGACTCATCGTTGGGCCATCTGTTTATGTGTGCTGCTGGTTGCACAGTGCAAATCAACCTGCTGCTGGGCAGACCTGCCTCATGCGGCAAACTCATTCTGCAATTTCAACCTCCCTTACCAGCAATAGGTCCTCTTATTGGAATCTAAAACTGACACTTCAACCACCTAGAGTCAGGACTTATTCTATTGCTCCTGTACAGAAAAAATGATACACCACAGGCCCATGTGCAAACAGGGCATCTCAGCCCTGGGCTCATGAGGAAGAAGGCAGTACAGATTTGCTCCTATCAAAACATTTTAGTACCATCAGCAGCAATCAGCCTGCTACCTGGGAATATACATGCACATTCGGAGGGAGGCTGAAAAGATTGCTGAATCTCAGAGGACAAGAGTATGAACTGCAAATACAAACCATCCAGTCTTCTGTGATATTACCCCACACGTTTAATACAGTTCGGGAAAGGCTCTTAGAACATCCTGTGAATCATCCACAACTATTCATTTGCTTGCTGTTTTACATGTGCTTCGCTAATCACCCTCTCATTTTAATTTTGAAAGATGTTAGAGCTATGAATAGACTGGTGGGCAGAACAAGGATGGGGCAATATTCAGTAAATATCCCTACTGGTATGCAGTATTTTTTTTTAAATATTTATTTATTTATTATGTATACAATATTCTGTCTGTGTGTATGTCTGTAGGCCAGAAGAGGGCACCAGACCTCATTACAGATGGTTGTTAGCCACCATGCGGTTGCTGGGAATTGAACTCAGGACCTTTGGAAGAGCAGGCAATGCTCTTAACCACTGAGCCATCTCTCCAGCCCGGTATGAAGTATTAAAAAGAAGCATATGTGCCTGTTCTTTAAGAAGATTCTGTTCGCTTCAGGGGATACAAGATGCTCACGAAGTAAAACTACTGTACTTTTTATAATGTTAACAGCAAAATCATTGGCATAGTCTAGGTATGCAGAGATGGAAACAGAGAAAGTGGGGTCTCAAACAAAAGACAAGGTCAAACATGGGGGAGTACATATTTTAAGCAATACTAAACCCAAAGAAATTTGTTCTTGATAAAAACGTTAAATACAGGCTATCAACACTAATTGAAAATTACTACTTTAGGGAAAGGTAAGTTTTTGCAATAGTGGGTGAGCACAGCATTCTATGGATCAGCCATTTATGCACACCTGCAAGGAATGGAAGAACTTCCCGGGACTCTGCTCTGTATAAAAATAAAGCTTATTTGAGAAGGGAAATCTAGAAATCTTTCTGCAGAAGACTAAAATATAGTTTACTCAGGAGTCTATACTGATGATGTGCAGAAAAAAAGAACAAATTTGAAAGGGCCACACCTTCCTTACTTGGCAATAACAAAGCACTGGTACGTGAAGATTGATGCCTTCCAGAGATTTCTGCATGTCAGTAAGTGAGAAGTTCATCACATTATTCTTTTCAAGCCCTTCAAGTCTCAGTGTTCACAGCACTTTTTGTCTTTCTCTCAGGAGTGAGTCATGCAGTGTGAACAGAAAGGTCTGCCCTACACGGTATTCAGGGTCACAGTCCTCTGCAAGGGTGGTGGCAAGTTGACATTTGCTGAACAACTAGCAACAGTTCTAGACTTATTAAACAGACATTGATAAATGGGAGTAATGGTCTAAGAGAGATTCTAATTTTTTACCTGGTTAGAAAGCTGAGGCAACTTAACCCTCTCTCAACTGCCTCATATTTGCAAACAAAACAAAAAGCACCAGTAAAATAGTAAGTGAAGGCAGCAGACTGTAAAGACAACAGAAACATGTCCTCTTACCTCTACTGATGGCAGCAGCTAGATCCTGCTCCTTCCTGGTGCCATAAGGGGCTCAGGGTCTCTCACTAACATGAAGTAATATTCCTAATACTCACTGAGTTAGTTGCTGCTATTAGTTGAGATATGGGATTACAGGCGAGTAAGTGCAGTTACCAAAGCCTAGGCAGAGTCCAACTGCAGCTACCACTTGAAGGTTTTACAACATTCTTTTCAAAAACAGCAGATTTAAAACTGACCCAAACTTCCCAGGCTCCACCAACCAGTGACAGCTCAAATTCACCCTTTATGAGCATTTCTGTTGAGATGTACACTTAGTCCTCAGATCTCCAACACTTCACATCACAGATCACTATTTGTGCCATTTTCTATACTTAAAACTACGTTAAGCCAGACAGTGGTGGCATGCGCCTTTAATCACAGCACTTCGGAGGCAGAGGCAGGTGGATATCTATGAGTTCAAGGTCAGCCTAGTCTACAGAGCAAGTTCCCAGACAGCAAGGCAATACAGAGAAACCCTGTCTCAACCCCAATCCCAAAAAACTATGTTAAAATGAGAATTTAGCCAGGCTATGATGATGTATACCTTTAATCCCAGCATTTGGGAGTCAATGGTAGGTGGATTTCTTAGTTTGAGACCAGCCTGGTTTACAGAGTGAGTTCCAGAACAGCCAGGGCTAAACAGAGAAATCAAGTCTTGAAAAAACAACAACAAATTTAAAAATAGAAAGAAAAAAATGAGAATTTGACACTTCAAATAATACCATACCAATAACTCAACAAATATCAATAATAAACACATAGTTTGCAAACACTACTGCAAAAATACACTGTACTTAATTAACATAGCTGCTTTGGAAGCAGAAATATCAGACATTTAAGGAAAAAAAAACACTAGAGCTATGAATGGTTCTGGAAAAGAAGCTAAAGGCAATGTGGGTTGAAAACTAAGCAGGCACAGTCAAGGGTTTTATGGCTAATGGAGTGAGGTCATAGAGATGGTTGTCAGGATCCAGGCAATATGGGAAGCAGTGAGTTTTAGGCCACCCTGGCCTATATAAAATCTTGTCTCTGGAGAAGAAAAAAAAATATATTCTCACTAGATCCAATCACAGGGCACTATATATTGGCATGTTAAAAAATTTCTAGTGTAATAAATTATTGGTGTGTATGAGAGAAACCCGCATTGATATAATCTAAGAAATAAATAGTGAGACAACAATGGAAACTGAAAGCTGAAACAACTGCTTGTGCGCCTGCCACATGCACATGACTGTAGTGTCAACAGACTAGACCACAACCCAGGAAGAACAAAACACTGCTAATTTTGCACTTCTTTAGCAGGGTAGGATAGGAATTAACTACATTTTTCCCCCTCTTTCTGATGCTTATATTTTAAAAATTCCATTAGACTCTCACAGATATTTCAAGAGGAAAGCTGCATGCATCAGAATTAACTGGAATAATAGACCATGGGAGAATAAAGCCAATAAGCAACCTTGCTGTTCTTCACAGGGCTTCACAGGGCTGTCACTCATACTAGAAGAACGTCACTTTGAAGCCCTTTTTGCATTCCATTTTTAACTAGAGGGAAGAGGATGGAGGTCTTTGGTTTCTATGACAACCCAGATGGGCCATAATACAAGATACTTACAAATGTTCAATTGCAGGGATGCCAAATCAAATTAAGGCAGAGTTAGCACTACTTCATAAAAACTAGATGGGGAGAAAACAAAATACTTATGGCAAAATGATGCCATTTCTACAAGTGGTTCTGAAGGATTTCACAAGAAAATATACAGAGTAACTATTTTTAGTATAAACAAATAAGACAGCAAAACTAATATATAAAAATAAAACTCCAGTTTACATGAGTAAATGCTTTCATTAAAATTTGACTACTGGAAAATTACTACCTCACTTAATATTGGTTCTTTTTCTGTTCAAATCCCTCCCAAATAACAAGGATTTCATTAGTGGTTTGAATCATTACAACCTGGCACCGAGCTCAGCTCCTTTGAGTGATGTGGTCCTTTGCTTCATCCTCATCCTTTGTTTTTGTATCTGGCCTTCATAGCTCAAACCAATGAGATGCCAATGCTCCAGAAAGAAACTAATCTGTAACTTAGTTATATTTTGTGAAATTTACTATTCCCCACCAGTAATTTATCATTATCACTTTCCATTTATTAATTGTGATTTGAGTTTCCCCACATGAACACATGGTTTGTGAAAAACATTATCTTAAATAAGAAACGAACACCATGTAAACTTACCACTTGAGCTGGGAAATGTTTTGTAGTCAAAGTTAGGATAAGAATTGATTTAATGACAGCGTTTACCATTGGGGCAAAGGAGAGATGCATACCTTTACAAAATTTTAAGAGAACGTGTTCTCCCCAAATGCTCTAAGTGTGCAAACATGCAAACGGGTACAGCACAGGGGACATGCACATGTGAGTGCAGACACGCACATGCTCACACATACACAGGCCAGAGCTTCTGGTTTATATACTTACTCAAGTCCCTTTCTAGAACCCCAAATTGCTATTTAATAACAGAAAATATAGTCCCCCCAGAGGAGGCACCCAATGTTTAAATATTAAGGAGACTGACACTAGTACTCTGTAGCTTGATGGACAGGCTAAGTGACTATACAGAGAGGGTCTGCTTCAGAGATGTAACTAAGATTGTGTACTCAGACTTCAAACTCTTTTCAACTTGCAACTCAGTTTGTTTCTATGACTTTTCTCCAAATGGCATGAGCCTATTTAGAATTGTTTAGAAACATTCTGAGATTATACAGTATTAGAATAATTTCTTCAACAAAACATTTCATAAAGCAAAGGTATTTATTATTTTGAAAGAAGAACCTGTATTGGAAGGGTTTTGTTTAAATAGAGAACCAAGGAAGTTCTGTGTACTATTCAGAGGAAAGAGCTTGGGCTAAAGAAAATATAATTTTGTTTGAACCACATAAGACCCTTTCTTTTCACACCACCTTTGTGAATGCAGTCATCACTAGGCCACCTATAGTGTTAGTTTCTACAATGAGACTATGATGATTGCGCCCTCTCATGGCTTCTAAAATAATACCTTTATAAAATTAAAAACCTGATATAGTCAATACCCAGAGAACTAACAGTGACAGAAATAATAAATTGATAGTTTAAAAATATCAACGACCGCTGGGCAGTGGTGGCACATGCCTTAAATCCCAGTACTCGGGAGGCAGAGGCAGGCGGATCTCTGTGAGTTAGAAGCCAGCCTGGTCTACAAGAGCTAGTTCCAGGACAGGCTCCAAAGCTACAGAGAAACCCTGTAAAAAAGCAACGGCCTTGACTTGTAAAGTACCACAGACCTGGCTCAGGACCCAGTGCAACAATGTCATGTCATCTCACAAAGGGCAGAGTGAGGAAAGGCTGGGAGTCTCACCAGGATGACAGGAGACGAACAGTAAGAACAATAAGTTATGTTCAACAGCAGCAAAATGGAGGGCTGAGTGAGGCCCAGTGCACAACAGAGCGGTACTGGGGAGACTCTGCACACAGCCCAGGAGAGTACACTGGAGAGCTTCGCTGGACTATGCAGACATTTGCCCTTTATCAATTGTTTCCTATACCAAGATTTCCTTTTTGAGTGTTGCAACCTAATATTCTTCACCCAGTCAAGTACAGCGTGTTTTGGAAAGGTTCCCTATTTTAGAGTCTTGGTGCTGTTTCCATTTAGGAACACATCTTTATGAAAACATGTACCATTTCCAGAACAAAAATGCTTTGGTGGTTTCAGCTTCAAGTAATATTTTTAGAAAAGTGATAATTTCAGAATCTTTGCTTCAAAGCTACAGTTGTTGCTTTTTTTAAGTGGAGTCATACAGTAAAAAAATTTAAAAAGATAAATCAATTAAATATTTTCACTCCTTTTTTGGTCTGGTTTATGTAAAAACAATAGAGAGACTGGGAGGGCAGCTGGGTTGTGAAGGGTGAGCAAGTTTGAACGATGGACACCAAGCACTGGAGAAGTGGATTTGGTGTTATAGTTCAAGGTTAGAGAATGCTAATGAACTACACATGCCACAAAAACTAGAAGGAAGGATTTTATTCTTGTCACAGAGAAAAGAAAAATGTTTCTTTCAGGAGATAGTTATATTGCCCTAATTTGAATATCACACAAGGTACAGGTGTACTGAAATGACACATTGTGGCCCACAATTTTTTTAATGTTTTAATTAAAAAATATTTTTAATTCAATTACATGTACTGGTAAGATTATCCATCTTTAGTCTTTCATAAAAACTAAACACTGAAGAACTTTATAGGCAAAATTCTCTCTGGTCATTTACTTATGACAAGGCCTTGCTAAGTAGCCTAGGCTAGCCTGGAACTCACAATCTTCTTGCCTCAGCCTCCCAAGTACTGGGATTACAGGTGTGCACCACCACATTTAACTACAACAGTTTTCTAAGAAATGGTCTGACCTAATAGATGGTGTTTCTGTATAACAAGGTAATCGATTTTAGATTATCTTGGACCCAGAAACACATTTATGCATATTACCAAAGGAAAACATCTTACTTTTAATAGGTAAGAAATGAGACACTGGAGGGAGACAGAAGGAAGCTATTGTTCTAAGATTATGTTACTTATGTTTATCTTTTTTCTTTTCTTTGGGGGGGGCCGTGTTGAGACAGGGTTTCTCTGTAACTTTGGAACCTGTCCTAGAACTGGATTTTGAAGACCGGCTGGCCTCAAGCTCACAGAGATCCACCTTTCTCTGCCTACCAAGTGCTGGAATTAAAGGCTGACATTACCACTGCCTGGCACTTAGTGATTTCTTTAAAAATTTTTTTATTACATTTGTTTGTGTGTGTGTGTGTGTGTGTGTGTGTGTGCGTGCGTGCGTGCACACACACACATACAAGTGTGAGCAGAGGCCAGGGGAAAACTCTAGGGGGCTGATTTTTCTCCTTACCATTGAAGTCCTGGGAATCAAACTCAGGTCATCAGTTTTGGTGTCAAGAACCTTTATTAGCCAAGCCATCTGGCTAGTCCAGTGTTGACATTTCTTAAACAATCTGGCTAATAAGAGACTATGAAATGCACTTCTCTTCAGTGTGTTTGGAGAACTGTGCTTGCTCACTTGACTCAGCCCACAGAAACTCCCTTTCCTTTATGCTTGCACAGTGCACAGACATTGCTTTTGTAGCTCAGTTGGCAAAATGCTTGGCTATCATACATAAGCTCTGGGTCTAACCCCCAGAATTTCATCAACTGGGTACACACCAGTGACCCCAGCACTCAGAAGTGAAGGCAGGAGGATCCTATGAAGGAACACACCTGGGCTACATTTAACTTTTTTAAAGGAAAAAGCATTTACTTTGTTACAGTCTTTCAGTTTGCCACGTATGGATGCATACAAGATCCCACCAAGACTGAGTAGCTCTCCCCATTAAACTATTTCCTCTAAGACCTGCTTGTCAAACAGCTACTAGTTCTGAGAACACGCCCTTTCCTTCCCTCCCACCCTTTCATTCATACATACATACACCTAGAGTCATTCAAAATTTATTCATATCCTCTCTTCCACCTACTGCGTACAAAAGGCAAACAAACCCACAGGGGATGAACTTGAGTGCTGTCCCCTAAAACACCAGTTCTCCTGTGCAGACTTCTTTATAGAAATTGAGATTATTCAGCTCAATTTTTAGTATAATAATTAACTCTTTGAAAATTTCATACTTATACCACATTTTTTATCATATTCATCATCATTTCTTCTCCTAACTCCTCCTGTACTCTCACCCCTCAGTCAGTTCAGTTTTAACGCATGGCATACCATTAACACAGAGACCCATAAGCATTAGTGTGCACTGGTGTGATCAGATATAGGTCTATAAATCACAATATTCCTTCTGTGCATAAATTAATGGTTGAAAAGGAACAACTGTTGGTTTTCTCATCCAAGGGTATATAAAAGCAAACCCTCACAAGATATTTTGATGAACAGAATGCAGACCTTCCTATTGAGACTAAAAAACCAGTTATTTTGACTCTATTGGCAAAAGCCCCTGATTCTTCTCAGATTTTAATTATATGTGAACAAATGAACTGATTATCGATCTTTTTAGTAAGAAATCTGAACTAACTTTCACTGAAATAGCATAGCAGACATGAAGGAAGCCATCGGCATCAAACACTACTTCTCATGAGCAATGACTAAAATAATATATTTTTTCTTTTTCTTTCTTTTTTTTTTTCTTTTTGAGACAGGGTTTCTCTATAGTTTTGGAGCCTGTCCTGGAACTAGCTCTTGTAGACCAGGCTGGTCTCGAACTCACAGAGATCTGCCTGCCTCTGCCTCCCGAGTGCTGGGATTAAAGGCGCGCACCACCACCGCCCGGCTAAAATAATAATTTCTGTAGCACAATTAAGTCTCCATTGCTCAGAACACGCATCTTAACAACTCTAAAACAATTTTTCTTGATGTGTGGGTCTGATCCTCAAGGGAAAAAAAACCACTTCTAATGAAATGTGGCAACTTTTTTGCACATAGAAAGCATTCTATATGTGTAACAACAATTAAAGACAAAGGTTATGAATTTGACAGCAAGGAAACTCATGGGAGGGGTTTGAGGGAGGAAAGGGAAAGGGGAAATAATGCAATTATATTATAATTTAAGAAATAAAATATTATTAAAAACTTCAACTTTAGAACTCATAAAAACAGCAAAAAACAAAAAAAAATGGCTTAGTTATTTAGAACCTACAGACATAACCCACAAAAAAAAAGTATGAAAGCATAACTTCAAACTGAAAATGGGTTTATCTAATGTGGAATGTCTCTGTAGATGGTATCAGCCTATAGTTCAGTAAGAGAACTGGGATGTTTGCTTTTCTTTCTTGTTGATCTAGTTCTTATGAATAAGAACTAAGCTACTTAAAATTAATTCTGACACAGCCTGCTTGCTTTACGTCTGCTTCCTGGTTTCATTGGCTTTCTAACATTCCCAGAAGCCCAAGAAATAATTATGATAATATGGCAACAAACTAAGAAAAACAGCAAGTTTATGCAGGGTATACAATTAGAGAAAAGTCTAAATCAAAGTCAGCCTTAATATGCACCTAACAAAATATTGTAGTTTACTGGAGCATTTTAGTTTGAATAAATAACACCAAACTTCCATGAAAGCTACATGCCACTTAACAGAACTCTCCCATGCACCAATGCCACTCACTTTCCAGATACTCAGAATCTAGGTCTAGATCTGCCTGGGCAGCAGGATGAAGATTTCATTTAATGAGTTAACGCCATCTAGCGGGGGCAGTGAAATTCAGCTGAACCTATCTATTCCATCTCTTCACGTGGTCAAATATCTGATTTCCATCAACTCACTTGTTGATAATCAAAGAACTACACTAATGTGACAAACATCCTACATTAAAAATGATATAAACTATTTTAAAACAAGCAGTTCTCATGCGTAATGAAACAGCATTCTATACTTTTCTTCAAACGCACAGAGTAGAAATCAATGCATACCTACAATATGTACATTTGAGTACAGAATATTTCAAAAATCCAAACAACAGTAAATGAAAGTGTTACAATACCAATAACAAAACCAATTATTTATTGATTATGTGCCTTGTCTATGCCAGATATTTGGAGTTTTAATCCTAAGGGTACTTTGGCATCACATAGATGATTCCCTATGGAGGAAAAAAAATGACAATACCTAAACAAAATGATGATGTTTCTTCTCTTTTAAAAGTTTTTATTATTTTAATTAAGTGTATGTATCTGTGTGGGGATATACGCACATGAGTGCTGGTGCCTGTTGAGACCAGATGCATCAGATTTCCCTGGAGCTAGGAGTAAAAACTATTGTGAGCCATCTAACAACATGGGTGCTAGGAACTTAACTCCAGTCTTCTGTACAAGCACTACGTGCTCTTAACCACTGAGCCACCTCTCCAGACATACTGACCGTTCTTACTCCTGACACAACGAGGGTATTCCATCTACCAAACTAGGAGGTCAGTGTATACATATTACATGCCCAACAACACACAAAGTAGTATTGGGGTTTTAAGGGAGAAAGAGCGACATGGACACACACACACACACACACACACACACACACTGTATAAGAAGAAACTAAAACATTTAAAGTTTGCCTTCCCCGAAAGGTACC
>JAQHUG010000045.1:8403986-8415125 GCA_028555095.1 Dicrostonyx torquatus
CGAGGAGACCGTCTGGGAAGCAGGAAGCTCCCTTGCATTCCTGTGCAGACCACCAAGGAAGCAGGATGTGTCCCTGTCCCAGCTGAGAAAAGGTACTGGCCATGTGGCTGACAATGGGCTAATATAAGTTATGGGAGCTGGTAAGAAGACTGAGCTAATGGGCCAATCAGTGTATAACCTAATGTAGACTCTCTGTGTGATTTTATTTGGGGCTTGCCGGCTGTGGGGTACTGGGCGGGACAGAAACCCCAACGAGCAGGCCCCTCATGTTACAATTACTAACTTATCTTCACACCAAGTCTATTCTGTTAGTCACCCATGTTGTATTTAATTTGCATACTCTTACTACTATTGTTTGGTTTGGTTTCTTGGGATGGTGCTGAAGATCAAATCAAGAGCCTTGTGCACAACAAGCAAGCATTCTACCATGGAGATACACTCCCAATCCTCTAAAACTATTTATTGAACATCTACCATGTGCTAGATATGGTTTTAGGTTCTTTAAAGATGTAAAGGAGTTAGTTGTACAACCAACCACCCAAGAGTTGGGTCAGCAGGAAAGAGCACTTACCACCAAACTTGATGACCTTAGTTCAATACCTGGAACTCACATGGTAGAAGGAGAGAACCAACTCCCAAAGATTGCCCTCTAACCACTACACACAGTAAAGGATGGGGGGGGGGGAAAACAGAGGCCAAGCCAGGTAGAAGTGGACGAAAAGCCCTACACTGCAATGATGAAACTACTGGCATAAAAGACAAAGAAAAATAGTAATATTACATTGACAATGAAGTGTTTAAAAAGCTCTCTAATTCTAAAATGAAAGCAAGACAACTACAGAGAGAAGAGACAATGTTTGCATAACAACTGTAGAAGGTGGGGTCGGGGGTAAGCTCTTGGAGCCCTGTTGCTCTTGTCAAGCCAAAGTGAGTGAAGAGAGAACAGTGGGTGACTCATTCCTGTATATTAGAAACTCAGAGCTAGGCAGTTACTACAGCCTAACACACTGAAAAGAATGTGTGACTGTATTAAGAGTCTTGCTGTTAACAAATGCTTGCTCAATCCTGAACTATCTTACACAAAACTGGGTACCATGCTAGAGTAGAGGACTCAAGTTTAAACATCACTGCAATTTTCCATTATAGCTCATATTCTTTCTCATGAATTGAAGATTTAAACAGCAACAGCCCAGGAATAGCTCCTCCTTTCCCTTTAGTTAAATATAAATCTATTCACTTGAAGAACTACAGCCTTGGAACTCAAAATAGAAGATTGCACACACACACACACACACACACACACACACACTCTTGATCAAGTCACTGAAGACTGCACACACACATGCATGCACCCATATGAACATTCTTAACAGAGTCAATGAAGAGTTCCAGGTTGGTTCCAACTTCATTAAGGCACCAGTGGTGACCATACCACCATAATAAACAGGATTTCCTCCCCATAGTAAAGATAGTGTGGCAAGCCTCAAATACAAATACTTCTTTTACTTCTCAAAAAACATGTATAAAAGTTTAACTTTCTATCTCTCAAAGCCTACAACACATTACAGAAGCAAAAATCTAACTTCTTTCAATCCATATAAGCACTATTTGGAACACACAATCATGTGACCAGAAAAGAAAGTAAGAGGATAGATTCATTGTGACACACAGGGAAATAACTGTGTCAATAATGATCCAAGCACTGTGCTCATTTCTTCCGAGCAGCAACAATTTCTACTGCACACTAATACAATACATTAAAAATAGATTATTTTAAGCTCCCCCTTAGCTTTAACTACTAAGGGTCTTATGTCTTTCTGGATGGCATGATCTACCTGGAGAAAGATGCATAGAAGGACGTTGTGTCCACGGTATGGGTGCTGCCTGATTTGTTACTTTACAGCACACCCAGTACATGGAAGAGGCTGACTTAAAACAAACTAGAAAGCAATGTGACTTTGATGATTCTTTGTAAAACTTCAAACATATGGAAACATTCAAAGAACAGTATAGTGATCATTGTGATGAACCCATATTCTGTCTCTACCTCTGTCAGTATATATATGTACATACATATATGTATATATAATTCCACTCTTCATGAGTAATACAGCTTTCTTCTCCTATGAACCATCTGAAGTTAACAATAAGACATCAGGGGCGGGAATGCAAGCTGGTACAACCCCTTTGGATGTCAGTGTGGAGATTTCTCAGAAAATTAGGAAACAACCTTCCTCAAGACCCAATAATACCACTTTTAGGTATATATCCAAAGGATGCTCAATCATGCCACAAGGACATGTGCTCAACTATGTTCATAGCAGCTTTGTTTGTCATAGCCAGAACCTGGAAACAACCTAAATGTCCCTCGACCGAAGAATGGATAAAGAAATTGTGGTACATTTACACAATGGAGTACTACACAGCAGAAAAAAAATAACGACAGTTTGAACTTTGCAGGAAAATGGATGGAACTAGAAAACATTATTTTGAGTGAGGTAACCCAGACACAGAAAGACAATTATCACAGGTACTCACTCATAGCTGGTTTTTAAACATAAAGCAAAGAAAGCCAGCCTACAAACCATAATCACAGAGAATTTAGACAACAATGAGGACACTAAGAGAGACTTACATAGACCTAATATACATGGGAAAGGATAAAAAGACAAGATCTCCTGAGTAAATTGGGAGCATAGGGACATTGGAAGAGGGTTGAAGGTGGGAGGGGAGGGGAGCAGAAAAAATGTAGAGCTCAATAAATATCAATAAAGAAAAAAAAAGACATCGGGGGCTGGAGAGATGGCTCAGCGGGTAAGAGAACTGACAGTTCTTCCAGAGGACCTGGGTTCAGTTCCCAGTACCCACATGGCAGCTTACAACTGCTGGTAACTCTACCTCCAGGGGATCTGACACCCTCGCAAAATACCAATGCACATAAATAAAAATAAATAAATCATTAAAACAAAAACAAAAACAATAAGGCATCATGACATTTAGCTCTTAGACACTCATTAGGAGACATTCCTATTACAAAAGGATTCTGTGCTTTATAATAAAACTGTGACCCTGAATTCCTTAAAATCCTCCATTCTGTGATCCTAGAGAACAAGATTCATCTAACATATTTCTAAAATTCTAGATGTCTGCTTATCTATTAAAAAATAAGTGATTTCTACGCTGGTGTGTGACTTAGTGCAAAGTCATTCACTGATTCAACCTCCAGAACTGTGAAATAACTTGAAAAATGTACATGTATGTTTAGGCTGGTGTGTATGTGTGGACACATCTGTATGGAGGCAAGAGATCAACATAAGACATTGGCTTCATCATGCCCACCTTATTTTTTGAGATAGGGACTCCTACTGGATCTAGAGCTTACCTACTGATTAGACTGTCTGGCCAGTAAGTCCTAGGGATCCCCTTATTTCTTCCTGTCAACACTGGGTACAGGCATGTGCCACCATGCCCAGACTTTATATAGGTGCTAGGGATCCAAATTTGGGTCCTTTTGATTAAATGGCAAGCAATTTCCCAATGAAATCCAATCCACAGGCCCTAGAAGGTAACTTTCCTGTTACACTTAACATTATTCTATAAAATAATCTTCACAACTAAAGTCTAAATGAATGCAAACAAATAATTCCTCAAAAATACCAATTAACAACATTTTGGTAATTTCTCAGGGTTCCAGGCAATGTAATGTAGTTCAGTATGTTCATATGAATGGGAACATTATATAACGAAGCATATTCCTCGACAGATCTGATACTGGGGCACTAGATGGTCTTTGGGCATTTTATACTGAGAGATACGACTTGACAATAATAAAAATGTATAGAAGGATCCATGTCAGTCTGTGTGACTAACGAAATTCTGGAAGAGTTCCTCACCACCTAAGTTGATCCAACAGTACAGGATGGGTCAAGGACACACTTTAGCTACCCTGAACCTAGTGGATGTTTTCTGTAAACTGAAGAAAGAATAATGAAACAGGGAACATTCTGCACAACTCTCTCAGTCTCATCTAAGTCCTATGTTTTAAATAGTTATCCCCCCAAGATTCATTTGTTAAAACCCAATCTCCAATGTAAAAGTATCAAGATATGGGGCTTTTAGGAGGTAAAGATAGTGAGGACCCATCCTCAAAAATAGGATTAGTGCCCTTATAAGAGACTTAATGCAGCTTGTTTGTCCCCTCTGCTATGTGAGGGCACCTTGATCTTGGATTCCCAGCCTGTGGGGCTGTGATCTGTAAATTATGCACACTGGAGTGCTTTGCTGTAGCCATCCCATGCACCACAACACATGGTAGTCAGGATCTCCAGATCCCCTCCACTCAGTACCTCAGATGGCTGTCACCTTCTGTTTCCTTACATCTTCACTCTTACTCTTGCTTTTCATAAAAGACATGAAAATTTTTAATTCTGTAATGATTAAAACACAACATATAAATGTTTAAGTTCCATATGTCTCTTAGATGTAAGAAGTCAAATCAATATATATAAAGTACATTTCATGGGGCTGGAGAGATAGCTCAGCAGTTAAGAGTGACTGCTGGTCATGCAAAGGACTTGGGTTCTTAGCACCTGTATCAGGCAGTTTACTTCAAACTCCAGTTCCAAGAAGTGTGCACATGGTTCACATACTCACATAGGTACACACAAATAAATAAAATAAAATAAAATTTAAAAACTTTTTAAAAGTACACTCTAGTCCCTAAGCTGAAATGAGCAATAAAGGAATGAGATTCATAGCCAAACAATGAACACAAGGATGACTTTTAAAAGTTCTCACATCCAAACAGAAAAATAAAATAAATGCACACAATTGTGCAGCCTGTTCTGGAACATAGAGGATACAGTTGCCCTACCTCCACCATCACCTTTGTCACCCATATACACATCAAATAAATGCTTTCTGGCTAACATACAAAAGCCCACACCCAGAAAAGCAAGCAGATGAGCAAAGAAAGCCCTATCACAGTCCATTAGTTATTAATATCTGCAACACTCTCCCCCTCCATCGGCCCCTGAAGTGATAAGGTGAGTCCTGCCAAACTATCCCCTTCTCTAAGGCGGTATTAACACGGTACAAAGTGCCAAAGGGGCCATTAAAAAAAAAAAGGCCCACTTTTAGAAGTCAGCAGCTTTTCCTTCTGATGAAGCATGAATATTTAAATCAGGCAAATGAGTCAAGGATTGAACACTCTCCCCTGAATGTAGGATGTGCATTGTTGACTGTGGGCACCAAGAACCTGACATAACACACTAGCATGAAAATGAGTGTTCACTTAGAATTCCGGAAGGGTGGTTTTCTAACCATTTCTCTACCTTTCATATTTGAAGTTCTACATTTAGATGTAAGGGCAAAAGATGGATCCCAGCAACTGCTTTAAATTATGCACCTTAATGATTTCTACTGAGCATAACATAATTTGATTTGTAGTATGTCAAGCAAATGGAGGAAAGGTTAGGATTTTGGTGAACGACTGTGTATTTGTCTCTGCCTTCATCATATAGTGACAATGCATTAGAGGTGCACTGCACTTGAGAGGATGACAGACCTACCATAATGAAACTCACTGGAATGAACTCTAAAGACAAGTACTAATGATTAAATGGGACAAGCAACAGCATATAAAACAAGACACAGGGAAACCAACTGACAAATAAGCCACTATTCAGTATAGCTACAGATGACTTGGGGTTTATTATTATTATTATTATTATTATTATTATTATTATTATTATTATTGAATTATTAAATCAAAATATGGGCCGGTGAGATGACTTAGCAAGTAAAGGCACCTGCCACTGAGCTGACTATCTGAGCTTGGTCCCTGGGACCCACATGGTGAAAAATGACAACTGACTCTTGCACATTGTCCTCTGACCTACACAAGCATTGTAGAATGCACTCATGCACATGTACACACACACACACACACACACACACACACTTAAACCCAAATGTGCTTTTACTAATATAAAAATAACTATTAGAAAATCTATACTAAAGTGAAAGATGCAAATAGGAGTTTCAGGATCAGAGGATCTTGTCCAAAATTATAGTTGCAACTTTCAACCAGAAGTCCTGCAACATGCCAGGTAGAGCAGGCTAGCGTCAAAAGTCACCTGCCTCTACCTCTCCAGTGCTGAGATTGAAGGTGTGCACAACCATGCATGGTTCTGAACTTATATTCTTAATCATTTTATTTGCAGGCAAATAGTCCAAAATTCCACAGTTAAGGAAACAAGATTCCATTTGTAAGCAAAAAAATTCTTGCTCTCTCTTAACTATAGATCTGACATCTATCTAGAATATCAAGAACTAAGCCAGGTGGTGGTGGCGCATGCCTTTAATCCCAGCACTTGGGAGGCAGAGGCAGGCGAATTTCTGAGTTTGAGGCCAGCCTGGTCTACAAGAGCTAGTTCCAGGACAGGCTCAATAGCTACAGCAAAACCCTGTCTCAAAAAACAAAAAACAAAAAACAAACAAACAAAAAAACCCGGGAATTAATTGAATCCCCTAATGTTATCCAAGTCAATGAAGCCCCATTTCTTCAAAATACAAACTTTTCTACCCTCCAGATGTTAAAAAAAAATAAAAATAAACACACTTAAGCAACAGGCATTCATAAAATCCTTCAAACCAGTCAAATGAGAGATAGAGACTCTATACTGTCCAAGCAAGGGGGGTGCTGTCATAATTGTAATTGTGCAAACCTATTTTCTTTCTCTATCTTTCTTTCTTTTCCATTTCTTTCTTTTCATTTTTTTTCTTTTTCTTTTTGGTTTTGCAAGACAGGGTTCCTCTGTAGCTTTAGAGCCTGTTCTGGAACTACCTCTGTAAACCAGGCTGGACTCAAACTCACAGAGCTCCTCCTGTCTCTGCCTTCTGAGTGCTGGGATTAAAGGTGTGCACTACCACTGACTGGTTGAGCCTATTTTCTTTCTTTTTTAAAATTTTTTATGGTTTATTTAACTTTTATTTTATGTGCATTGGTGTGAAGTGTCAGATTCCCTGGAGCTGGATATTCAGACAGTTGTGAGCTGCCATGTGGGTGCTGGGAATTGAACCCTGGTCCTCTGGAAGAGCAGGCAGTGCTCTTAACCTCTGAGCCAAATCTCCAGCCCGAGCCTATTTTCTTAATCAACACATTAAAAGCAAAATTGAGGGTTTTAGGAATATTCAATAGTAGTTGGTGCCCATCCATCTTGGTTCATAAGATTCTTCGCATCAGTTGATCTGGGCATGGAATTGTAACCTAGCACTTGGGAGGAAGAAGCAAGATCAGAAGTTTGAGAAAAATCTGGACTACATAGACCCTTCTGCCTCTCCCACATTGGTTCTCAAGTCTTCTCCATGGTACACATACCAACTCCTTATCATGTCTCTTCTTCTCTGTGTACATGCTAACTTTTTTTTCCTTTTATTGATTCTTTGTGGCCTCTGGTTTCTGCTATACCACTCATTACAGGCTCTCACTGGGGCTCCTCTTGGAAATCCTGTTGTCCTGTGTAATGGAGGTTCTGCTGTTTTGGATCTGATGTTGTCCCCTTCACATGCTCTAACAGTTCACAGATGAGGTGGATGTTGGGGTGAGCTAACTCATAGTCCTGGATCTGAACCTGAGTGGCAGGTAGATTGGTCAGTCCGCTAGTTCTCCCTCACTACCACTACCCAGGCGAGCTCTCCAGCACTGCCTCAGTTAGCTCACCCAGTGGAGCCTACAGCAAGGTGCGAGGCCAGTTCTCTTGCTCTCAGAACCACAGGTCCAAATTCCCCTCACTCACATCACCAGGGTCAGCTCTACTATTTTGTACAGCATATGCTAACTCTTTTATCACACAGTGGTCTGTTCTTCTCTGTGAACATACAAACTATCATGCAGACTGTTCAGTCATTGATATGTTTTTAAGACTCTACTATGACTCCCTAACTTAATATGATTTACCCAAGTAAGCAAGTTAGAAAGTAAAAGAAAATTATCCATAGTCCCTTAAATAAGCAGCTTGTATCTCAGTCATAATAAACAGAATTACAAGAAGTACTCAAAGCACTAGAGAGTATTTCAAAAAAGTATTGTGAGACATAAGGATTCTTTCTCCAAACACTGAGTTCAATTAAAAAAAAAAGAGGCAGGAGTCTAACTTTAAATTACTATCTGTTCTCTAAAACATGTAAGTACCAGACATCATCACCATTATTACTATACTATTAGTGAAGCAATCAAGTATACATGCCATGGTCAGAGAGAACATCTTAGAATCTGTTCTCTCCCTACTTTTTTTTTTTTTAAATTGAGACAGGCTCTCTCTATGTAACTCTGGTTGTCTTGGTGTCTTGGAACTCATTATGTAGATCCGGCTGGCCTTAACGCACAGAGATTCAGCTGCTTCTGCCTCCCCAGTGTTGGGATTAAAGGTGTGTGCCACCACATCTCTCTCTCCCTACACCTCTATGTGGGTTCTGGGGATAAAACTCAGGTCTACAGGCTTTCACAACAAGCACCTCTACCTCAGCCTCCCTGCACCACACTTGTTTTGCTTTTGTTTTTCAAGACAAGGTTTCTCTGTCTAACAGCCTTGGCTGTCCTGGAACTCACTTTGTAGAGCAGGCTGGCCTCAAACTCAGAGATCTGCCAGCATCTGCCTCCAGAGTACTGGGGTTAAAGCCATGCAACACCATGCCTGGCATGCGTCAGACTTTTGAAAGCCTTCCTTGCCCTCTATGAGTCCCTAAGCCACTGCTTTTGCTGCAGTGTGGAAACGACTGCCAAGTGTTTAAGAGGGGGAATGTGTACAAGGTCTATCTTCTTGGGATGTGGTCATCAGAGAAAGGAAGAAAAACTCCTTATTGAGTTGGACTTAGTAGTACATGAATTCACCATTAGCTCTGTTTCCTTGCTTAAAGAGATAAAGCACCATATTAAAACTCAATACATTTTGGGAGGAAAGATACAAACACAAAAAAGGCCTATCTTATCTTCAGAAATGCAATTCTCTGCTTTGTGAGCTTGGCATTCAGCTAGCCAGATTACCAAGCTTATTTAAAAGCGGAAGGCTTTACCACAGCCCATCTTTTACATTTTTCAGAGTTTGTTTCCATGTGTGCTCCTAAGCTTACATACATGTACTTCACTCAGTTCACACACATCAGTGAGCAGCAGCAGCAGCAGAAATCCAGGTCTGTAGCCTGCACTTTAATTAACTGTACACGAGACAGTGCCTGTGGTGGTGGGATCCTCTCTCCTGTGGGGCCACACACCAAGGCCATTCTGTAAGGGGAACTCCATTCTGGCGTAAAGAGATGAGTTGTAGCCATGGCAAGAGAAAACTGAAACAAACCTGATAGCAACAGCAACAACAAAACCTTGCAAAGCTGCCTCATCAAAAAACTGATGCTTCTTAACGTCAGGCTGCAGAAAGCCAGAATCCCATGATTCCCAATGTTTTCCTTTGCTTTCTGGTAGGCGATGATCCTTCTCATCAACCCTAGGGTCCCCTCTGTCAAAAAGTCTGGTAAGGGACGAAGCCAATCATGAACTTTCTACATGCAAATACAATGAAAAGCTCGAGGACTTGGAAGTCGGCCTTCTCTGTGTGACATGTGTCTATACAGACGAGAATCATTTCTGTTCATTAGGCACCTTTCCTTTCAAGATACAAGCCTGGCACTGCTTAAGTTAAAGTTACATTCAGGAGTTCTAAACTGCTGTGCAGCCTGGATCCAGGAGGACACAGTCAGGTCACAGCAAAAAGCTTTACTTTCAATTGAGTTAAGCTCACTTAGTGACACCATTTCAGCCTTTTTTTTTTTTCATGTTTAACAAGTAACAAACCCATAGAAATAAATATAACTGGCCAAACAAATATCACTAGGGACAAATAAATGAGCAATTGGTATAGTACAAAGCCAGCCTGAAACAGAGCATCAGGCAAGTTATTCCACTCCAGTTCCTGGGACATCAGTTCCTACACAGCTTGCAGAGACCAGGGACTGATCTGATGATATTGGTATAGTGCTCCACTCCTCAGGAAACATAAGTGGTTATTATTAATCCTGCTGAGGTTGTACGGTTGAAAAGCATAAAACAGAGGAAAACAATGCTCCTCAGTGTGTTACTGTGAGGCACTTGTCCAGTCAGGCAGGTTTTAACTGTCTCCTAGCAAGCCCTTAAATATGGCCTCAGGACGGGGAACACCCCAACTCCCAGGAGAAGGAGAAAATGACTTTTGAAGTGAAAAGTATCATTATCTCCATTTCCAGATAAGGAAAGCAATGCAGAGATCAAAAGTGACTTTTTTTTTTTTAACTTCCATTAAAGAAGCAAAATGGCTAACCAATCTGAGAATCATCTGAGGTCATTATTGCTCTGCAACCTATCATAGGGCAGTGGCTAGTGTGCACAAAGCCTGAGAGTGAATGCTTGGTTCACCATTAGGTTGTAAAATCTGAAAAGCCATTTTTTCTTATGTGTCAGTCTCATCTGCCCAGGATCAACCTGGATAAAGCATGTGAACACTGCAAACAAGGACACACTACAGAAATAAGTGATGTCTGTCACTACTTGGCATTCTTGAGAACGTGGCTTCCACCACTGCTACCTTAAGAAAGATAGTTCAGTGTCTTTGCCTATATTTAAAAAAAAATGAAATATTTAACAGCTTTACAAGATAACTCACATGTAATAAATCCACTCATTTAAAGTATATAATTCAATAGCTTCAGGAACCTTCACAGAGTGGTGTGATCATAAACACAACAGACTTTGAAATATTTTCATCACCCCAAAAAGAAACCCTTAATGCATCAACAGACACTGCCCACACCCCAACAGTCCCTAGGCAACACTGATCAACTTCCCATCACCATCACTATGAATCTGTATGTTTAAAGAATTTAATATAAATGGAATCAGTTAATGTACAGCCTTCTATGACTGGTTTCTTTTTCTTTTTCTTTTTTGGTTTTTAGAGACAGGGTTTCTCTGTGGCTTTGGAGCCTGCTCTGGAACTAGCTCTTGTAGACCAGGCTGGTCTCGAACTCACAAAGATCCTCCTACCTCTGCCTCCCGAGTGCTGGGATTAAAGGCGTGCGCCACCACCGCCCGGCTTGGTTTCTTTCTTTCTT
>JAQHUG010000045.1:8416822-8430160 GCA_028555095.1 Dicrostonyx torquatus
ATGAGAGTTACTCCGAGATATTTTATGCTATTTGTGGCTATTGTGAAGGGTGTTGATTCTCTGATTTCTTCTTCAGCCCTTTTATCATCTGCGTACAGGAGGGCTACTGATTTTTTTTTTAGTTAATCTTGTATCCTGCTACACGGCTTGGTTTCTTATACTTAAAATTTTTCAACATTCATGAACACTATAGCATGTACTTCATTCTTTTGTACTACTAAACAGCATTCCCTTCCTTGAATATACCACATTTTCTTTAGCCATTCATCATTTGATGGGGTACATTTGATGGAGCTATTATGAACAATGAAGATATGAACATTCATGCTGGAGCTTTTGCTTGAACACATTGTATTTCTCGAGTATACAACTAGAAGTGAAACTGCTGAATGGCATGGCAACTCCATGCTTAACATTATGAGAAACTTGCCAGACTATTGTCTTTCAAGTGACTCTACCATTTTATATCCACACCAGTAATGCCCGAGGAGAAGATAACTGAAGGAAGACCACAGAAAGGAAACCCTTTGCTGGATGCCTATGCAGGAATAGCTCAACTAGCTCAGCCATGGCAAGCTGTGTCTTTGACAACATGCGTCACTTACAGCAGGGATGGCAAAGCTTCCCTTTCAGGAGATACTGACTGTTTAGGCATTGCCCTCCTTTTCTCCCTGCTCCCTTACACTCAAGCCTAGATCAAGGCAAAGAAGCAGCTTTCTTTATACGCAGAATAATGTTACTTCTATCTCTAACACAAAGTACTACAGAATTTTAGCGTCACAATTTAAAAGTTCTCTATTAGTCCTCAGATGCAGATAGTAAAATATGCTGTCCAAAACTGCTATATGAAATCTTCTATGACAGTCGGCACATCAGCCTAAGCCCAGCCCCATACCTATGTTCAGTACAGGCCAAGCACAGGCTAGCTTCTAGTGTAGTGTGGCTCCTGCAAGCCAAACAGAATGTGTGTGTGTGGGGGGGGGGGCAGATGGCCTTTAAAAAAACAAAACAAAACAGGTCAGGTAGAAGAGGGTGAAGAAGGAGGAATAGCGAGAGCAAGAAAAAAGCAAAGCGCATTCCTGCTCCTGCTCTTCCCACCTGTCACAGCGCTCTCCTTACTGGAAAGCCAGCATGCTTCCTTGCAAACACAGCTGCAGGTGACAAAGAGCAGCCACCGTCCTACTCAGGGGGTCCCTTCCATGTTCCATATTATAATCTGTACTAAAATGCCAACAGCTTACATGGAAGGAAATTATATACTGGTAAGAGCCACAAATAACGCACTATTACCTATATCCCACAACTTAGCACTGAGAACTGTAAGTTCCCCACAAAATAACAAGACTACCCAGTAAACTGCAAAAAAGAATGTAATCACAAGACTAAGTATTAAAAAATATGTAGCTTGCTTAAATTTTATAAGTTGTCAGACCTATGATTAACTCAATCAAAGAAAAACCATATTCTATCATATATTTCATTGGTCACCCCATGCTCAATTTGCTGAGGGGTTTGCTCTTATATAATTAAAAAAAAATCATGAAGTTTTTTTTCCTAGGAAAGTTAAGGACTTACACCAGGGACTGCCACCAAAAAGAAACACATCATCCTCAGCATCAGAAAGGAAAGATTCTGGTTGTTACCATGTTTCGCTCCTTTGCTCACCTGCTTGTCTTGTCCATGCTGTCAACACTCACAGACTCATGCTGCCAGCAGCCTTCCAGTCACCTTGCTCTCGGCAGGAGAAGGCATAGTGACTAATACCGCTGGGTCTTGTTGAAGGAAAGTGGTTGACTTCCTTTGATCATCAGAGCAGTGTACTGATCTGCTTTCCTGTTCTGCTGACTACGAGCGTGTTGGGCAAAGCAGGAGAGCTGGCTTCTGAGCAGCCCATGCAGGGAAGCAAATTCCATAGCTGGAGAATCCCGAGAGAAATGAGAACTAGAAGAGGGTGGAACTGGAAGCAGACACCTTCACTCTGCCAGTTTGGTACTTACTGGTGTCAGGATCTCTGGGGCGGGGGAGGGGGGAGGTCGATGCTTCTGCAGCAGCTCTATCCACCAGCTGTGGCTCTACAGTGACTATTGAGCACAGAGTTCGAGACCAGAGTCCTGAAACTGTAATCTGCAAGTTTTAATTGTCCTATTTCATTTTGATAAAGCAAAAAAAATAGTTTTATTGAAATTAAAACTGAAGGAGAAGGAAGCTACCCACAGATGGTCTCGTGGCACACTCTGAATCTGGGCAGTGTGTCCCATACCTGAATGCACAGGCTGAATCAGTATAAGCAGTTGTTGAATTAACGTGAGTTCATCTCTTGCATGGTACTCAGAGTTGTTTTTTTTTTTTCTTAGTAAATTGCAAATTTTACCTAAAGATAAATACAGAGCCTAATTCTCTGCTGCACTCAGCTTCTGTTGTCTTGGGTCTCACTGGCAGTCTGTCCTTCCTGGAAGAGCAGTGAAGGGTGTATTTCTAAAAGTGCAGTTAGTCTCCGAGGGACGCACACCATACTTAAATCCCTTCTTTTCCAAAAGGATTACTTTTATACTTAAAAGTTTTCATTTGTGATAAAGTTTGATTTCTAACACTAGATCTAATCGTTGTTGTTTTCAAGAGTAAATAGTCAATTGCAAATTGAGTAAATTGCTTTGGCAATCCTAGTACCAGAAATGAAATGGATTATTAGGTCAGCAGGTGGCATGTCATTTCAGTGCTGCTTGGAAGCCCAAAATACAGTTAGGTCATTTTTTTTATTCTGGTGACAGAGCATCTGACTTACCTCCTGCTTCCATTCTCACAGCCATCCCACCCTGGTCTTTAGAGACAAGGCAATTCTTCTGCACACTAGTAAACTGGGAGTTCTCTTTAATCTGGTATATTAAGCACTACAGTAGTACTGTCTTTAAAAGAAAGAATGGTAGCTATGCCTCAAACCAAAAAGAGAGGAAACTGTCCAGCCTGCTCTATAGCAGAACTGGAAGAACTAGAAATAATAAATATACAACAAGAAGCCAAAAGAGATGTGATAGGAGGAGAGAAGCATGCTGGAGAGGTAAACTGAAAGATTCTTTTGTTCAGAAGTCAGGAGTCTCACACACTTTGGGGCCATAGAAACAATCTCAAGACTACTTCCCCACATGTGTCCCCAGCTACTGGGAGAACTCCAAAGCTAAGGTGGCCTCCCAGGTACTCTCCTGATAGCAATCAACACAACAATCAATACCTCAGCCCTGCTTCAGGGGTGGCACATGACCAGCTGAAGAGACTGTGGTCCCCAGACCACAGTGAACAACGCTTGACTCAGGAATGGACCTGAAAATCAGGGCAATGTCTTAGGCTGGCACTTCTAGGGATAGCTGGGGAGCAAGAGGGGAAACAACTTGTAATCCTACAACTGCTACATCCAACCTGTCAGTAAATGTTAGTCTGTACACAGCCAACAATGCTAAGGGAAGAAAACTGCCCAGTTCACACCGCCACATCCTCAACTTGCTAGGTACAAAAACAACCAATTCCTTTTGCTTCAACAGTGTTGACTTGGGTATCTATTACTAGTAGTCAGAAAATCCTCACTAATACACCAGCCAAACAACTCAACCTTATCACATCTGGTTCCTGAGCTCTGGGCAGAGGGCACGTTTGCTTTACAAACTTCTCAAACTGCTAAATACTACAAAGAAGGCATTTCTAGTTTAACTACACAGAAGGGAGGGACAGAAGGGATAAGGTACTAATGGACTAAACTGCCCCTTCCTTCTAATACCCATGAGATAACGCTGTTGTCCACCAGTTCTCATCATTTGCCCTGAAGGAGTTTCTGAAGCCTTTATCAAAGCAGCTCAAGCCTCAGAAGCTAACAAGTGTTTTCCTTTCTGACTTCCTAGTGGTACTTGCCCACACTAGCCTTAAGGGGTAAGCAACAGAATCACAGAAAGGGAAGTGAGCAGCCCTACTTTCAAGAAGCAAAAAGAGTGCTCATGTGCATACAAATGCACTAGGGGGTAGGTAAGCAGGGCAAATCAAGAGCAAAAGGAAGCTACACAATGTGAAACCTCACCATCTAGACTGTATGGCCTGTTTCAAAGGGGTGTTATTTGAAGGGCAGAACTGACCTATTTAGATTGTATCAAATCTAAAATTCATAATTAGATAAAATATATATTTTGGAATGTGGCTTCATGGAACACTAGATCATCTCTCTCTCCATGAACACCACCAGCTCCATAACCTCCTCTAATATGACCTGATCTGGAAAGTATTGGTACAAGGGAAAATAGATACCTAAAGAAAGAGACAAATCTGTAGTCTTCTGAGTGCTGTAACAATACAAAACACATAAATGTGTGTTGGGAGCTGTGAACCCCCAGATCCTGAACTTCTTGTAAACAACTTGTTTTTCCCTGATCTGAGTGCCTACAGCTGCTCTGATCATGAGACCCTCAGGAGTTCCTGATGGCAGGGGAATGGTTTCTGGTGTGTTTGGCTAGGGCGTGGCTATCCCTATATAAGCTGCCCCTGGACACAATAAAGGGAGCATTCTTGTGGCATTTTGGCATCAAGTATGGCCTGTGTCTCTGTCTCTGTGTCTTTGTGTATTTCAGTCTCCAGCCCCTTGCCCGGTTCACGAACTGTATGGTGGCGCATAGAGCGCAGATGGGCATGGTGCGCCGCAAATGTGCAACTGTGTTTCACAGGACCGAGGAAGAAAAGCTATACATGTGCCTGCCATACCTGCAGCTCCAAGAACTCAAGAAAAACAGCAGATGGAGTCATACTTAAGAGTTCTTACTCTGCAAGGTGTGGTGGTGTACAACTGAATTCAAGAAACTAAGGCAGGAGGATTGCTGCAAGTTACAGGCAGCCTGGGTTACATAATAAGATGCTATATCAAAAAATTCAAAATGAGAGGGTGAGAGATTGAGATTTTACAATGTTGTCAATGCCTTGTTCACCACATAAAATGACTACATGTTATTCCTGATTAAAAAGAAAAAGGCCTCAAGCAGTATTTCATATAAAATAAATGTTTAAAGAAAATTTTATATATATATATATTTATACATATAGATGTATATATATTTTATGTGTGCATGTCTTTGAAAAAGTTTCTGGGCCACACAGCATTTCTGAAAGCTAAAATGCATTGGTTAAAGTTTCAAATGTCTACTTAAAAGTCAACTTAACTGTAAAATTTTTTTCCTCAAAGGAAAACCTAAAAAACCGAAGTATTAATATTATACTAATCTCTGAATTTTGTAATATGTAAAGCTTGTTCTCTAGCAAGATTCCAATAAACCATTAACTTTGACAAATTCACACTATACAGATTGGTCCCCAGATGATTCAGGAAGAAAATGAAATATCAAAACAACTATCAGATACAGTTTGGGCATTATCAATTATTTTAACTACAATTAACCTGCACACACCTGTCCTGGGCCCCCTCCCAGAGACTCTGATTCAACACAAGTCTAGATGCAAAAGTTTTCAAAATCTTTTCAGTTTATTCAAGGTATAAGCTGGGGTTAAAACCCAACAGTCTACATGTATTACAAAAACTAGACTTTATTTTGATAACTCTTCTACAACTGTTAAAGCAATCACTATGATTTAAGTTGCAGTACTTTCAGAAACACTGTTGGCAGCCGTGTTCTGATGCTCTCCAGAGAGTGCACGCCACACACCCATCAGTGAGCAAACACAGCAGCCGTAGCTTCTCACACTGCAGCAGAGGCTCTCTTAGCTGGTCATGACCAGGACTAGTAGTTGATCAGAGGAGAAAAAGCCACATGTTGTCCGGGTGGTGGTGGCGCACGCCTTTAATCCCAACACTCGGGAGGCAGAGGCAGGCGGATCTCTGTGAGTTCGAGGCCTACAAGAGCTAGTTCCAGGATAGGCTCCAAAGCGACAGAGAAACCCTGTCTCGAAAAACCAAAACCAAAAAAAAAAAAAAAAAAAAGCCACATGTATCAAGCAATCATAAAAAATTGACACATATACCCAAGCACCTCATTTTCATTTAAATGCACCTGTATTTGGTTCTTGAAGTACAGGACCAGGCCTTTTGCTTATAGAGCATTACAGGCAGGAGTGCAGAATGTTTCTTATAAACCATAGCTGTGACAGTAGCTTCTTTTTTTTTCTTTTGGTTTTTCGAGACAGGGTTACAGAGGAACTAGCTTCTGTAGACCATAGGACCAGAATTAGATTCCTGCACTCACAGCTCAAAACTGTCTATAACTCTAGTTCCAAGGGATTCTGTACCCCCTTCTGGTTAGTTAACGGTGATACCTGGCTGATATGTTAAGATTCAAGAAAGAAGTGGTAAGGATGCATAGTGACTGCCCTTCTTCCATGCTTGTTGATAAAAATACAAAATGGCAAGCCACATTTTGGCACTTATTAGAAAGTTTAAAAAGGCTGGAGAGATGGCTCAGTGATTAAGAGCACTGGCTGTTCTTCCAGAGAACCAGGTTTGGTTCCTGGCACTCATTGGGCAGATCACAACCATCTACAACTCCATTCAGTTCTCAGGATCTGGACACCCTCCTCTGGCTCCAATACCTTCTGGATCCTAGCACATCAGCCATGCACATGGCTTTAACAGTTTCCTCTGAGATTGGAACATTCCATCCTGTAGGGAAGCTCCTTAAGCAGGAAGGCAAGCAACTCAAAAGAACTTCAGGAGGTCCCTAAAATGGACCAGATTCATTGGCCTCTCCCTGCCAGAGTAATGCAATAAAAGCTGAGAGTCCCTCTCAAACAGACTGAAGCTGAGCTGCAAGGAAGGACTCTCAGAGCAGACCAACTCCCTGAAAGAAGCAGAAGTCAGCCAAGCTGCCTACAGGAGGTTTAGACCAGAGTCACTAGGAAAGGGCACTCTTCAACCTGTTGAGCTGCCTGCAGGCTGCACAGTGAGAGTGAGCTCCAGGTTCCCAGTTTTGTGAGCTATCACCTATGCTGAGGTGGGATTGGGTAATGAAGTTGTTTTTGAATCATTTCTGCTCCTATAAGTAATCTCTCACCCATTTTTCTGTTAGTAACCCCAATAAAACTCATTGCTTGACCAAGTTGGACTGTGTAGTATCTGTACTTTGGTCTGCCCTGGGACCCCTATCTGGGGTGAGTATACATATGTGTTGTGTCTCCTCAGAAAAGGTGGTGCTGTCACACAACAATGGTACACATACGCAATGCACAGAAAAGACATTCACATAAAATAAAAATATATAAATCTTTTGTTTAAATAGAAAATATGATTACCATACAACCCTGGACAGCCTAAGACATTGATCCAAGAAATGAAAGCCCAGCTTCACACAGACATTTATGATTGGCCATAGAAGCTTATTTGTAACAGTTAAAAAAAATCAGAATCAGTATGAATTATACACTGAACAAGTTAACACAAAGAATACACTGTACAAAACCCACAATCTGTAAGGAAATGTACCGCAACAAGAAATAGACTAGTGAGGACTAGGGTAGGGGAAGAAGAGTGGGCTCTCCAAAGAACAGGGACATAAGAAAAGGTCCAGAGGTGGTTGAAAGGCTCCTTAACTCTTGTAATGATGTCACATCATCAACATCTTAGGGGTGCAGACCTATGGGGTACAGTTTACTGTACAGTAATTATGTTTTAATACAATTATGACGTGAGGTGTAAAATAAAGTGGACAAAATAATTATGAAATGCTAAAAATTATCTGAAAAGATTGAGGGACTGACCTGTGAATGAAGATGCTTCTTGGTCTTCAGTATATGCCTGTTTCCAATGTATCACTAACTCTTCTCCTAGACTGTTCCACTGTTCCTTGTTTGCTTGCTTTTCCTTTTACTGAGACAGGGCCTCATGCAGCCCAGGGCAGCCCTCTGCCCTAGACTGTTATTAAAGCATGCCAACATTGCCAAGTTAAGTATTGTTCTGATTGTTTCTCTAGAGTAAGGTCAGCAACTTACTATAAACTAGTAAAAAGCTTGTCTAGGTCTTTGTTGAGATTACCCACTATTGGAATACAGGAAAGCAGCCTCAGACAACACATAAGTGAAAGGCAGTATCTGGATTCCAATAACTTCACTTACAAAATCATGCAGTGGGTCAGATTGGCCCTGGAGCAGATTTCTAACTGCTCTAGAGAATCACAAGCCTTTGGAGAACTAATCAGTTTCTCTTTGAAAGGACATAGTTATAAGGGGTTTATACTTAAAAATGACAATTAGCCAAGTAAAATTTAGAGAAAGGAAGTTACAAAGAGTTACTAAGCCATTTGAGAAGTCATGTTTAACTCTATCAGCGGGCAGGTGCAGAGGCATGGGGGAAGCACTCCTGAAAAACAGCAGACCCATTTCATCCAAAGAGCTTGATCATATGACATGCAAATCGCAATGAGAAAAGTGTGTGTTCTCCAAGGATGCTAGACAGAGGTAGACAAACAGCTTTCGACTGTTACCATGACTTCTGACAGGACTTGACTGGGAGGTTTTCTTTTCTTTTTTTAAAAGATTTATTTATTTATTATGTATACAACATTCTGCCTCTATGTATGCCCACATGCCAGAAGAGAGCGCCAGATCTCATTACAGATGGTTGTGAGCCACCATGTGGTTGCTGGGAATTGAACTCAGAACCTCAGGAAGAACAGTCAGTGCTCTTAACCCCTGAGCCATCTCTCCAGCCCCTGGGAGGTTTTCGATGTTCACTTAATCTTAGTTGTTTTATGAGATGGGGTCTTACTATGTAGTAAGGCTTTTCATAAAAGCTCCATCCTTCTACTTCAGCATCCAGAGGACTGGAATTACACCAGTGAGGCACAATACAAACTCACTACACATCTTTTTTTTTTAATATTATTTATATGTTATGTGTCCTGAGTATTTTGTCTGTATGTTATGTCCGTGCACCTATGTGTTTTGAAACCTTGGAGGTCAGAGAAGGGCATCAGATCCCTGGAACTGGAATTATGGATGGTTGTCAGCTGCCATGTAGGTGCTGGGAATAAAATCTAGGTCCTCTGGAACAGTAGCCAGTGCTCTTAAACATCAACCTACCTTTCTAATCCAGAACTTCATATATCTTTTAAAGTCAAATTCCATGGAAAAGTTGAGTTGCTAAGTGGTATTTAAAAAAAAAAAAGACAAACCTACTACTATCCCATTTTTAATTAAAGGTTAAAGGTAATTGCAGATTAGCTCAAATTCTTATGTAAAATTGTTTCAATTTATGACAAGCTTCTATACTAAAATAAATGTGATCACATGATCAGAAAAGATGATTTCAGTTAAATGCATTAGCCAGCGTCATTGAATTCTCAGACAACACAACTTGAAGAGGTCCTCTGCTCTTCTGGATGAGGTAAAGTCAGTGACGGATCTTAACCTTTAGCATCTTCAGTCAAAATGGCAGAGTTTGTTATGGTAAAAGGGCTAACAAGGTTTTATTAAAAAGTAATGAAGATGGGACAGAGGAAAGGTAAGAAACACATCAATTGAAAATTTCAGGAGCTTCAATTTTTGGAGTAAAGAAATGCTGGGGCCAGAACTATGGGGACTAAGCATCAAAGTCACCTGCCGACAGAGCTGATGTGAGGAGGGATGCCCAGACCTTGTGACTCAGCCTCTATCTACTTATTCCCTGCAGCAGGAGGAAACCACCTTTGCAAAGGACCATGGGAGGAAACTATTTCCTGTCTGCTCATTTTACTCTAATCTGCCAGGAATGAAATAAAATAAAAAGATGTATGACTTGGCCTGTTATTTAGTGTTCAACATTTTTAAAAAACAGAAATATGAGAATACTATATGGGTTTTGCTAAGCAGTGGCATTTCTGAAATGCCAGTGTGGAGGCATTAGTAAGCAAAAGACACCAGGCTTCTTTGTTTCAATAGCATGATTTACAAACTACTTAAAAATAACTGTAATTCACATTGGAAATAAGTTACATTATTTTCTATAAAATGCCAACTTTCTAGTAATGTTTGTTTTAGCAACAGTACACTGGCTTTGCTTTAAAAGTAGATTGCTAGCTGGGGTTACAAAAGTAGACTTCTAAAATAATCCACAAAACTAGTGAGGAGCACAAATGACTTCTAAAATACTATAGTACGTGACCACATGTGTCTTCGTTTATATGCTACATCTAATTTTCAAGAGGAAAGACAGATGATGATGATAGCTTTTCCGGCTTTTATTATTCCCTATCCCTATCCCTTCTACTTCCTTCTTAACAAAATACAACCCTGCTTGGCTATCTAGGCCCCAAACACTTGACAAGTGACTCTCCAGCTTCAGGGCGCAAATCCATCTTGGACTCTTCCTTTCAGGAGCTAAAGTGTGACCAGTGACCAAGAAGATATAAAGTCTAATGACAGGCCTCTAATTAAAGTTTTCCTTGTACAGTTAAGGCCTTTTCTTGCCCAGGATGTTGGTGTGTAAAGATGTAGACACTGAGCTCCAACAGCCATCCTGTGACAGGAACTAACATGCTACAGGCTGTGAGTAGCCAAGAAGACAGGAAGAATATTCCTGGGTCCTGGTGTTGCGGAGCTCCAGGGCTTAAGTGACCCAAGCAACTTCTCACGACAGGAAGTAGTGAGCTCACTTGGGTGGGTCACTTTCAGATGGATGTCCTTTATCTACCAGGTGACAGCACCTGGAATGACAATGAAACTACATCTGTGTTGCAGACAGAAAGTCAGGTCAGAGAACTCAGCAGGCTTTAGGAGACTGACAAGCAAATGGTTAAATATGTATGACAGGAGTTATTCACAAGCTACCGATGGAAAGAATGTTAGTTTACAAAAAAAGAAAACCCTTCACTAAAACAAGAGATCCTAAAGCAGAAAGACTTGAACTTGATGTGCTGGCCTTGAACTCACAGAGATCCACCCGCCTGATCTCTGTGAAACAACAAACTATTTTTTCGTGATTTAAATTTTCAAAAGGTAACCTTCTGTGAATCTACAATTATTTTGAAATTATTAAACATCAAAATAGATGTAATCTTATAAACATACACAGTGCTAAATAGAATACATCAGACAGGAAAGCATAGACTCAGGTTCCCCAAATTAATCTCTACTGTTAAAGAATCTCTAGAAAAGGAAGGGGTGAACTGAAGGAGGCACAACGCTGTTGCTGTGGTGATATTGATACTCTGGCTGGTGATAAGGGTAATAGTCAGCAAGTGTCTCAATCTATGAAAATGAATCTGAGTGGGGTATAAATAAGCTAAAATGTGTGGTCTTCTGGATCTGTATTATCAATGGATTTTAAAAACCTGGCCTAAGGTAGGTGTGGTAGGACACACCTTTAATCCCAGCTCAGCAAAGGCAAGCGGATCTCTGTGAGCTCAAGCGTGACCCACACAACAAGTTCAAGGCCAGCTAGGGCTATATTTTGAGACCTTTCTGAAAAATAAACAAACAAACGAATAACAAAAAAAAAACCCTAGCATGTATTCCTTACAAAAATAAATCCAAACAACAAAAGAACCAACTTTTTGTGGTTACCCTCTTGATTCTCACTTCTTAGAGAAAAGTACTGAGAATACCTGTGTCAAATAATTCCAGGTAACCTGGATGTGCTCCATATATTTTTCAAGTATAAAAGACTGTACAACTAAAACCAAATGATTTTCTTAGTATTGTGTACTTTTTAAAAGAGGAATTACTGTTCATGTTTTAAATTTCTTTTTCACTTTTTACCTACTTTTCCATTCAGTTAAAGCATATGTCCATAACATGCCTACATAGCTAACACACATCACATGCTACAGCAGGCTGCTTTTATCCACAGTTGTTTGCAAAGTGTTTCCCTTGACTGTTCCTGTGCCTCACTATCTTTTAAGTGCTGATACAGAGACGTGAACCTTCAGCTTGCACTACAGAACATGGGTTAAAAAAAATACCCTAGGTTGAAGAAATTAGCGTATAACCAAGAAATTAAGTTTTTGGTAAGTCTAGATGACCAAATACAAATGATTGCAGTAGAGAGGTAAACATGGGGTGGAAGATGAAGGCTTTCGGAGGAAGTCATGATACAATGCTGGAGGCAGATTCTAAGACAGTTGACCTCAGACTCCTTTATTACTTTCACATCTTTGCTCATAAAAGTTTTCTTTTTATGAAACTGATGTGGAACTACTCTGGACATTCTTAAATTGTAATATAGGAAATGATATTGAAAATCTCTCCGGGGCTACAAAGATGGCTCAGGTTACTAGCACTGGCTGCTCTTCTAGACTACTTGGGTTCAATTCCCAGCACTCAAACGATGGCTCACAACTTGTAACTCCAGTACCAGGGGATCTAATGTTCTTCTGACCTTCGAAGGCACCAAACATGTATGTATTGCAGACATGCATGCATACAAAGCATTCATAACACATAAAATAGGTGGGCATAGTGGTTCATTCCTTTAATTCCAGCGTCAGGAAGCAGAGGCAGGGGAATGGATATCTTATGACTTTAGGCCAGCCTGGTCTACAAAGTAAGTTCCAGGGCAGCCAGGGCTGTTACATAGAGAAACCCTGTCTTGAGGGGAAAAAAAGAAAGAAATCTTAAAACAATTAAAAATATATTATTTCTCCACAAAAAGCAAGATTGGGGTTATCTAAATGGAAAGCTTTTAATGGTAAACCTCTTTGATATGGACATCCTTGGCTACCTCGTTACCTTCCTGGATGATTAATGAATTAATATATTCAAATAGACCTTCTTCTTGAATACCATGCTACATCCATGAGTATGATGGAATGTAGTCAAATGAGTCTTCAAAAAGTAAGTAGGAATGTTCCAGGCAAAGAGAAAAAAATTCCCAGTTGCAAGAACATGAGGTTGAGGAAGAGCCTTGGGAGAAAAGACCGACAATGGGGATTTATAGGGTGTAGACAGGAGAAAAGGATGCAAGAAACACACAGAGAGAGAACTGCGGAAAAGTATCTGTGCTAATGAATGTCCATGCCTTACAGGGTCCAGGCTTGTGGAAGTGATACTAGGGTTTTCACTCTCTTACCTCCTAGGATACCATGCCTTTCACCATAGCAAACTCTCAATAAATGCATGTGGATTCTTGGAATTATAAAGTTTCAGAAAGTAGGTTAGCCTGGTATGGTGGTGCACACCTGTAATTGCAGTGCTTGGCAAGCTGAGGCCTGGGGGATCAGTAGTTTAAGGTCAGACTTGGCTACAAGAGAGTTTGAAGCTCACTGTTTTATGGTAAAAATAAAACACTGCAGGTCCCTAAGTGGCAGCAAGGGGCAGCGGGCCACCAATGCAGCTAGTTCCAGGCAGAGGGCCACATGGTGGGTGAGAGACCCAGGCGGAAAGGCATGCCAT